>VWZI01017594.1:986797-1072567 GCA_013396835.1 Psilopogon haemacephalus | reverse complement strand
TATAATTTGATATATAATTTATATGTTTGGAGAAATAACTGTTGCTGTATTTAATTACTGTAAATGATAACTTCACATTTACAGTGTGAATATAATTCGCCACGTTTGAAGAATCATATTGGATGTTACAATTTTGTTCATATTTAGATTGTCCTTTCAAAACTGAGTTTTGTCACAACAAATTCATACAATTACAGAAGGAGAAGTTAGGTTGTCCTTAGCCTTGGTGCAACTCTAGGTTAGAGTTCTAAGTCTCTTTACTCATACTTTTAGCTTTAAATCCCAGCATAATAAAGTTTGGAGTGTGAAAAATGCACGTTTTATTGTCTTAATTTTTGTGTTGTCAGCGTCGTTGTTGTTATAATTCCTCGGAGGCAGAATACTGCTGATTGGGGTTTTAAACATAGTCATGGGACTGCATCCCTAGCAGAAGCATGGTTTGGTACAGTGACAGAAGCACTGAGTTAGCTGAAGTTCGATTGTGGTTGTGTGGAATAAGTAATGTCAGGGAACAAACTTGGCAGCTAGATGGCACCAGGCTTTCACTGCTGGGTACCTGCCTGCTGCTGGGTGCTCTCCTTGCAGACCTTAGTGATGCTTCACTCGATCACATCACGTGGAGGAATTGCAGAGTACCCACAATTTTTTGGTTTAGTGTCGCTAAAAGTTGCAATGGCCGAAAGGAAATGGCACTGAGAGGTAGATCTGCCCTTAGCCCTGTGATAAGCAAATGGGGGAGTTACTTGAGCTCAGAGTGGAGTGAGTAGGCAGGAGATTGTAAAGAAATTTTGCAGCACATCTCCCTTCTGTTTCTGAAGTTGGTTTGATCCAAGTGTTTTTATCCAAACTAAACGTTAGGCCACTAAAACTACCAGAAAATGTTACAAAGACTTGCATGGTAAGGGGAAAGAAAAGTGTACTTGATGTGTATTGTGCATTTGCTACTGTATCCTAACAGCAGTTCTATCTGCTAGATAGGGTGCTGGGGAAACCTGGCTGATAACACAGGGCTTGGAGCTGAAAGGAAGGGGGAAAGTAAACAGCTAGGAAGAACTTGGCTTCCAAGGCTTTTGTTCTCCCTTCACAAACACAAAGCTTGATGTCTGAAGAACACCTAATTTACTGGATTTTATGACTGACAGTGAAAGAACTTCCAAACATAAGTGAAAGGACAGTGTTGAATCACAGTCCACAGAGGACAGAGACCAACAGAATGTTTTCTTTATCCTTTTTTTTTAAGCTTGTTTGTTTCTTTTTAATAGAGGCCATATTGTTCTCAACAGAGTGAGCTGAATGTGGTAAATTTACATCTTCTTTGTGGGAAATGTAGGCAAGGATAAGTGAAAGCCTTTCAGTCCCAAATTCAAAAAACATCAGCGTAGGTGTATAAGTCTTCTCTTATAAATTCTTCAGCTAGGCTGGAGGGACAGGCATTTGTGTCTGTTCTTCTCTTATTCAAAATCAAAATAGGGGAGGTTTTAGAATGACTGAAGATGTTGGTACCTGTACACCTCTCTAATGTGTTAACGTCGAAATGTTTATTTCCAGGTGTACACCCGAATGTCAGAAGTCTTGGGAATAACAGATGACAACCACGTTCTGGAAACATTTATGACCAAAATGTGAGTTTGTCAGTTCCATTCTGTATGTATTTTGTTTTGCCTTTAATGTTTACATAAAAGCCAAGTTTTATTTCATCCTTAAGTTTGCTCTTTCCTAGAAATTTTTTTCCCATAAACTGCAAATATTTGGTGAAAGGAATAAGCATTTTCAGAAGCACCCTGATCTTATTTTCTGAAGGTACTGCCAGTCCCCAAATAAACACTTGTAGCTGGATACATCCTCCGCAGTGCCTGCGTCCCTTCTCAGAATGGCTTGTGGGGGAATGGAGCTGAGGTTTCATAGAATCTTGCTCGGTGAGAACTCAGCATAAGCAGTCTCTGTCGCTCCCCACTTCTCACTCCTGCACCCACAGATATCAGTGGAATTGCCTGCAAAGCTTCATGACAGTTTTAAGTGGAGAACTGACCAAGTGAGACTGTTTGTTTTGGGGAGGCCCTTTTAGACTGCTTCTTGGCAGGATCTGGCAGAATTTGTTCTCTTAAAAATATGGGTTCACCAGGAGGATTTTAAGGCCTTGTACTGAAGAGACCAACGGGCATTATTCTCAGCTGTCTTCTCATCTCTGGCATTTGGCAGAATAAGATGGTTTGATATTCTGACAGATAATGCAATAATTTGTCTTAAGAATAATCCTAGAAATTTATTCTGGAGAAGCTGCCTATTCCTCATGCCTCTGCTGCAGCTGCTTTCCTTGAGTGCCAGGAAAACTACCAGGATTTTGTCTTTTATTACTTATGTCCTTTATGAGATTTGATAGTTTCTCCTGACTCAAAAAGAGTTTCATCTAAAATCAGTTTTGTTCTTGAAGCAAAACAAAATGGTCCCTCTGAAAAAACGTGAATATCCACTAAAAAAATCTAGGAGTCCCCAGGAGACAAGTTCTGTATGGCGAAAGAGAAACTAGTACTTTTCTTCTTTCCTCTACAGTGAGGAAGATGCTGCATCATGTCATTTACTTCACATCCTCTAAATCTGACTTACAAGACCTTTAAATACTTTCAGTAGACTTTGATCTAGTACAGAAAATTCTCTTCTGGTGCTGCCAGGTTAGCTGTGACCTGTTCGGACAGTATTAAACATGACCTGTCTTTTACTACCCTGACTCCCAACCTTGAGAAATAGTAGCAATTAAGACAAGGTCATTTTCCAATATGACTTAACTTTGCTGTGGAAAACAAGGCATAAAGGCTTTGCTTCCTCCGGATGAGAAGCCAAGTGTTATTTCTTGCCTTAGGATAACAATAGTACCCATCAAACCTTGATATTTATCTGGAGCATGTTTTGAAGGCAGGTAAATGGAGGGTGATGAATCGAAAAAAATATTGATGGATACTCACTGTGCACTTTCTGGCAGCAGTCCCATGTCAAGGCACTGGGCAGCTTCATTTTGTTGTTTCCAACTACACTGAAACTTTAACCTGAGGAGCAAGAGTAGGAGGAGAACTGTTGCTAACAGACCAGCCGAATCGGTTTGCTTCTCTTTCCGCTTGTTGCTGCCATTGAAAGAAAATCTCTGTTGGCTTTACCAGCTGAGGAAACAGAAGCATTTAACAAGTACTGTGATGGGTACTTCATGTGTTTAGGTTGGACAGGGCTGTATTTGCACAGGGCCTGTAAATTAAGAAAAAAGCATAGTTAGGATATTAATGTTACACAGAAGGCTTTTTAAAAAAAACATAAAAAGCAAAAATGAGTGGTGCATTTTAGATTCTACATTCTTATTTTCTCTTTTCTCAAGGCTTACTATATTTTCCTAAAGACATGAATTGTTCATTGATTAGATTGAAGATCAATTTCATTCTACAGAATGGATGTTACAGTGTGAAACTGACAACTCAGTAGTTTCAAGAGTTAGCTGTGAAACTGTTGTATAAATACATTTGTGTATGTGTCAGTTGAAACAAAAAGAGCCTTTCCCAAGTGACTGTGTGACAGTTGGAAAATCTGGGTGTGAAACCATGACTTACACGATCCAAACTCTGCAGTCTGATGGGACAACCCAGTCTGGCAGCACTTCTCGTGCTCTTACTGAGAATAATCTTAGCACAGCAGTAAGAGGAGGGGACAGGATACACAACTGTGCGATCACTTACCTTTTTCTCCTGGCTATAGTCAGTACATTTAACTACACTGTTATTTTAAAAAGCCACGAGTCTGCTGTTCTGTCTTACCCTACAGATCCCTTTTTTTTCCTTTAAGTATACAGAGTCATAGAATGGTTTGAGTTGGAAGAGGCTTTCAAAGGTCATCCAAGCAAACTCCCCTTCACTTGGCAGGGGCATCCTCCACTAGGTCAGGTTGGTCAGAGCCTTATGCACCCTGACCTTGAGTATCTCTAGGAATGGGGCCTCAACTACCTCCCTGAGCAGTGTGTTCCACCACCCTCCTGCGAAGAAACTTGTTTCTGGCATCCAATCTAAGTCTACTCTAATGTCAAATGGCTGCCTGTCATCCCTCTGCAGCCTTCTTGTAGGCCCACTTCAGGTACTAGCAGGCTGCTATTTGGTCTCCTCTTATTCCTTAACATTCAATTAAAAGGAAACACTGGGGAATTTTACTGTGCACTTTCTTATTAAAGTGAAGGTGTTCTCCTATAGTAGCTGCATAAGGATGTTTCAGACAGGATAGTTTCAGTTTTGCTAATGCCAAGCTTTGTGTCACCTGGCTGGTGACAACCAGTCTCTCCAATATGAAAGTGTTGGAGAAAGTACCTTATCATAATCTGCCATTAACACTGTGGGAGAATCAAAACACAGTGGCAGCTTGTTTCCTTCTACTTTGTCATCACAGAATCCAGTGAAGGATGCATGCAGGAAGAATTTTGTATGTAGTGTGAGGAGTAAACCGAAATTGCATTTGTGGTAGCCAAATAAGCTGTAGTCTACCAGGACATGCTAATTTTTATTTTGTTCTGCTGTGAGTAACTTAACCTCTCTTTTGTGATAACTCACTGGTTGATACATGGAGTTTCTGGTTTCCTGGTGTTTGAAGTGAGCTTAGTAATTTTTAGACAGATAAATGACGTTTTGCTTTGATTTTGTTTTGGGACTTGGAACACTTTCCCGAGATCTCTGTTTTAAGCAACTAATGTTTGTAGCTTTAATCTGTTCTTTTGAATTCATTAATAGCAGCTTGGCATTGATGATCAAACTCAGGGAGATCTTTCACTAATGGCAAACACTTATACTTGTGTCATGGCTGCTACTAGCTGTAGTAGCCACTCTTCAGTGTATGGATTAAAGGCTGTGGGAAAAAGATGTTCTTCAATTTACAGAACTATTTTGAGATTTGTCAATGTAATAGGTGTCCTTTAGACCTCCTGACTGTAGTTCAAAGTACTCCTGCCACATCAGATCCTAGACCTTTTATCACCTTTCCATTGAAAGTTAATGAATGTGCCTTTTACTGAATTCCTGTTAAGCCATTCTTGAAGGGGCAGAGTGTTATGTACTCAGAACATCCATTAATGGCTGTATTTCATCACATACAGGATGGTTCTTTTAGCATCCATTACCTTTGCTTGCTTTGACCATCATCTTACAGGATGTATATGTGGAAGGGGAAAGGCCAAGTGCAAATATACTTCATCTCAAACCATTTTTTTCTAATATGCATGACACTAACTCTTCTCATCTGTGTTCAGCATCACAGCAACAGCAGAGTAGGTTCAAGTAAGGATAGTCTGGCAGGAGTTACTCGAGGGTGAAGACAGGCAAGAGGGAAAAATGGGATATTGTAGGAGCTAGTAGTGTTGCAGTGAATGACAAGATTCTGAAGAAGGACTGTGATTTGAGGTTTCAGCTTGTCTTTTTAAGACTATTCTGCTTTCGCCTATTGCCCCGAGGTTTTCACAGGCACAGGCTATTCCTCTGTCTCTGGAGCTTTCTGCACTTGTTACTCCTAATTCCTCCCAAAACACATGTTCTTAAGCCTCTTAAAGCAAGGAGCGAGGCACTGAGCCCAAAACCAGCAGTAGTCCTCTTCATTCATTGATCATCCCTTTGAGCAGTAGCTTCCTACTTGCCTTGGTCATTCACTGTATAGGCAAGAAGTAAGGAAGTATTTCAACTGGAATAGTTCTGTCTGTTCCTCAAGCCTGTCCTGAGCATTTGGCCAAACTGTATTTATTTTGTCCATTTCTTCACATACTCTCTGTGAACCTCTTCCAGTTGCTTACAATTATTATCAACAAATTCATGTGGTAGTGATTTATCATGATGTGACTTTACAAAGTATTTGCTCAAGTATTTGGTGTTTTTAGTCATGATAATATGGCTGACAGTGAATAAAAGATGCAAAGCCAAGCACTGCTGCTGGGTGGATTTTGTTGTTTGGGGTTTTATTACTGCTGTAATGATGATGCACGTAGATATAAATAAGAATATCTTCCATTTGGCAATGTTTGAGTAAGACAGAATCATAAAAAGTCTGGATCTCTTGAATATTTTTCTGAACCCTCATACTGATATGACTTAGGAATCATAGAAAAAACTAAAATTTTCCACTTTTATTCACAGCAGAATGTGTATATTTTTAACTGTTCACCTTTGTCCAGCTGTAATGAAAAGGATTTATCCAATCAGTGTCACTGAGCCACAGAGAGCTTTCATTGTAAATGATGCTAATCTACAAGAAATAATTAAAATGTGGCTGTACAGAGCTTTCTGCCAACAAATGGTTATCTTCATTATTACTGATATTAGGTACCACAGAAAGAAGAAATTTTCAAAGTCTTTTCAAGGGATTTGGATGTCAGTTTTTCTTGCACTGTGATGGGAATTGGATAGCACAGTTTGAAAGTTTTGTTTGAAATGTGTTATTTTATCTTTATGGTTTATTTGTAATGCAGGGGTATTTGTAATATCCCTGAGACCAAGCCTGGCTCTGAATTCTAGTTCATGTCATCCTTACAGAAGTTTAAAAGTTTTTAATCTAATTATTTAAAAACAAACCACAAACAAACAACAATAAAGAAATTCCACAGGGCCAAAATTGCTTATCTATAGCAGTCGTCATCTGACTGGTATCAGCCTAACTTTTACAGCTGCTGCTTTGCCACATCACCATCAACATCTCCTGTGTGCCTGAGGTACACTACCCTGACCATGTGCAGGCAGTGCAGGGTGCTGGGATTGCTCAGCTTTCTTGTGATAACAAAATTTGCCATTATATTTCAGACAAGGGGTTTAAGGCCTCCTGGAAAGAGGATGGCTGAAATGCCCCTCCTTGGAGATGTTCAAGGCCAGGTTGGATGAGGCTTTGAGCAACCTGGTCTAGTGGAAGATGTCTCTGTCCATGGCAGGAGGGGTTGGAACTAGATGATGTTTAATGTCTCTTCCAACCTAAACCATTCTGTGAATCTATGAAATTCTTTGAGTACTTGCAAATGAGCTGGATTTTTTTGTGAATGATACAGTAAACCATGTTCCAGAGAATTGTAAATTGCTGTCCATAGTATTTATCTTTCCTTCTAGATTTTAGTTTAAATTCGACAGATTCTTTAAATAATACTTAAAAGTTACTGTATTAAGGAAGAGACATTTGGTGTGATGATGGAATTGCATTAGTAACAGTCATGCTGACAGACAAAAGTCTTATAGTAAGCTGGAGGGTTTGGAGGTTGGAAAGCTGAGAAGCTTCTTTGATGCAGCTCTTAGAGCTACGGTTTTATTCTTATCTTACTGATGTCAAACTAAAGCAAAGTATATGAAAATGTATTGGATTCTTAATGCTGTTTCATTGGAATCTTTCAAATTCTCACAGCTTTTCAGAATGGATCAGTGTTGCTGTTGCCTTTTTGGGTTTGTATCTCTGTGTATAGTTCAGTATTTTGATACTGGCGTTGTTACCAAAATTGAAAATGCTATTCTTTATTAACACTTTGTCTGTACTTGCCTTTAAAATCTCTTCAGTGCTCATCTCCTGTAGATGTTCTCGTGAATTTGACATTGGCATAGCTTTTAATGAAGCTCTTATTTTCCGTGACTCATCTGAATCTTTATGATGGGTTCCTTTGACTTCATTTCATGTAGCTCATATTTTAAATCAATAGGCCACTCGAGAGAGAGAGCAGCAAGAACACTTGTGCTTGGATTTAGGGATTGTCTTGCAGAGACTTCTCCAAGAGCTGTAGATTTTTCTCCTTTTTCATTACTTGGCTTCTTTTCCTTGTGTAATTTAAAATTTATATTGCAGGATACTTCTCTAGGTCTTCACAGATTTGTTCAGATACATATAATGTTTTGTATACATTAAAATACTACATTTTATATCACTTTCATATTGTCTGATACTGGTAGGGCAGCAACAAAAATGAGAATTGCTTACCATTGTAATAGAAGTATTTCAGCCTCTGTTCTCACAAGTACTTCGTAGCTTTTCTATCATTACTCCTTCTTTCAGCATCCAAATACAGCCAGGAACTGAAAGAACAGATGTAGGCAGAAGTACTTTGAATGCTGGATGAAGACTTTTCCTTATACAGTTTTCATTTTCTCTTCAAGCTGTCACCGAGACTTCCTGTTTTTCTTTAAGTGTCTCATCTGGCTGCTGAATGACAAATATTTTGCTCTTTTGCAAATAGCCCTTTTATGATGTTGATGTTGATGTCAAATCTGGATACTCCAAATTCATTTTTATTGCTTTGTATGGTACATACTTGTTAAGGATTTAGTGCAACTATAAACATCTCCAGAACTCCCCATAGTAGGGATAAACTGTGAATTATGGACTTGCTAGTGTGGGCTCTTTCTTTAAGGCAATCTGAACCTCTGTAGCTCTTCATAGAGGTTTTATGAAGTAAATCAATGTTTGTTGGTAAATCTAAATTGAGGAGTACTGCTTTGCTAATTGCATTGTTATTTGCCTTTTCCTGAGCAAATAATACGAAACACTTAGATGCTTTAAACTGCTTGCTAGAGTTTATAACTTCCCAAAAAAGAGATTTAGTTGATGTGGTGCAGCATGTTCCTTAGCCTGTGAATGTTTAAAAGCAATCATCAATGATGATTTTAAGTCATTTAAGATTACTTCTTTGGATTTTGTATTCCCCAAATTGAAATCCTACTGCATCACAGAATTAAAGAGCTGGTACTGATTATGCCTCTTACGTCATGGTCTTTCATCAATAGTTCTGACAGCTTGAACTTAAAGTCATTATATACATTCTACAGACAAGGAAATGAATGCATGCAAATCTGAAATGCCTTCCACTTCATCACTTGGCAGTCCAGAGGAGGGCAACAGAAATGATCAAGGGCTGGAGCTCCTCCCGTGCAACGACAGGCTGAAGGAGCTGGGAGTGTTCAGCCTGGAGAAGAGAAGGCTTCAAGAGAAATGTAATAGTAGCCTTCCAGTACCTGAAGGAGGCCTGCAGGAAGGCTGCAGAGGCACTATTTACAAAGGCCAGAAGTCATAGAACAAGGGGCAATGGTTTGAAATTAGAAGAGAGTACACTTCAGTTACATGTTAGGAAAAAATTCTTTACCATGGGGGTGCTGGAACACTACAGCAAGTTGCCCAGGGAGGAAGTTGAGGCCCCGTCCTTGGAGATATTCAAGATCAGGCCAGTCAAGGCTCTGGGCAACCTGACCTAGGGCAGGATGTCCCTGCTGACTGCAGGGGAATTGGACTGGATGACCTTTGGAGGTCTCTTCCAACCCAAGTTATTCTATAATTGTATGACATTTGGCATTTAGTAAGGTGATTGGCACTGGCCTACCTGCTTCTCCCCTAAGTTAGAAATGATAGGCTGGAGGATCAGTGACTGAACTTACTGTTGTAGCCACTCCTTGTTTGCAAAAAATACACTCTCTGCTTTGCTGGCTTCTATTTACCCAGCTCAGCTGAAGGCTTAATGCTGCCTCTTCACCTCCTAACAAACCTTGTGGGTGAACAGAACAGATTCCACCCCAGGTCATTTGGGTGTCTTCATACTGACCTGCCTGCAGCAGAAGCCGTAGAGGATCCTGGCTCTGTGCCTGTGCCCCATGGCTCATGCTTAACCCATGCCAGGTGGTAGATAGAGCAAGTGTTAGCCTCAGGATTTCACTGAAAGGTTAACTCTAAAAGTGTGTTGTCAAAAATGGGAAGTTGTTTTATGTGGTGTTCCCTAAAGACTGTTCATAGATCTGGTGTTAGCCTACATCATTTATACACTGGTTCATTAATAAAAGTGTGCTTCCGTTAGGGAATCATAGCATGGTTTGAGTCGGAAGGGATCTTAAATATCATCTAGTTCCAACCCCCTTGCCATAGGGAGGGACACCTTCCACTAGACCAGGTCACTCAAAGCCTTATCTAGCCTGGCCTTGAACACCTTCAGGCAGGAGGCCAACCTGTTCCAGTGACTCCCAGTCCCTCACTGTAAAGGGATTGGGAGACACTCTGTAAAGAGTTTCTTCCTAATCTGCAGTCTAAATTTGCCCTCCTCAAGCTTCAATCCATCTCCTCTCATCCTATCACTACATGCCCTTGTAAAAAGTCTCTTCCCAAATTTCTTGTAAGCCCCTTTCAGGTACTGGATAGTCACTGTATCATCTGCCGTGTGTGTTGTGTCTTAGTGTTTGGTGTAAGGAAGGGGTAACACAGGGATTAGTACAAGATGTGCAAGGTGGAGTTTCCTTGGGAACTGGCTGTATCAGTAGATATGTGAATTAGCCTTTCTTTTTCCTGCACCTCGTTTCTCCTATACAAGTTCGTGGAGAATTGATAGCAATTAGTTTCTCTTCTGTGATGAGCTGAGCAGATAAATACTATGGAAGTTAAGAGGCCAGGCACTGTGTTGAAGAGTAAACTAGACACAAGTAGGGATTAGCTTCAGATCATTTATTTCGTGGTAACAGATGATGGGTTTTTTTAAGTGAATGTATTTGTTACAATATTGCAAAGATGTTTGAATCCCTCGTTCAGGAAGAAGACAGGGCATGTTTGGAGAAATTAATTTGTACTATAATGTACCACTACTCAAGAGCACAATCTGTTATAAAATCTCATCCGATTTGTTGTGTTTATTCTAGTGTCACAAATCTTAAATACCGGGGAAGATGCGAGCCTGTGATTTCAAGAACTCTTCAGTTTCTAAATGACCTTTCTGTTGGATATCCTTTTTCTTGTATATGGTGTAACATAATGTCAGGAATTAGTAAGGTAAAAATTAATGAGACCTCCGTTGTTTCATAAAACTAATTAAGATGTTAGTATTTATTCATCTTGATTTATGGGTTTTTTTGTGCATAGTTTTTTCAAGGTGTGCTTATTTCCACTTGAGGTACTTCTTCAACTGAGGGGCCCAGAATTGGACACCATATTCCAGATGCAGCCTCACCAGAGCAGAGAGGGGAAGGAGAACCTCTCTCAACCTGCTAACCACAGCCTGTCGTGTTTGCTCTTTGAATTTTCGGTCCGTCAAGCAAGAAGGTTTTTAAAAAGTAGAAACTTAATTTTGGCGTGACACAATATTTAAAGGTATATGACAGATAATAAACCACCAGGGCTCTTGAAAACATTCAGTATTGAAACCCTTCACCGTTTTGAAATCAAAACAAGTTTTCAGCAATTTTCTAGAGGAGATTGTTAGGCAAGCAGAGTGGAAGGCACCTGGAATATGACAATCGGTATAATTTTATTTCTCTATAGAACTCTAATCATGTAAGAGGAATTTTAATATGTTTCCTTGGGTTGAAAGATGAGTGTGGATTTTCACATTGCACAACTGAATTCTGTTTAATGAAAATCATACAGTGTGTACTTCTGTATGTTTCCTTGAAATACCATTAAGCAGCTAACTTGATCTTTTCAATATGCATGTGCTTGTGGTCTCATGGCATCACAGCAATAGAGCAGGAAAAGACTTGAAGGGAAAACATTACTAAGGAATTCCGAGAGGTTTCTGGTCATGAAATAGCTATAAAAATACCAGGACCTAGAAAACATTACAAGCTGATATTTAGTCTCAGAATTGTGAAATGATTTGGGTTGGAAGGGACCTCCAAAGGTCATCTAGTCCAAAGCCCCTGCCGTGAGTACAGACGTCCCCCACTACATCAGGTTGCTCAGAGCCTTGCCATTGCCTGACCTTGAATATCTCCAGGGATGGGGCCTCAACTGGGCTACCTGTTGCAGTGTTCCAGTACCCTCATGGTAAAGAAATTGTTCTTAACATCCAACCTAAATCTGCCCTTCTCTAATTTCAAACCATTGCCCCTGGTCCTTGCTCCAGGCCTTTGGAAACAGTCTCACTCCAGCCTTCTTGTAGGCTCCCTTCAGGTACTGGAAGGCTACTGTTAGGTCTCCCTGAAGCCTTATCTTCTCTAGGCTGAGCACTCTTAAGTTCTTCTGAGGAGCAAAATTGTGATGAAATTACGGTTTTCAATTTTTCTAATCTGCAGCAGCTTGTAACTGCTGCAAGAGCAGTTTAAGCCCCTGTACGTAGTCACAATGTATATTTATGAAGGCAGTGATTCTTTACATCTTCAAAATCAACATGAGAGATTTTAAGACTAGTAAAAGAGCAATTAACTAAAAAGAAAAAAAAATACCCCAAAATTTATGCAATTATTTTTCAGTGGAAATACTTCAAACAAAAATGGTGAGAACAGTAGCTTTGCTGCTTAGATGGGTGGGGTTGTACAAAGACAGCTTTAATGCTGGTTCTCTTCACCATGATGTTGTATTAGTTAAGTTTAAAATTGTGTTCCCTGGCAAACCATAAAAGATTTCAAAAGTATTAGACACCCACTTTTGTGCTGGAATTTAATATGCAACTTTTTATTGGAAAATAATCGTCCTTGTCTGGCAAAATCCACCATGCAATATTTCTGTTAGTAGGCATAATGCAATAAAGACAGGGAGGGCTATTTATCACTACAAATTTTGAGGATTTCAGGATTCTTTTTATTATTTTAATATATTTCTTTGGTATTAAATCAGAAAAATGATAAATTACACCTGTCGAGGCTGTTTTTCCTTTTTCCCAGAAAATGATGTACAACCCAATTTCACTGGTCATTTTGGCTTTTAAAGATATGTATTTTTTTCCTATTAAAAACTCTACCAATAGTGTGGTTTTTTTTTTAATAACAATACCAAAGTACTTTTTATTTCAGACATATGAAGTAGTTTATAACTACTTCCTGGCATTGCAAACTTTGGCCTTTTCACATTATATTAGGGTTTTTTAAAAAGGCATTAAGTCTATATTGCTTTGAAAGAAATAGTGTATTGTTAGAATGCTGGATCCAGTGGATCAATTTTCAGTATTTGATATAGATTAAATTGTGGCTAGCCTGAAAGGTTAAAATAATAATTTATTTAATTTCAGTACTTCCCTGCATGTCAATCAGCTTCTACACAGTCTTAAAAACTGGTGTTTTTCTTCTTTTCTGTCTCTAATAGTCTTTTTTTTTCTAAAGGATATTCTAGAATTAAGAGCAAACCATAATTCCAGCAACTGTACTAGACAACAGGGAAAGAAGAAAAGGCAGAAGACAATATTAACAACAAAAGGCAACAAATGATTTGAGCGGGTGTCATGGTTTACATTACTTTCACAATTACTCCAGGTTTGCATATTTCGAAACATATTAGCCCAATTTGATTTCAAAGCTCAGTTATTTGAATTATAAATCATTATGTCCCTCCTAGCTGATCAGTTGTGAAATATCTTTGAATTCATTTACATAATGGAATATGTTAGTCATTCCTTTATGTCTTTGAAACCGTAGTGCTCCCTCATGCATGTTTAGTTCTTCCTAATAATTAACTTTTCCTCTATCTATTTTTGTAGCAAAATAACTACAGTTTCATTGTGGTTTTACACAATAACTTCAGGGTAAAATAGTTATAGTCTTTCAGATTCTTTATCCATGTCTTTGTTAGCTTTATGAAAGGCTTTCCTCTTTTAATGGCGGGGAGGAGGAAAGCCAACTCTGTAGTTCTGCAATATGAAACCAAGTAATGCTATTTCAAGTGTTATAGATTGACAAAAGGACATCATCTTAAAACTAGATTAGGAGTTTTACCAATAGCAGCCATAAAACCTATTCTTGCACTTTTACCCGTTTGAATAGAATTTAATCCATTTAAAATGAAAAGGGAAATTGTTTATTCCCATAAAAGTAATCGAACTCTTCAATCAATTATGGGCAGGAATGGCTGAGTGAAGCAAGCACTCAAAAAAAAAAAAGTACTGATAGAACATTTCAGACCCAGAACATTTACTATGTTTGGGCTGGACTGGAGGCATTCCTGCACAGTCTGAAGTTACACAGTCATATGTTTCTTAGAGGCCTTCATCAATGCCAAGAATTTTAGAATCATAGAATGGGTTGGGTCAGAAGGCACCATAAAGATCATCTAATTCCAATCCCCCCCACCCATGGGCTGGGACACATCCTACCAGACCAAGTTGTTAAAGCCCCCATCCAACCTGGATTTGAAGACTTTCAGGGTTGGAGCCTCCACAACTTCTCTGGGCAACCTGTACCGGTGCCTCCCCACCCTCGTGGGGAAGAATTTCTTCCTAAGGTCTAATATAAATCAAGCTTCCTCCAGTTTGAAACCATTGCCTCTTGTTCAGTCACTCCACACCTTTGTGAAAAGTCACTCTCCAGCTCTCCTGTAGGATCAGCAGTGCTGGGTAAACTAAGGAGTTGGGGGCTTGTAGTGTTCATAGTGGAATGTACAAGCCCAAAAGTAATTTCAGTTATTTTATGCCTTCGATGCTTAGGAATATTTCTGGGGTTTAATTTTTTCTATGGTGTTGCTGAGCAGAGAGCAGACCATGATGGCTGGGGCCCACATGGTACTGCTATAGTTACCTGCCATCTGGACTGTCACTGGCTTGAATTTAGCCAGTTGGTGGAGTGTGTAATAGTAGTTCCTGGTTAGTAGCGGTCAATTCATTTTGCTTTGTAGTTACAAAGTTGGAGAAACTAGGATTCTTCTAGATGTATCCATAGATACGTCCAAAATTCCCAGCAGTACCACCTCATTACGGTCTTTGCTCTGGCTCTGAGACCTTGTATGTTCTTCAAAAATACCCTTTCAGTTCTTCACTATTTTAGCATAGCTCAGTGTGTATGAGTTGCATTTTCATCTGTTGTAACTGAAACAAATTAAATGTGGTTTGTTTTTTTTTTCTGATGGGCCTGGAAGATCACCTTTGTGATTTGGAGGCCATTATTTCAGTGCTGCTTAGAGCTGCTGCCAGTCCCATTGCCAAGTGCCAGTTGTCTTCAGCTCAGGCAGTTGCAAAACCACTGGGCTTTTTTTTTCTTGCTGATGACACCAGTCTGTCTGGGGGAAAAGCAGCACCATTTGTCATCAGAAACTCTCCCGTTTAATTGTAAAAGTCACTTAGTTCATTTGTCTCTTTTGTAACTAGAATATATACCATGTAAAGTAATTGCTTTAATTAATAATAGATTATGGTCTAAAGAGTATCTGTGTGACATATATTTCTAGATTAAATTCAGATTAGTTTTATAGACTCATACGTACAGTGGTTTGGGTTAGAAGGAACCTTAAAGATTATCTAGTTCCAACCTCCACCCCCAACATGATCAGGATCACCTGCTTCTAGATCAGGTTACCCATGGCCTCATCCAAGCTGGCTTTGAACACTTCCAGAGTTGGAGCCTCCACAGTTTCTCTGGTCAACCTGTTCCAGTGCCTCACCACCCTGATGAGAAGTATTTCTTCCTAAACTAAATCCAGCTTCATCCAGCTTGAAGCCATCGTTCCACATCCTGTCACTCCAGGCCTTTGTGTAAAGTCCCTCTCCAGCTCTCAAGCAGCCTACTTCAGATACTGGGAGACTGCTCCAGGATCTCCCTGGAGCCTTCTCCTCTCCACTGAGACCCTAGAGAAACCTTCCATCATTTAATGTACTTTTGTCTCAGGTAGGACTTTTTTTCTTACTAAAAATTCCTGAAAGTTTGTGTAACCTCCTCATGTCATCATAACACTGCGAGGCTCCTTAACCTCTACTACTTATAGTCTCCTGAAAAAGCTTGTGAAAATAGAGGCTGTGAAATTCATGCTTCAGAATCACACAGTAAGTTTTCCTAACTTTCTTAAAATGTTGTGTGTAGTAAATATGCATAGAACTTTTTCACTTTTCAGACCCTTATGTTTCACCAGAGTAAACACTTTCCCTTCTTGAGTGTCAGTGATAACTACAGCCTCAGTGACCTTCGGTGCCGGACAATATTCTACACTGCTCTAACTCGTCTGCTCATGGTGGATTTAGGTAAGGTTCTCTTCCATGTTCCTGAGACACCTTGCTGTCTTTTGTAGGGCTTTTTTAAGGATATTAAACCAATCAAACAGCAGCTTAATTGTACAGTAAACATGTTACGGTTAGTACTTAAATTGCTGCCTTCAACTTTGGAGATCATAGAGTCATAAAATGCTTTGAGTTGGAAGGGACCTCCAAATGTAATCATCTAGTTCACCACCCTCTGCAGTCAGCAGGGACATCCTCCACTAGATCAGGTTGCTCAGAGCCTGACCTTGTATATCTCCAGGGATGGGGCCTCAGCTGCCTCCTTGGGCAACCTGTTCCAGTGTTCTAGCACCTTTGTGGTAAAGAACTTGTTCCTAACATATAGTCTAAATCTACTCTTCTCTAATTTCAAAATAAACAGTCCTCTTCATCCTTCTTGTAGGCCCCCTTCAGGTATTGGAAGGCTGCTATTTGGCCTCCCTGGGATGGATGGTGCAACTTGCTCTAGTGGAAGGTGTCCCCACCTATGGCCAGGGGGTTGGAACTAGGTGATCTTTAAGGTCACTTCCAACCCAAACCATTCTGTCACGATTCTATGGATGCTTGTAAGTGTTTGAGGAAGGCTGCTAATGCACAATACAGAAACACAGTAAAAGTTATGTTTAAGTGAAACCATGGGGTAAATACTTTTTCATCACTTTTTTTTTTTTCTGCACTATCAAAAGGAGTAGAAAATACCTGCTGTGCAGCATGATCAGCACAACCAATTTGACACATGGAAGACTCCTTCTAATTTAAGCTGCAACTTACTTTTCCAGACTTTGCCAAGGAAGAGAGAAGAGAGAGAAGCCTTATGGCAAAGAGCTCTTTAAGGACCATAAATTAAATTCCTACTCTGAATTACTCCCATGGGGAGTCTGCATCTGAGAGGCAAGCTACCCTCATTAAGGCTCTAAAGAGAAGTAGCAGGACTACCAGCCCTCACCTAGAGTGCCTCTTCTAAAACTTTTTTGGTTGTAGTTACTTGTTCAGCACCACAACAAAACCAAAACAATGCAGACTTTTGGGATGTCTTTTAGCTACCTGACCAAGACAGTCTCTTCTTTCCCTACCCACAACAGCTAGTTTATTTTACTCTAAATTCACATCTTCTGAAACAAATGGGGCAGTAGTGTCACACAAATAACCCAAACACAGTCCAGATTTATTTCCATGTCAGCTTTGTTCTGTGCACTAAGTAGGTCAGAGGTAGAAAAAAGGAGCATACAATCAAGAAAGGTTGTGATTTAAACATCATGCCATGAAATACGCATGACAGGATCTCATCTGTTGCTGCAGGTTTAAATTTAACATTTTCTGACCATTAAACCTTGCCTGTCTTACAAGACTGTTCTTGTAGAGTTCTGAACACATGCTGTCAGATTAACAGAGAAAAGGGAAAGATGAAACGGAGAAAGATGAGAAATGCAGAGATGTGCTAGTCTCAGATACTAGTTGTTTGTGATCAACAATTTATCTTCTTTGTTTATGGCTCAGTAAAAAATATGTCAAACCTCAGTTTTTTGTTCCTGTAAGGTCATATCCAAGTTGCTGTGCTCAGGGTGAGATTTTCCTCTGCAAGCCTACGAGACTGGCCCTTCCAAACAGCAGTGTGAATATGATGCGATGCTTTTGCAGCTTTGGTTTCTTTTCCTGTAGGTGAAGATGAGGATGAGTTTGAGAATTTCATGCTTCCCCTCACAATTACCTTTGAAAGTGTGACTCAGATAATCAACAGTAGTTTTGAACAAGAAGCAGCAAAGGTAGGTTTATTTCAATTAGATGGAAAGAAATTGTTGACGGGAAAGAATACAACTGGGGCAAGCATTTAACAAGAAGCTTCTCATCTGCATTTAACAACCAGCTTGTCGTGTCTCCTGTCTCTCTTTGGCATGCACATACCTTTGTACTTCTCTATGTATCTGTCATTAGGAATGTGGACAGTAGAGAGACAAAGGCTAACAAAATAAAGTTTGCACAAAGATTTTATAAAGGCTTTGGTGTCTTCCAGTGCTTTGCAGATGGAGTGGCCCTATTTGAGCCCCATTTATAATCAAAGGGACAAATTTGTTTCCAGTGATAGCTGATCTGTTTCATATTGCCTTTTGCCATTCTAGTACCCTGTTTGTCTATTAACATATTTATTTGGGAGGGAGATGAGGAGCCATGTTATAACACACTTGATAAACACTGCTGCTTTAAAGTATTTTTTTCCAACAAGAATTTATTATATAAATCAAGACTTTATTAAATGGCTGGGCATATATGTATAAATAGGAACTGGTCTTGAAGCATTGCACCCTTAAACTGAACAAAGTGATTAGGATAACTGATAGCTAAATAAGGTTTTTATGTGCCTGTGGGAGCCATATTAGGATTGATTTGACAAGTCAGTTCAGCTGTGGCAACAGTCATAATATCTAACACAACATTATGTTTTATTAGTAAAATCCTTAAGTGTAGCAAGCTGTTTGTGTCAAAACAACAGTATATTTTAGGGAGGAAAAAGACTTGCTAGATAGAAGCTGCATCGTCAGGAGCAGTAATATATTAGAGCACTATTGCATTAAAGAGATCCCCTTCTGCCGTCACTGAACGGTTAACCACACACACTGGAGACCTGGCTCCAGCTATGCAGGCTGCTTTTGAGGAAACCCTAACAGTGATTTTTAATTCGCCATTTTAAAATGTAATGGAAACTTAAGTACTACATCATCGTATTTATCCTCTTCCTTCCCTAAGAAAGTAAAGAGATATGCTGGGATGCTTAGTAAATAATTTCTCTGCAGTACATCCCTGACAGTACCAAAAGATGCATAGTTCACAATAATCACTCGAATGAAGCTAATATTTTTTACAAAATCCTACTTAAGGGTATTTCAACTATTACTTGATTCTAATTTCCTCATTCGTTGTTGCTTTATCTATTGTAATTTTAATAACTTTTCATTCATTAAATAGGTGTGGTTCATCTCTCTTGGATTCAGCTCAGATTTTCAAGTTGCAAATCCTAAAAATTCAAGCCCAGCTGATGGCATTGCCCCTCTCTGTAGGAAACTCTATTTATCTCATGTGAGGGTTCAGTTTGTTAAAATAATTTGGCTGTTGTCCTGTCTGCTTCGCTTGAAACTGTCTTAGCAGAGAAATTTTAATGGAGTGCCAGTGATATATTCCTAAACTAGCAAGTTCTTAACGACCCTGGAAAGTGACTGCTTGATTACACTTTAACGGTATTTGCAAATAAAATCACAAGTAATTAAGGGGAAATCTCCAGGCTTTTGAGCAAGTTTGATGCATGATAACTGCCTGATTCAGCTTCATCTAGAGTAATGCTGTGTAGACAAGAGCTACTGAGATCAATAGCAACATAATGATAGTGGCAGAATTAAGTGAGTAACCTGAGAAGTGTGTCTTCAAAATGCATGCAGCTGCCACCAGCCAGGGCCACACAGTGCACTCTGTGCTTCCGTCCTAAATGTTCATCAAAAGACGCCCTGCAGGAAAATGGAGTTAGATGCTCTTTATTGCTGATCGTGTCTCTTGCCACATTTATCAGGGAAATTGGATTAGCAGTTGGCAGCTGCAGGTAGACAAGGTTCTGCAGTGATTAAATATGCAGCTTGGCTGCATTTGTTGTGACAGACCTTTAGTAAATTCTACTGTAAGCACCATCTGTCTAATTTGTATAAAGAAAACTTGGTGCTTTAAGCTATTGATAAAGAACTAAATCTGTTGCTTTATCATAAACAAAACTTTTGCTCTAAATTCTCTTAAACGTAATTTATTAGGTTAAAGCTATTTTTCTATCATGATAAATAAATAATACATGCAGAAGTGCTTTCAGGTACTTCATTTTGCAAGTGCTGAAAACAAAACCAGTTCAGTTCTTCAATAAAATGCTTAGTATTCCCATCCACAGGGAGATGACACTGTTAAAATATCACTAGGAAAATGGTCTAGGAGTGCCAAACTCATTTAATTTGTGGTTTTTACTAGGACTATCTAACTGGCTAGGGTTTTTTCTAGGTTTTTAATATTTCTGAAATACACCATTGAAAACCAGTTGCAACAAGGGAGCTCTTTCTTTATAAAATACATTTGTAATCATTATATCTGCATACAAAACATATGTTTGGGTTTCTGTTCCAGGGAGATCAAGTATAGTTGAAGACGACTTAAGTAATTATGTGCTTTGCTTTCCTTTTTTACTTCTTCCCTTTTTGTTTGTTGTCTATTCCCTTCTTCACATTTTTATACTGAAGAGAGAAATGTCCAATATTAAAAGGGTGACTGATTTTCTCTCCTGAATTGGAAGGTTTCTCTTGCCAATCTAGTTAAGTAACACATCGCCCGAGTAGCTGGAATCTCAGTAGTACTTTGTTTATAGTTCTGACATCATCAGATTTGCTAGAAGTGCATGAAAAGAAAAAGGATCTGAGGAAAAAGCTGTTAAATAGCAACGTGCTATCTTTAGCTAGTTTGTAGAAACTCCACGCTGTTAAATTATTTAAAATCCTTGATTTTCAGCTTGCACACATTAAAAGTTTTCACACTAAGTGCCAAATGTTGCAAACAGCACTTTAACAGAATGATTTTGCTTTGATCCCTGTAGCAGTTCCTGAATAATTTATCACAGGTTATTGCCTTAATTCTGGAGAGGGATAGAGCAATAAAGGCAGATGAAAACACTCCAGTTGAAACACCTTGGGGCCTGCTCATTCCTCTGACACGGCTCTTTTGTTGGAACTATTTAGAGGTTATTAAGACGTGTCTCCAGAATTAAGAGTATGCTGTAAGGATGAAGACAGCCATCTTAATTCTAAAGACAAAGCGCAATGACCCTTCACCTTTTTTTTCCTTTGTTGTTATTATATAGTAGAATTATGAGGGTAATATTATAGCTGCACCCAGTAGTGCCACTATAGTTAAGGGTCTGTCAGACTTTCCATTACAAGCCCCTTTTTGGGGGTGGGTCCTGGGAGTCACCTCGTCTGTTTTAAATTGGGTTAGTCAGACACTTGGCACATGTTGGCAAGGCATAGGCTTTTTTCTGTGAATATTTAAGTCTTCAGCTCTTTACCTTTGAAAGCTCCAATTCATTGAAAAATCTTCTTTGGGACTTTGAAACTAAATATTTCAATTTATTCTTTTAATGGATTTGGTTTAATTGATCTTAAGTAAACCTATAA
This sequence comes from Psilopogon haemacephalus, assembly GCA_013396835.1. Classification (NCBI taxonomy): domain Eukaryota; kingdom Metazoa; phylum Chordata; class Aves; order Piciformes; family Megalaimidae; genus Psilopogon; species Psilopogon haemacephalus. Next base: position 1,051,489 of record VWZI01017594.1, on the reverse strand, counting down.
CCGACATTCAGGAAAGAATAGAGACCAAAATTTCAACAAAATGCTTTCATTAGCAAGAGGAGCAATGTGTAAGCACACATACTACTGCTCACAAGCCTCCCCTTACTGGGCTTCTTCTCTTTACTGTTCTTCACATCTCATCTTACTCATTTTGCAGTTGCTGGTGGTATTGTTAATTGTCTCTTAGCCCCAGCACTGCCTGCTGCTCAGTTGTGAGTGAAGCAGCAAGCTATGTGTATTCTTCAAATGATTCTGCTAGGTTGGCAAGGCACTTCAAATCCTACATGATGACAGACAAAAATAGTAGATGTATAAATTTATGATGTCATTAATATGTTTTATGTACATAAGTGGTGTTTAAAAACTCATCATTGGCTAAAAGTAGAGTGTCTTGGGATTTTAAAGTTTGGGGGCTATGTTGTCTACTACATATGACTTAGCAATCATGGACTCGAGGGTAGGTTTTGCTCCTCTTAGAGTTTATTTTTCCTGCATCTGAAATGGATCAGGATTTATTTCAGAATTCTCTAGGCTGTTCTATAAGCTGGCTGGGTGTTGCCAGCAGGACTATTTCACAGAGTTGGGATCCGATGGATATTATCTAAAGCACTGAGTTTGTTGGGATTTTATAGGATGAACATTACAGTACCTTGTAGACTGAAGTCATTGATCAAGAATAGTGTGGTCAAACAGGGTGGGGGTTTTAATAACAATAACTAAACTTAATAGAATCTCAAGAACTATTATTTATGTAGCAGTTGTTCTCCTTCCTTTACAATCCAAGGTCTGGTGGTGTCTGAAGTTGCCTGATATTTGTGTAGGTTCCCATAAATCTGAGACCATGGTTTGAAGAAAGTTGTGGATCTACTTCAATAGTTTTTAAAGTCTCACAACCAAACTGTTTCTTAAGTATATTTGCAAATGAGAAGGTTTTTTAAACCAGTTTGCTTTGTAAAGACAGAATAAGCATATTAAGTAATGTGAGTTTGGCTGGTTGTCTTTTTCTAACCCATGTTCTAGAGACCACAGCAGGATGGTGATCACTTTCTCTCAAAGTGTAACCTCAAACAAAGGCAAGTTCATATCTTGCCAGGGGCTGTAGCTCTCCTTCTTCCCTATTCCAGACTCTCATTTGTGCTTGTTTGCTTGTCTCCTGCGTGGTTGCTAGAATGGGTGAAGGAACCAAAATCAGTTGGGAAGATTTCCACTTCCATGGGTCTGTTGTTGCAGGTCTGCATCCCTTTAGCACAAAGTATAAAATGATGCTGCTGAGCTCTTTTGATTTTTTAGTTTGGCCACCATGTCTACTAAACAGTTATTTTCTGTGTGGACAGAAGAGCACACAAAGTATAAAAATACAGATGCATATAAAGTTACAATTTTATATTGCATCTCCTCAGTATTGAACACTTCCTCTCCAGTGACTTCAGAGTCCCATTAAAGTTAATGAGAGTTGAGACCTCTGAACATCTTGCAAGTACAGGCCATTTCAATGCACAACAGAAAGGAAATGCAAATATTAAAATACTCCGAGCAACCTCACCGGTGTTTTGTAGTGAACTCAAATTATCCTTGGATAAATCTCTGTGTGTGCCATCCAAGTCAGTTGGACTGATGACTCTGCATAGGAAAAGTAGAAATTAGCCCTCGTGTAAGATTACATTTAGCAGTTTAGCAAGGCAGCAGCCATAGTTTGCTCTTCATGTGATCAATTAAAATTAATATCTTAATCTTGTCGTTTGTATTTTTCAACACTAAAAATGTTCTGGCATTAACACCAAGTGGTACATTATTGAAAACTCAGATTTTTAAAGAGAGAACTTCTTACTGAGGCTTTTTTTGCCATGCTTTTATGATTCTTTTTTTTCAATCCTGCAGTATTGTGATCTCATATTATGAAGAAAAAAAAAAAAAAGGAGGCAAACCTCATCTGCAAGACATGGATGATATTTATTAAAACTATCTAATTGTCAAAAAATAATAGTTATGTCTAAATAAATTGAAAAGTTTGTTTATATTGTTAAAGTATTTTTTTCATTCAGAAGCGTTTCTTATTGGTGTCTATTAATTATCCTGAAAACATCCCTAATTATCTATGCATAAAATGTTGCCTGCGTTTCAGCTGGAAAGATTCTGAAGCCACACTTCACTCATTAAAGGGAAAAAAAAAAATGAATGCATCTCAGAATTCCTGCTAATACAGACAGAGATTTGCATGGTGTTCTTTAAACAAAACATTTTTTTAAAAAACTCAACTCTTTTGGAATAAATGTAACAAAAAAATTACTTTAAAAGCAAGCAAACAAACAAAAGGTGTTTTACAGGAACAGTACAGTGAGAATCTCAGAACAACCTTAATCGTAGCTTGTTACGAATATCTGTTAGTCTTGCACCTCATTCAAAATATTACAAGCTTAAATGAACGTTGTGGTGTTGTTATTATTGCTTTAAGTGTATGAATACAGGAAGCACTTTAAAACTTTAATACACCATATTCGTAGATTCTGTTTTAATTTGCATTATTCATTAGGGGAGCCCAGCGAATAATCAAAAGCACTTCCCAAGCATTTCGTTGGCGTTATCCCCGTGAAAGTTGTGACAGTCTTGTTTGTTAAAAGAAATCTTTGTGAGCTTTATAATATATTTAACACGGGGGGAAAAAAAAAAAAAAAAAGAGCAGAGATTTGAGCGAGACATTTAAACTAATGAATCAAAATCAGATATGTGGTCATTATTGGCTGATTATTACTCCATCTGCTCTGTGCTAACGTGAAAATCAATTACTGTGTCTCTTTCCCACTGACAGCGTATGTTGATCGGGCTGGCAAGGGATCTTCGAGGGATTGCCTTTGCACTGAACACAAAGACCAGCTACACCATGCTGTTTGACTGGATGTATCCTTATTACACGATGACAATACCAGCTCTGTGCACAGAGGGATACCAGGCCCCTTGCATTAGTTTAATAGTATGGCACAGTGGGGAAGAGGAAACAAAGCTAAATGAACTAATGTGTAATCAGCTAAAATTACAGCACAATGGCAACCATGCAGTTAACTGGGAAGGACCACAGAGAGGTCACTTTTTTTTGTTGTGTCACACTACTAATCCACAAAACGTATCCAAGTGGGTTTCTTCCTTTTAGAAACCTCTCGTGTTTTCATTTAAAAAAAACTAACAACAAAAAAAACCCAACCAAGTAAACAAGCAAAAAGACCCAGAGCTCTCTCTAGCTCCAAACAATGTAGGTACATTTGGTTTCAAATCAAAAGTGTTTAAAAAATACTATACAAGTGCTGTCTGGGGAGATTTCTCTCCCTGGTATGAATCATGTCTTTAATTTAGTCAGTTACTTTCTATTTATGTCAGCTCTATTAATATCACAACACCTGCAGTCTTCAGAACAAAATGGACATCTGAAAACAAACCCGAAATCTAAAGATCGTCCTTCTCTGCAGTAAGCAACAATACTGGAATTTCATTTGCTTTAAATCTTGTATATATTTTTATGCCAATAGTAATACTCATGGGTATTTTCTTAATAGTACAGAGAAATTTTTATAAATACGGAGGCACACAGTCATATTAATAAGAAGCTGCTGAAATATATTGTGAAGTAACTACGAAAATACTTGATTTAGAATTGACATCTCACAAAGCTGTGGAAGCTAATTATCTACTTGTTTATTTTATGGAAAAATGGGTAACACTTAAGTGCAGTGCTTGCAAACTAAGATTCAAGTGCAATGCCCTGCTGTAGCAGAAATCAAGCTTTTTAAAAGATTTCTATTTTAAGTCAATAATGAAACCCTACTGTTCATTAATAATATTTCTGTTTAAGAAAGAGAAATGTCTCAATGTATTAATTTCAACTAGAAAATTAGCCTTTAAGGACTGAAAGGCTGTACAGCAGAGGCTGGTCTGGTCTGATCTGATAGACATCCTTGTGAGCCGAGTGGTGGGAACCTGATGACCATTCTGATAAACCCTGTTTAAGATCTTCTCAAGACTGCAAATTATTCTTCCTATGTGCAAGCCCAGCTTGCGAAAAATTAGTCCATAACACAAATCAGTGTAATCTTTATCTGTCTTTAAATTAGTGGAAAGCATCCCTTAATTTCACTTTTGGAGGACAAGAGAAAAACAAAAACAACAAACCCAAACCCCCAAACTACCAGAGCCAGACTGTGAATTAGCATCTCATTTTCTAATGGGCACCACTGGGTACATTTAACTTCATTAGTACTGCTTGTGCTTGTGTTACCCTAAAACTTAATAATAAAATCAGGAGGATGTCTACAAGCAGGCCAGTGCTGCTTCCATTTCAAATTGGTTTTAGTTTGTTTTCCCTAGTAGAGCATGAGTATCATGCTCTTCTCCTCTGCAGAACTGCAGATCTCCTGTTGTAGGAAGAGGGATAACACAGATTTACTTCCTCTCTGTTTGAAAGAAAGGCATTCATCCATGGAGGTGGTTTTTTGATACAGGGATCCAGGATACATCATCCTCAGGACCCTTACATTATTTATTTTTAAAAATTAATTCACAAATTCAAAGGAATAAGTTAAGTTTATTGCAAATACATTAAACCAACTTTTGGGTTTCATTCTTCTGTAGTAACAGTAAAAACAGATGGCAATGCAGCTTCTGTGGAATTCAGAGCTCAGGCCTTCTCACTTTCATTTCCATTGCACAGGTTCCTTTTTTTTTTTTTTTTCCCCCCTCACCTTTGGCTGTAAAGGCTGAGTGCCTGCTTCTGTTCAGTGGATTTCACCTCATTTGGCTGAGCCCAGCTTCATCCAGGTATTGATCCAAAGCATTACAGCAGAATAAGCTGCTATTATCACAACTCTTACTTACTGTATAAATGGGAAGAGAAGGGAGGCTCAGATGCCAGTTTTATCTTACGAAGTTTGAATATACTTTGATTAATGTATTTCTTTTTTTTTTCCTTTCATCTCAATCATCAGAAAATGATCTTAATAGCAAAGAAATCAGCTTTTCAAACAGATTTTATTCTGTTATGATTGAAACTCTGGTATTTCAGTATTGAGAATGGAAAGTACAGAATACTAGTCGAAATAGATCTGATTTACTTGCATTTTTCAATAAATAAACAACACAAAGAGGCAAGGGTTATCTCTTGCTAAGCTTTTAATATGCCATGAGATGATCTTCAGTCTCTATTGAAGACTGTCAGAAATAGTCATTTGTAAATTGTTGGCGGGAGAATGTACTGATAAACTTTCCAAGTGATTGCAGGAAATACTCAGAGTCTGAGCCCTGGCCATAACAAAACACACTGTACTCAGTAATCTCACCTGACTCTTCTTTTTTTCTGTTTGTAATGTTTAGGCTTTAAGTTTTGTCCAGTAGATGGCAAAAATGAGCAGAAATAATTTCTTTTAAGTCCTCTTGGTCCAGGGAGGGGAAGAGGCACGGGGGACACCGTTTTATCTTGTATTTTGCCATTGTGATTGAGTTATTAGGATGGTGGTGTAGAGGTGAATCGTCAGGTATGCTGAAGCTGTGCTAGATTGCCAAATAGGGTTGTTTTGTAGCAGGCTTGCTTATACTAATTGAGTTTCTCTAGCAAATCAGGCTCCTTGGAAAAAGGCCAAAGGCTTTTCATAATTGTATTGACAAGAAAATGAATATGATAAATGGTGTTCATTCAGCTGAGACAAGATTTATAGTTTTCCTCTGGCAAGGGATGAAGAGAAAATACTTACAATAATAGTAAAATTTGTTTTAAAGTTGTATTAGGTGATATCTCAAAAGACTTCATTAAAATATTTCCAAATATTTTAAGCAGCTTCAGGTGTTAGAGAGCACCTTCTCAAAGTATCCAGTAATGAAAGGTGGAGAAAAACCGCACGCAAACAAACAAACAAAACAACCCCCCCACAAAACCCTGGATATGAAAGTCATTTATTCTTCCTGAAATATTGATATGTCAAGCTGTCAATGATGATTCCAGTACCAGAGCTTTGGGAAGTTTATTTGCCTTTTGTATTCACAACGTGTGCTCTGTGGACTTCATAGGTCAGCCCTGAGCAGGCAGGTGCAGCCCAAGCAAACCTGTACTCAGTGTGAGCAGAATCACAACCTGCCTTGCTTAATGATGCTGATTCTCCTTATAGCTTTCATCCTGCTGCTTACTTCCAGCCTGCCTAGATGGGATGCTGAATGTTTTAATCTGTCTTCTTCCATACTAGTATCAGACTGCAGAATGAGGTCCTTGGTCTCTCTGTCAGATACTTCCATGGTGAGTTCAAGGTAATATCCACACTCCTGTTGTTTTCATGGAGTGTTTCTTGCAGTTAGGTGGTAACCCATCAGCAAGCTTTCCTCTGCTCCCTCCACTCATTCTCAGCATTTAATGACTTTTTTTTTTTTTTTGGTCTGTAAAAGAAAAAAGGTTGCAGAAAGAAAATGGGTTGCAAGAGTGAAGTCATGAAGTTGACTCAGACTAGAGGTCAGCTGGGTAGCACATGGTGGATATGTCTGAATGCATGAAGTTGGCTGCCTAAATAATAACAGCCTGTGTGGCTAGACGCATAGGCACTGAGTTTATAGAGAAGTGATCTGCCATTGAGGTGTTTTACCTAGTGGTCATTTAGAAGTTTCAGCTGGCCTAGATACTTGAGTGTCTGGTGGTATGCTGCCTCAGATGTGGCCCACTAAAAGAAGCAAATAAACACAGGTGCAGCAGTACGGATAGCTTGTTCAAAATGGTTCTGGCTTTGAAGAACTGAAATATAAAGTTTGTTTTAAGGTTTCAGGGTAAGGTGAAAACTTGAAATAACCGAACACACAGCTGTCTGTAGTAAAGGACATGTCCTAATCACAAGAAGTCACTTTTTCTTGTGAAACAAGACTACCTGATGAGTAATCTGTTTATAATAGCTGTTCTTGCCAGTTGCATTCATTCAGACCTCACTGTCGTTTTTTTTGCAGTTTGAATTCCTTTGAGCTTTTACTCAGTGGTCAGGTCAAGTTCACAACTTAGCCAGATTCCTTGAAGATTGTGGTTAAAAACACCTGAAAATAATATTCTGTTTAAAACCAGTTTATTTCACTTTATTGGATTTATAAAAGAAACAATAAATTGCCAAAGCTTTTCTGTTGACCCTGGCTTTTATGAGATTTGATTAGAGTTTTCAGTCTTTCCTCATCAGTGAATAAGGACTCAAGGCTTAAGTTTTTGAAGGGTTTGGCTCTCAAGTTGCTCTCCTGGCCAGGAAATCTGAATAGGTAGTTGTTTTCTACCCCATAGGATTCCACAGTGGGGATCTGGAGCATTGCAGCATCTCTCTTTTGTGCACGTGGGGCTATTGCGAAGGCTAAGGAAGAGGCATGACTTAGTAGAATTAATAGCACAGCTCAGTTCTGTATCTTACATGACATCTGCTGCATCTTGAGAATATTGACCATCCTTCATTCAGGGCGAGCTGGGCTGGAAGCCCACATCAGAAGAAACAGGGCTGACACTGGTGAATTTTTAAAGGTGTGAGATGGCATGGATCACCTGTGCCCACTTTAAGGTTATTTTAGGTAAGTGAGATTTGAATTCAAATCCTAGTTTGGTACTGGATAACTCACCCTGGTTATGTTTAACTCTGGTTGGTTTGATTTTAAAATGTAAAGAACCCTCCAAAGGAGCAAGAAAGAAGGTCTAAAAGTATATTTCACATGTCAAGGCCTTCTGCTATATATAGTTTATGCCTGCAGTGCCTCAAGCAGCTGGCAGCAAAAATGCAGTCTTGAGATGCCTCAGACAGACAGCAGTAGGCAGAATGCCTTCCATCTGTCTGCACAGCGCTGTCATTCATCAGCAAGGCTGTGCCTGACAGCATCAGCCTCCACCAGAAGAGCTGCATTGAGCTGAGCCAGGGCTGTGTCTACATATCCTAGGAACATGTAAACCTTTATGTATTTCAGGCTTTTATTTTACAATCCCATGTTGAGCACTTGGCCTGTATTCTACTTTGTAAGATTCACAGTAGTTGCCTTTATTGTCTGAATAGGCAATAGCCTTTTCCTAATAATAGTCACTGTTTCTCCTGTGGTTAAATAAAGCAGAATTATATGACATGAAACAAAGTTAAAAATGAAACATAAGTTTATTATTAAACAAAACCACCGACTAGATTAGCTAGATCATGTTTTATTAGCAAAGCGTATAGTTAAAATCTCTTGGTTCAGTGTAAAATAACTGTTTAATTCTTTGCCAAGCAAGCTGTGCTAGCTCATTTCCATTTACCAGTCTGCAGTCTTATCCAAATAAACTCTTTCTTTCAGCATTTTGGGAAAACTGGTGGGCAGCTTTGTGTCAGATCCTTCCATGAAATACCTGAATACAGTCAGAAACTCTTTTTTTTTTTTTTTTAAGTCATATTGCAGAGTCTTCTCTACTAATTTTTTTTCCGTACTGGGTTCTTTGAAATCCTGCTTTAAAAGAACAGTTCTCTCCTGAGTGCTGATGAGTAAGAAGTTCCCCTGAAAGAATTCTTGAAAATCTAACTCTGCTTGTCTGCCTCCACACAGTTTGGCTGAATTCTCATCCTGAGTGCTCTGCTAACAACTTCAGACAATTCCCAAGTGTTTATATAGTAAATTTACATGAGGTGACAGTGAAATGTGGGGGCTGGGGTATGCTTCATATGTAAATTTTGGGAATTTTTAAATGAAATTGTCATTTATTACTTATGCCATTCATTGAAAACTCATTAAAAATATATATTTACAGGCTAGCTTCACCTATACCAACTGCTTTAATTTCCTTCATCGCAGCTCTGGTCCATTAACCGTTTCCCAGTTAACCATTTACATTTCTGAAGGATTTAGGGTTCTAAGCAGAGATGTGCTGAAGTTTATAGATGCTGGCAATGCCTCTGTGAGAGTGACAAGGTCTGTATGTGGCCCACCCACTGATGGTGTGGTGTAGTCTCAGGGAAATTCACAGATTCACAGATTGCCTTGGGTTGGAGGGGACCCTCAGAGGTCGTTTCATCCAACCCCCTGCACTTCAGCATGTATACCTCCAACTAGATCATGCTGCCCAGGGCCACATAGAGTCTGATCTTGAATGTCTTCAGGGGTGGGACCTCAACCACATACCTGGGCAACCTGTTCCAGTATGTCACCATTCTCATTGTGAAGAGCTTCGTCTTGATGTCCAACTTAAATCTACCCTATGCCAGTTTCAAAGCATTACCCCTCGTCCTATCACCATAGACCCTTCTAAACAGTCCTTCTCCAGCCTTTCTGTACTTCCCCTTCAATGCAGCTCTGAGATCTCCCTGGAGCCTTCTCTTCTCCAGGCTGAACAGCCTGAGGTGCTTCAGCCTTCTGGGTTGTTTTTTAAGACTTCATTTTGTCTGTGTACTCCTTAACTCAGTTTGGGGAAGATACCCTGCCTACATGTCTGTCCTGCAACGAGCCATTGAACTGTGGTACCAGGAACCTGCCTGCACAACCCCTATCTTGAAGCTGATGGCAGAATTTATGCAAAACAGGTAAGCTGCATGCAACAATCAGAGCAGCAGTGGATACTGCACTGGTATGCAGTCCCTGTGCCATCTGTCTTATGTTTTGCTTAGCTTCATGCTGAACTGTAAGACTGCTGCTTTTGGATTTTAGACCAGAATGGACAAGCAGAGTTCAGCTTTCAGTGTCATTGTGGTTTTTTTTACCAAAATGAGCGATGTTAAAAATCAACTGATGAGGATTAATTACAAGAATACACGTAAGAGGCCACTGTGATTTTATATTCAGTTTTAGTTGAAATGCATGTTTTAACCATGGATAAGTATTGGTTCTGACTATCTGAAAGCTGTCCTCTGTCAAAGCTTGCTGCAGGCTGAATGCTGCCTTAATCCAAGCAGATTACTTACATAGAGGCCTGTAAAATCACACCTCCCTCCCAGTTTCTTTTGCAACTCAACTCTTCTAGCCAGTACCAATCCAGTTCTAAGGATTATAGAACCTCTGTAGCATTCTTCTTAACTATATACAGGCACAAAAGGTGTTCACCTGACGCTGTGTATGTACTGTCTGGTCAACTTGGCTGGTTAAAATATTTTCAACATAGATTTGCTTCTTTAGCAACACATGGAGATAACCACAGCTGTGTATTTAAAGCCAGAATTAGGCTCTCAAATAACTGTACTTCATTGTCAGTAAATGGGGGGTGTGGTTTAGAAAAGAATCCATTGCAGCTTTCTTCTTCAATGACCCTCTGAATATTTTTGCTGTTATTTTCTAGATCACAACGTTTAAATTTCGATGTCTCATCTCCAAATGGAATTCTTCTCTTTAGAGAAGCTAGCAAAATGATTTGTACCTATGGTAGGTATCCATTAACGTTTCTTCTGCAGTGTAGTTTTTTTGCCTGTCTTGTGATATAGAAATGCTGTTAGTTGATAGTGCTGAACACCAATAAGTTTGCAGAATAGGTGGCAGGACTGTCACATGCTGTAGCCAGTGTCATCCCTTTGTAGAATGCAGAGCTTGAGTGGCAGACCTTTGGAGCTCACTGACTTTTACTGTTGAGGGCGTGTTTCTGTAGCATTGCTGCTTGCATCTCTCTTTAAACTTGAATCCCTGTCTTCTGACAACTCAGAACATTTCAGTGAAGATACAGATACTCACGAGGTGTTTGAGCTAGGCTACTGATTGATAGATGTGGGTTGATTTTATGTATTCAAATTATATTTCAGCAGTTCCAAAACATATGAGAACCAAAACAGCTTTGCCCTAGAGCGCTGTTAAAAGTGTTTATAATAAGTTGCTCCATTTTACTACTCCCACTCATGCATGCAACTGCAACAGGTCTTTGACACCAGCAGTTTATATTACACTCCAATTCTGTGGGTTACAGTTTTGCTTTCTAAATATTTTCAAAGGAACATTACCAAGTTTTTGTAGAAGAACCTCATTTGTAGTTTGTGTAAACAGGAAAATGCCTTATTTCTTCTAAAGAAAGAAACTGCATCATATTTGCTTTTACTGCCTTCAAGTTGTATTTTGAGTCAGGAAACTCTGTTACATTACTGCCTGAATATTAGAAAAACAACAAACCAAAAATACAACAAAACTTCAAATGTAATTTTGCATTTGATCTGCAGGGCATGGAAACAGTATATGCAGAATGCATAAAGCATTTACTTATGACAGAAAAAATTACAGCCAAGTAACTCACTGTTGCAGAATCATTTTCCTATTTCTGTTTCAAATACCCCATGTAGTCAGCTAGCCCAGTTTTTTTCAGCTGTCTTCTTAAGTAAATTTGATAGGAAAACTAAGCAAAATAAATAATAAGGCTTTCCATCTGTGAAAAAAGGTGAACTTCGAGATTTTACTGCTCATTTTTTTTGTTAGCCTTTGTGCTTAATTGCTGTAAGCTTTCTTTAATTAAAAAAAAAATAATCAAACTGTGGTTGTTATAATGCTTCAGCCCTAACTGTCTTGTGGCACCTGTTTCCACTGCAGTTGTATTTTCTTTCTTAGTTTTGGTTTTGTTTTGTTTTTGTTTTCTTCCATTCAGCCTTTCTCATCCTTTCTGCACTTTGGTAACCCATACCCTATTATCTGGCATCCATTCATCTCGGTTTCTAGATTCGTAGAATGGTTTAGGTTGAATGGGACCTTAAAGACCATTCACTTTCAAACCTCTTCCATGGACAGGGACATCTTCTGTGGGTCCAAGTTGCTCAAGGCCTCATCCAACCTGGCCTTAAACACCTCCAGGGACAGGGCATCCGTGACCTCACTGGGCACCCACCTTACTGTAAAACATTTCTTCCAAATATCCAGTCTGAATCTGCCCTCCTCAAGCTTAAAGCCATTGCCCCTTGTCCTGTCACTACAAGCCCTTGTAAAAGATCCCTCCCTGGCTTTTCTGTAGGTCCCCTTCAGGTACTGGAAGGCTGCTCTTATGTCTACCCACAGCCTTCTCCTCTCCTCTTTCCAGGCTAAAGAAGCCCAATGTTCTCAGCCTCTTCCCATAGGTGAGGTGCCTAGCCCTCTAATTATCTTCATGGTCCTCCTCTGGGCCTGGTCCAGTAGTTCCCTGTCCTTCTTGTGCTAGGGGTACCAGAACTGGACACCGTACTCCAGGTGGAGTACCACAAGAGTGGAGTAAAGGGACAGAATCTCCTTCCTCATCCTGCTGATCACACTGCTTTTGATGCAGCCCAGGACACAGTCAGCTCATATTTGCATCCAGTTTCTAGACCTGATTGGTTTCAGCCTGCTTCATTCTTAATGAATGTCTAAAAAAGCACTTTGTAAAGAAAACTTTTGCTCTCAGTTGCAGTTTTTATTATGTGTGTGCAAAGATCATAAAGTTCTCATCCACAAAGTATTGGTAGCTCTTGCATGTAAGGACCAGGCAACATTTCTGGCTCGTGCTAGAATTTAATTGTGCAAGGTAAAAGGAAATTTTAGGACAGTGCAGATCGAAGAAGTAAAACTAAACAGCAGAGCTGTAAAGCCTGTTGAAGCCCTTGTCTAAGTGTGTTGCCTGCTTTGTTAGATTGTGTGAATGACAGTTGCAGGTGTGTGGCGTGTATCTGGAGATGGCGTGCCATAGAAAGAAGTAAAACAACCACAGGAGCTTTCTCTTGTGCTTTTCCTCACTCTTCTTCTGATGATATTTTGCTCAACACAGACTTAAGAGGAGAACTATTTGTAGTGTCCTCCAAAAGAAGAGAATTAAATCACCTATCAATTAAAAATGAAGGGTGTAGATGTGGGAGAAAGCTTCTGCTCAGTGATATGTATGGGTTGGGGTTTTTTTTAGTTTTGCTTTGCGTGTTATACATGTTACCATCAGCGTCTGAAAGGCTCCCATAAGTGATCTTTCCACTACTTCAGTGTGACACTTAGATAAGTTGTTTAGGTTTTGTTTTCTGTGAGCGGTTGCCAACACTTACTGCAGGACTGGACTCACTGCAGAGTCACTATGAAAGGCCTCCCGGCGTGGTGGGCTGCCCTGGCTGCCGAGAGCAGAGAGCTCACATCATCCAGCTGGCTCGGCACGGGCACAGATGGGCAGCACTGGCCTGGCCATCCCCGTGGCTCAGCTGTGCACTGCAGTAAACATCCCAGATCAGCACAATCTCACACTGCTACAGCTAGCTCTGAAGTGCCCACTGCCGTACACTCTGGGAAAGTTTTACTGCATGCTATAAGTATTTTAGGATACTACAATTAATCAGCTTTGAATAATTACTGGTAACATTTTCATCTTTTAGTACCAATTACTGGTTTAGGAGATTTCCATCCCAACGTACAGAAAGGTAAAACTCTTCTGGAAATGTGTTGTGAGGATTCGTTACTTTAGTTCTGTATGATCTTTTGAGCATATACATTCCTATAAAAGACTGATATTAAGGGATTTTTGCGTTGATTCCAAATCCCTTCCTGAAAAATCTTAATAATTGTGCTTCTAAGGAAAAATTTAATCCATGATAGTCTGTGAGGGGTGTTTTAAGCATATATAGTCTTGGCAGATATCTAGGGGAAAATGAACAAGTAAACCAAGTGATGGTCTTAAAACTCACTTTGGAGCCATATTTCCTACCCTACAACCTGCAGAAATTGTGTGGTTCAGTTGCCAGAATGAACCTGTACCTGCCTTCTAATCAGTGGGTTCAGTTTTCACCTTTGTTGCTGTACCACTCACTACTGCATTCTGAAAATAGCTGAGATTCTCAAATTCAGCATGATTTTACAGCTGAAGCATTAGAGAGAAAAAAAAAAAAAAAAAAAAAGATGCACAGTAAATGTCAAGAGATGCCAACAGACAGTATATGCTCATTTATCTTACTAAGCCTGCCCAGCCTCTTGTATGTGCCTCCAGCTTTGAGTAAGCTCCTCAAAGCTGATCAAAAAAACCACCTAAAACTCAAGATAGATGTGCTTGAGATCCATACTGTAATAATTGCCTTTTTAACCTGAGAGAAACACCAAGTGATGACATGAGACAGAGGGAGGAAACTAGAAGCAAATGTGTCTTTCCTTCATCACACTGCCTTAGTGGGAAGATCCTTTGCTTGTAGTCTTGGCTTCAGTTAATCTGTTGACTGAGTTGCCATAAACAATGCCCAGCCTCCTTCCATCCCTAAGAAACTCTGTATCACCTGGAGACCTGGCTGTGTTCACTCCTCTTGGCAGCCTCTGTCTGAACACCAGGCTTCCTGTTCAGCTTGTCACCTCTCTTCCTTGCCATGCTCTTGACAGCAAATGTTTTCTTTTCCATAGCCCAGCAGCTCTCCGGGGAAGGACTTGCTGCTCCCTCTCCTGCAGGCAGTATAGCCCAGCCTGGTGGAAGCTGCAAACAATAAATGAAAATATGGCCTAATTTTGTATCATAATCCCATAGACAAGTGGCATTTGAATTTGTTTTAGAAGAGGATTTTTCCACTTCTCTCTCGAATATAATGGCAGACAGAAAATGCTAGCAGAAGTGTGATTTTCAGAAATTACACCAGACTAAGCAGGAAAATTTCCAGTTGTGACTGTGGTCCATTGGCAGTCTTCCTACTACTTAAATGTATTGTGATCTGAAATATAGCATCAGTTAGGGTTGGAAGGGACCACAAGGATCATCAAGTTCCAAACCCCCAGCCATGGGCAGGGACACCCTACCCTGCCCACAGTCTCATCCAGCCTGGCTGTAAACATCTCCAGGGATGTGGCCCCAACTACCTCCCTGGGCAACCCATTCCAGCGTCTCACCACTCTCATGGTAAAGAACTTCCTCCTCACATCCAATCTGAATCTCCCCACCTCCAGCTTTGTTCCATTCCCCCTAGTCCTGTCACCACCTGACAGCCTAAAAAGTCCCTCCCCAACTTTTTTGTAGCCCCCTTCACATCCTGGATGGCCAAAAGAAGGTCACCTGGGAGCCTCCTCTTCTCCAAACTGAACAGCCGCAACTCTTTCAGTCTGTCCTTGCAGCAGAGGTGCTGCAGCCCTCTGATCATCCTCGTGGCCCTTCTCTGGACACACTCCAGCATGTCCACATCCCTCTTGTAATAGTGGCTTCAGAACTGGAGGCAGTACTCCAGGTGGCGTCTCACCAGGGCAGAGTAGAGGGGCATGTCTCTGTCTTATCAACACTTACACAAGGAATTAGTACCTGAAGAGAGGTGGCATCAGGTGATCCTCCTTACCAACATCAGAGCACAGTGGATTTTCCTAAGTTTGGACTGCTCAGAGCAGTTTTGGATAAGAAACAGATGCTTTGCAAATGCAGCCTTCTGCAGGCAATGAAAGTCATCTAGAATGTACATGTGGGTGTGCTTTGTGTAAAACCTGTGCTGCTGGTTGCACAGGACTAACTTCAAAACAAACATTAGGTAACCTGGCTTGTTACTTTCTTTCTCGCTTCTGTGATGTCCATTTATGTTCGAAAGGTAGCTCCGTTTACTGTTTGTATGTACTGTAAAGTCTCTGCTTGGGCTGAAAACAAAAGCAGGAGGAAAAGGGTGGAACTGTGTTCTGAGGTGTGAGTGTATCTGAACATTGAGTATGGATACGGGAATCTCTTTAATTCTAAAGCACGTGCTCTTCTCTAGACTGGCACATCTAAAGAAGTGTGGCCAGCAGATCAAAGAGGTGATTCTGCCACTCTGCTCTGGTGGGACCTCATCTGCAGTGCTACGTCCAGCTCTGGGGCCCTCACAAAAGAGAGACATCAACCTACCGGAGCAGATCCAGAGGAGGGCACCTGTCCTATGAAGGCAGGCTGAGAAAACTAGGACTGTTCATCCAGGAGAAGAGAAGGCTCCAGGGAGACCTTAGAGCTGTATTTCAACATCCAAAGGGGATCTCCAGAAAGGATGGAGAAGAACTGTTTAGAAGGGAGTGTGGTGATATTACGAGGGGCAATGCTTTGAAACTGGCATAGGGTAGATTTAAGTTGGACATGAGGAGGAAGCTCTTCACAATGAGAGTGGCAACATATTGGAACAGGTTGCCCAGGGATGTGGTTGAGGTCCCATCCCTGAAGATACTCAAGATCAGACTCGACGTGGCCCTGGCAGCCTGATCAAGTTGGAGGTGTACCTGCTGAGTGCCGGGGCGTTGGACAAGATGACCTTTGAGGGTCCCTTTCAACCCAGTGCAATTTGTAAATACAGTGACTTCATATATTTGAGTGCAGAGCAGAAAAAAAACCAACAAATGCCTGTTGTTAAGATATGCTAAGCATCCTCAGTTGTCAGTAAATTAAATTTAAAATATGAATTCTTTGTTGCTTTAAAAATTAGCACTTCAGCCAGTGTTTAATTCTGCTTAACAGATCCAGCTTTGTGATGAAGGCAGCACTGCTGTGCCCTGTCTTTCTGCTCATTTATTGCTGCTACTGATAACAGTGCTGAAGGCTAAGATGTCTTTACAAATGTTATATGTGCAGAAGATGTAAAGCCTGGCCTAGGATGCAAAAAGCACTTAGATAGTCAATTATCCTTGTTAGGACTCTGCAGCTGCTTGGCAAGGGGTGTTGTGGCTTGTCCATTATTATGGCTAGAGCCAGTCTGACGGAGTGAGAGAGTGATTTAAAATAAACAGCTAAGAGGAGACAATTGAAAGGAGTTGGAATAGCAGAGTCCACCATTCTTCATCCCCAATATATTTCACTTTTAATTCTGTTTGTACAAGTCTCCTTACTATGTGCTTTTGAACTCCCAGTTGTACAGGAGCTATGTTTCAGTGCATCTCAGGACCATCTATTTTTGTTCTGTGGTTTCTTTACATTTTAGTAAACCTCTTCCCTTTCATTATAGAAGCCTGACATAAAAATAATATTTTCAATATGCTGTTTTTATTTATCTACATTCTGTCATGATATACTTTGATGTAAGTTTTTAATTTTGCTTCAGCTTTCAGCTGTTGTAGCAGTTACTGCTCAAGGTCAGCAATGAGGTTAGCCACAGTAGCACAAAACAATTTCCTGTTCTCACAGCCCAGGTAGCATTTGGATGTGGATTAAATTTTACCACATTTTCCAGTAGCCAGACACAATTATTTCTAATGAGCTTTAAATTGCTTCCAGAACATGTATTTCAAAACTTAGTGTGGTGATCCATTCAGTGCCAGTGACTTTCTAAGATAACAACTCCTCCTCAGAATTTTGGTTAAACTGAGTCTTGCTTTATAACAGGTATTTCTGATCAGCATCTTGGCTTCCAGGAAGAGTGCTCTCTGGCCTCTCCTCTCTGTTGTGGCAGAGGTTGCAGAATGTATTGCTCTTCATTACAAACTTAGATTTCATAATCCTTTTTTTTTTTGACAAACGAATCTTGCAGCCGTGCATGCCCACTGTGCTGATTGGAGAGGTTTTATACGTATTTTGTTGTTGTGGAAGCTTGGGGAAAAAAAAAAAAAAAAAAAAACAGGTTTTGAGGCTTGCTCTCATCTTTATGATTCATGTTTTCCTTTTTTGTTTTCTGTATATGGCCACTTCTTTATCCTGCCCTAACATTCTGAGTGTCTGGAAAGCATACATTCCAGCCCAGCTTTATGGGACAGTGGTGAATAATAAAATAGGAAAGGGGAAATGGCAAACCCCACTTTTTCTCTATAAACGTGATAAATTTTTGCAACCTTTGCTTAATCTCGCCCAAGTCTTTTTATATCTTCATCTAATTCACACATGTTAAGAGATGATTTAGTTGTATTATTATACAAAGAGCTTATTGGACTGAAATCCAGAACGAGCCCTGCTTAAATGAAATTCAGCCATAAGGAAATCATTTTTGTATTATAGCTTCTACTGTAAAAGCAATTAAGGAGGAGAACTGAAAGGAAAGCTGCCTGTCCTGACATGCTCCCGCATCTAGAAGGGAGTGAGGGAATGAGCTGTGCAAAGAGCTCTGGTGCATATTGCCTGTGGGATTCTGAGGCATGGTGATGTTATCTGCAGACAGAGCAGCCCACATTGGCTTTTGCTGCCTTTCTATTCCCTCTCTGCATATGCACACTTTTCCTTCCAGCTCCTTTGTTTATGTACTAAGGAGTCTTTGGGTAATGAAATGCTTAAATAGTCAGCCAGATTCAAGCCCTTATTTTGTATCTAGGAGTTTTGCCCAATACCTTAAAACCCCTTTTCTTGTTCTTGTCAGAATTTTGTATCACCTCTGAGGCTTGGAGAGTTTAAACTTGTAAGTGAAATGTCAAATGCAGGACAAAATGTTGCATTAAAGGAAGTTGTTGAGAATTTTGAAAGTCAGTTTATTTTAAGCTTGTATAATACAATTTCTCCCATATAAAACCAACATTGATGCACGTTGAATTTTTTTTTCATGTGTTTTTTTAATTCAGTCCTAACAGTGCAACTTCTCTGATTGGCCTCTGCAGAGTTTTTACTTTGACAGGAGATATCAATTTCAAAACAGGTTTTAAATTCAGCACGTCAAAGGTCGCTTTTTGTCTTGATACAATTTCTTTTAAGTTGTTTATTTTAACAATAGAAGTTTGCACAATTGTATTTGGGTTCTCCACTACAAGGATTATAAATGTAAGCATACCCTCAGTAGCTGAGGAGTTGTTCTTGACCTGATTCCAAGTACCTCAGTAAATTAGTTTATGTTCAGTAGTATCCATGGTGTGTAAAAATATTCCCCTGAAGCTCCTGCTAAGTGTTACAAGTAGATCATTCTTTTTTTTATTTAGTCAGGCATAGCACAGTTCCTCATATTTTTCCCAATAACTAATGCTGAAGCACTGGTCTTTGGTCTTGCTCTGCATCCCTTGGATCCTAGGCTGATGGCTCGGGGCACTGGTAACAGGCACCGCATGGTCTTTCACCTCTGCTGCTAATTGGAAATCTGCAGCTCCCACTCTTAGGCCCTTTTAAAATGAGCCCGTGAACACAGACCAGTTCTCTGCGGACTCACACTTGCAAAAAGCAGCTTTTAATCTCACCCTAGGCCCAAATTCTTCTCAGAGTTTTCATTAGGAGGGATGGGCACCGAGTTTGTCTTGTGCAGTGCCTGCCTGGGGGTGAGGCTTTGTGAAGGAGCAGGGTTCTGCCTTCCAGTACTGATTGCTTCCTGAAGATCAATGGACTTAAAGTTTTAATTATAGGGTGATAGAAATTTTTTTTTTGTACAGTCATAAAAACAATAGTTCTATGCACTGGTACGTAGATACCTCCTAGAATTGATGTTCCCAGGCTAAGGGATTCCAAGGGCTTTTCCACCTTTCCTCATCATCCGTTTTTTCCATCCACTTCCAATTAATTTCCATATTAAGTACATAATTGCCTTGTTGACAACTACAAAGCACTTTCCATCTGTTCTTGCACCAAGTACTTCAAGGAGCTGGAATTGCACAATGTTGTGCTTGGACAGCTCAGCTATAAATCTAAGGCTTACCCAGATCCAGAACTTTGCTTACTTCCGAAGATAGATATATATTTGTGTTGTTAAAGCAAAGCTTTTCAGAGCATATAATAGTGGAGAAGAGAAGATGAGGTTAGTTCACAGCACACTTACCTTAATATCTTGGTTTGGCCTAAAGAATTGTCCACCATTTACTTAAATGGCTTGCAAAAACAGTGTGCACCTTCCCACTTCAGCCCACAGATGGTTTTGTGTTTTGTTTGGTTTTTTTTTCTTTGAAGTTCTCTGTTCTTCTCAGTAACTAGACTAGGTCTTGTCCAAAAGGTTCATGCTAATTAAGATGATCTGGCTGGGATATCTTAAAGGGGCCACTGTGGGAACCTAAATGGAGTTCATCTAGGATCTTATGTAAATGTAAATTCTCAGCAGTTACAATAACTTGTCTTCTAGTGTACCTAGATGTTATCCTTCTTTCTCTGGAATGAACTTCTATGCAGTAGTAGTCACTGGAAATGGACCCTTTTCCCCGGTTACAGCGTTCATAACTACAGCATTCAGGGTAGTAGAGGTGTTCATAGTACAAAACCATGCTGTACTTTTATTTTTAATTAAGAGTGCTTGATTTTGACTGTAAGTGACCATCTTTCCTAGCTAAATACTCAATTCTTCTCCTCCCTTCCATAATTCTAGTGATGCCTTTCCAGCTTTTTACAGACCTCAGTTATTTCTTCTAAGCAATACCTGATCATACTCCCAGTCTTTTCTTGTCAGTCTGCTTTTTCTTCACAACTTGATGGATAAATTGTCTTGTACTTGACAGAAGTGCTGAACAACACTCATGTTTTAAACAGTAACTTAGGCTTCTCCTTCACTGCAACAACAGATCCAAATGGATGATCCTTTGATGTACTGGGTGTTTAGAAGCAAGCTTTTCCCCCTCATTGACAGTAATCACAGCATTAAGGGGAAGAATTAAAATGAGACAAGTGGACAAGAATGTGATTTGTAAGTGGAAATCTGCATGAGTAGAAAAGGAGAGCTGTGTAGCGACAGACCCAGCTTAATATTAACCCTCTCTGTGTATAAAACAATACTGCACAACGGATGAGAGCTGTGCCATCTAGGGCAGGGTTTTAAGGGACATTTTTTAAGCTGCCTACTAAAAAACTTAAACTGAGTTGTCATAATTACACCTCAGTTTGAAACTGCAAATACTTAATGTCCAGTTTGCTCATTGCTCATGGATCAAATTTGGCATTATAGTCACGACAGCTAGGTTGGACAGAAAGCTGATGGGCCAAGCTCTGTAGACTGTTGTGCTTTTATTTGTAGGAATACTTCTGAAAATGTAGTGTTGTGTTATTTTTCTATAGTTAAAAGTACCAAGAGTGATAAGCAGTAACACAGTGAACACCTGGCTCGTGGGTTTTGTGCAGGTCAGGCTTCTCAGGGTCATCAGATGGGGCCAACCTGGTAAGGCTACTTCATGGAAGAACTGAATCAGAGAATCATAGAGTTGTTTGGGTTGCAAGCAACCTCCAAAGGTCATCTAGTCTAACTCCCCAGCAGTGACAGGGGACATCAGGGAGCAGGGACGTCCTCCACTAGATCAGATTGCCCAGAGCCTTGCCATGTCTGACCTTGAATATCTCCAGGGATGGGGCTTCAACTACCACCCTGGGCAACCTGTTCCAGTGTTCCACTATCCTTGTGATAAAGAACTTGTTCCTAACATCCAATCTAAATCTCCTCTAATGTGAAACCATTGCCCCTTGACCTGTCACTGCAGGCCTTTGTAAACGCTCCCTCTGCAGCCTTCTTGTAGGTCCCCTTCAGGCAGGTAGGCTCTTAGTCTGCAGTGTTCATTCCACTGTTTTAGCTCACTTGCATGAATTAGTTCCAGTTAAAAAAAAAATGTCATGAAGGCAAACTAACTCTGGAGTGCTGTAAAGATGAGCATTCAATTATTGCAAAATACTTGGGAAACTTAGTAATGAAACCTTGTGAATAATGAGGTTTGTGCAGAAGATTGCAGTGGGATCTACTGCCCTTCTGCACAGTGGATTCAAAAGTCACTACTGCCTGTTAATGCCAACAGCAAATATTTGCTGGTAGCTGCTCTTTTTACATTCTAAACATGAAGCTTAATTATAAAGTCATTCCCATCTGTGACTGGTAAAATAGAGGGGTTTATAATGGGCAGATTTGTTTTCTGAGGGATGTATTTAGTGTATATATCCATCAGCAACCATCCCAAGAGACCATCATGGTAATGGATCAAAACTGGGCTTTGCTGCAGCATGAGAACCTATAAACCCCTGCGTTGTGACTCTCTTCAGATTAAGGAATTCATGCTGATGGTCTGGCTGCACATCAATGGCAGGAATTCCATAGCTTGTGTTTTAAATTTTGCATACTACTTCCTTAGTGGGTTTTAAGCTCTAGTCATGCTTACTTAACAGATCTTTTACATCAAATGCAGAAACAATTTTTCCTCTAAATGGTAATGAAATAGTAAAGACAACAAAAATAAGTTTGGCTAGTGCCATCAAAATAATGTAGATTTGCAGCTGCTTATGTAAGTCTCTTTCTTTCTTTCTTTTTATGAAAACAGGTAATCAGATCCTCTCTCTTGGGACTTTGTCAAAAGATCAGGTTTATCCGTTGAAACTCAAGGGCATTTCCATCTGTTACTCTGCACTCAAATCTGCCTTATGTGGAAATTATGTCAGCTTTGGCGTCTTCAAGTTGTACGGGGACAACCACTTTGACAATGTACTTCAGGCCTTTGTCAAAATGCTGCTTTCAGTATCCCACAGTGACTTGCTAGTAAGCAATTCCTTATCTTGGGAGTCATTACATGAAATACAGAATAACAGCACCACAGGCTCGGTATTGTTATAATGAGACACAGGGATCTAGAACAGCTCAAATACAGTTCAATGACTTGAATTTATTTATCTAATGACATCTAAAATACAGGTATGACTGAAGTGCCATGTGAAAGGGAAGCTTTTCCAGAATATTGACTAGGTTTGTCATAGAAGAGAGAAAGGCAATTTTTTTTTTTTCCCTTTCTAGACTTGCAAAGTCATTTAGGTTCCCTGCATGCACTGTAAAACATCCTCACATATTCAGCTACTCTTCAATTAGTTTCAGTCTGGAAATTGTCACTGTGTATTCTCCATAAAATCTAAACTTTAAAATTAAAGTACACTATATTCCCAGTTCTCTGTGGGAAGATGACAGATCTTAGGCAGTATCAGCCTGAGTTTGAACTGTGATGTTTTTCTTCATGAGACTTTTGTTCAGAGCTGTCATTTTCTAGCAGGAAGGGGGATAGTTAGGGATAGTTAAAGATGGTTAATACCCAGATTTATGCTTGCCACATAGAGTTAGCCCTCAGAACTGAAAAGTTGCTCTCAGTTAAAATCCACGTACTGGTTGTATAGTAAAGTGTGCATAGTTGGCACAATCCTGGCCATCCAACGACAGGTGCCCGAAATACCAGTCCTAAAGAGTAAGGTGCTGATTGGGCCAATGGGTTCAAGCAATTGCTCACACAGAGCCTGTTTCAGAACCTCACTTAAGCACACACACACAAAAATCCGTCATGCAGCAAAATCCTTCCTGCAGAAGGTAAGATATGAGCAGTAACTATGTCAGACTGACACCCTGCATAGAATGTTGTGCTGCCTTCACTAGACCGATAGCTGTGTAGAAGAATGTGGCAGCCTGATAGCATTGTTCTATTACTTGGAGCTTTTGAGTGTATATTATATGGTACATTTGAAAAAGCTAAAATCTACTGATCACAAGAAAATATTCTGTCTCCGTAAATATTCTGATTGAAGGGCTAAATTAGAATTTGTCAGGTCATAAAATCTGTAAGATCATTCTTCTGTCATTTGTTGGCGTTGTTCATATTAGTCAGTTGTAATATCTATGTTTTCTATGAATGTCTGTTTTTCTTTTCAGCAATATCGAAAACTAAGCCAATCTTACTACCCTCTTTTGGAGTGTCTGACCCAAGATCACATGAGCTTCATCACCAGTTTAGAACCTCACATCCTAATCTATATTTTTACCTCAATATCTGAAGGACTTACCGCAGTAGGTAAGAATTACTTTACGCTCGGCTAAAGAAAGAATTCAAACATTTGGCTGATCAGGATTTTCAAAGAAGCACATGGGAAAAAATAATGGCAGTGGAAGATGCTGGCTGTTGAACATTTGAAGACCCCGACTGTTTTGGTTAATGGAGCTCAGTTCTTCTAACATCTAACCTGTAGGTTTTTACAGATAGTATCTTTAAATTTCCTTTTCTTACAAGCCAGCATTGTTAAATTTATTAATGTGCCTCTGCTAGGAGTGTACTGCAGAGTCATGCATTTGTTATTCAGACATAAAATGTATTAATATGTGTACAGGAATCTATGGGGTTTTGTTTTTATTTGATCAACATGACTGTTGTATAAATAATGCTTGTTCTGCACAGCTGTGATACAATTTGAGATATTTATCCAAGGAGAAAAGCAGCTCATTTTTCAGTACTTCCTGAATATACTTTAGAGTAGAATTGGTGCCACACAAGTGTACTTGGGAGCAACAATAAAAACACAGCACACTGACTGCAGCTCGTTTAGTTCTCTTGCATGGTTTGATTTCTGCTTTTTACCCAGATGACTGTCCAGACGTTGGAGCTTGGGTTGGAAGGGTTGGTAGTCTAAATTCATTTGGGATATGGAGAAGGAGATAGCATTTAAGGGACAGGGAAAAAAAAAATCATGCCATTACATCCCAGTCATTTAGGAATACCATACATTTAGAGGTTCAAAACCTTACAGTAGTATTTATTGATTAAGGTGGGTGTTAGGAAAAAAAAATAGGAGCATAAAGGTAGTGTGTATAGCTGTTGCTTCCTATTACCAAGTGTCAGCCAAGACCCACCAGAATGCCTGACTGCACCCAAACTTGCAAAGCACTTGTGAAGTCAAACATGCTGCAGGTTTTGCTGCAAGAGGGGAGCCAATCTCAGAGAGAAAATAGGTAGTGAATAGATAAGCAACACTAGTAAAGAAGTATTCAGGTAATTTTATTATTTAATGCTGAGATCCATCTTCTCCTAGATCCTTCAAGTGCTTTGCCACCTATATAGTGTGCGGCACAGCAGCTCCTGCCTGTAGGCTCATGCTTCTGGGAGTCCATCCTTTGCAGGTGGATATATTGGACTGAACTTCAGCTTGACTGACACCTGTCAGTTTATCAGTCCTTACTCCCATTCTCTGCTAGCAGTCCATGTGGCATCTCCTCCATCTGAGATACTGGTTAATTCATTTTGATAATTCACTAGCATGCCAGGTTTAACCATCTCTTGGAAATGCAGTTTGAATTTGGGTAAAAAAACAAAGAAAATGCAATGAAGGCAAATTGCATCTTAGGCTCCATCCAAAGCAGCATGGCCAGCAGATCAAGAGAGGTGATTCTGCTGTGGTGAGACCTCACCTGGTGTGCTGTGTCCAGTTCTGGGGCCCCCTACACAAGAGAGACATGGACCTGCTAGAGCAGGTCATTATGTTCACTTTCCTGTTTGTTTTTTTTCCCTTTCTTTATTCCTGAGACTTCTGAAATCAAATAGTTTTTTAGTCTTTAAGAGTTGCTAAATCTAGACCTGGTTGTTTCCCTATTGCCTAGAGAGGATATGGAATCTCCACCCTTGGAGATGATCAAGGACAAGGCCTAAAGAACCTGTCTGATGCAGTTTTGGATAGGAGGTCAGACTGGAGAAACCTATTGAGTTTCTGACACCATCTTAGAATCCTAATCATATTTTCTCTACATTTTCCATTTGTATTCTTCATCTTTCCAAAGTACTTTCTGATTCTGTCCAAGTGCCTGTGCAGCCCCTAATCTTTGCGAATCTCTCTCACATCAGGAGTAATCCTTACTTTCCATCAGTAGTCAGCTGAAAAATGTCTCTATAATGAAGAGATACATTGGTTATTTTTTTCTTAGTATCATGGTTCTTGATACTGCATCAAGAATTGATACTGATGTCAAGATATTGAAGTCCTCATTTATGTAGTGAACTGAATAATTTTCCATACTTCTTTTTGGTCAGTTCATAGCTCTTAATTTATTTATTTTTAATAATCTCAAGAGTTAGTTACTTGTTGCATTTTCTTAATTCATTCTTCTAAATGTTTTATCCCTTTTAAAATGTTGGTATTTGGGACATTACCAATTGTCAGACAGTGAATTACAAATTTATTTCCTGTGTGTTACTTGGTCACATCCATCCTTCTGCCCTTGGAAAATGGGTGAGTAGGTCCAAATGCTGCTTTTTTTCACTGAATTGTATCAGTGCCACTGGAACATCTCAGAATAGTAAGGCTCAGGGCTATGAGCCATCTGAGGGGAAATTGTGTTTTAAACTGATTAGAACATACAAGTCATTTTCAGAAATGTTTATAAAAATGAAATAGCTGTCTTTTTATTTTAAAAATTAAATACCAGGAGATCACTTCTCTTTTGCAGGGGAAAAAAAAAAAAAAGTATCTGCCTTTTTTCCTCTATTTGCTCTATGTATGTGAAACCTTTGAGACTCTTATTGTTGTCAGCTGTAGGATAAACATTCTCCCAGTCCTTGTTTCTGAGGAGCGTTCATTCTGTTGCTGAGTAAATACTTTGCTTGATTCCAGGCTTTAGAAACCACTGTGAAAGAATTTGTATTCCTTTTGAAGCACCTAGCTGTAAATCAGCTGTAATGGAAGCCCTCATCTAAGCTTTTATTGTGAGGATAAACACTCCAATAGTTCTCTTCTAAAGTGTTTACCTGGCTTTTTCACAGCTGACTCAGTGGATCAGAGCCTGTTAATGTAGTCTGCCTGGCATGTTGTCACTAATCTCTGCAAAGCTTTTCTAATTCTCATATGATTAATAGTATAGTATGCTATTCATTGAGGAAAAAGTGAAACATTTTTTTCTGTCTGCCTAATTTAGATGTTAAATTGCTAAATCCATTTACTTTCCAGATTTAGTCTCAAAGGCAAATAATGCCAGTATTGAACTGTAAGCAATTGATGGACAGGGAAAATACTTAACTCCTGCTCCTTGCCTTTATGTGAAAAACCAAACTAAATGTTTTCATATGCAGAGATTCAGCAAAGTTACTGAACTGTTGAAAAATAATTCCCCTTCAGCATGCTGCTGCTATGCTGCTGAGACAGAAAGGCATTCTCAAGTTGTTAGGGAGGTTGAGCTTTCTTCCAACCTGGTTGATTCTATATAAAACCCATTCTAACATACATGCTCAACTTCCAGTTGAATTACAATTGCCTACATAAGGCAAAAACACAGAATTAAAGTGTGTGTAAAGTTAGAACCCAAAACATTAAATGAATGTGTACTGGTGAAGAAGCAGCCAAAAGAATTAGATGGCTGTGATGGTGACTGGTGCCAGAGTCCTCTGCCCATCACCAGCACCTACCTCACCATCCAGTGAGTCCAGAGAGCTCAGTTTGGTTTGACAAATCTACTGACCTCTCACTGTGTCTGTGCTGACACACAAGAAGCTGGGTGTGGTATCTTCTCTAAGCACAGCCTGTTTCATTTGTGATCCAAATGACTGGTTGATAGGCAATAGAGCTGAGCTGACCAGACGGGAGAAACAGGATTTGACTGCCTTTTTCCTGATTATCACAAGAGTTCAGCCCAGTTTCTTTTAGAATCCTGTCTTTATTCTGTCTTCAGCCATTTCTTCTGTCCGTAGCCCAGAATGGGTAGCTCCTTGCTGCTCATTTGTTCTATTTATTTGGCTGGCTGGCTTGTCTTGCTAAGATTTAGTGAGAACACTGTTCTGCTCCAGCACAAGGTTCCACATGCCCAGAAGAGTCATTCAAGGGAGTTTACTTGACGCTCCCTGTCTGTTATATCCTTGCAATCAAAAGGAAAAATGAGCATAGGGAAGCATATTTGATATATAGTTATGGACAAATTTAAGAAGCTCTTAACACTCATATCAGATTCTCATGAGCAAATGATAGCATGGACCTGTCTGCTGTCCTGCTAAAATCACTTACTGTTGAATGTAAAATATCTGCTTGTACAGTATCAGCATGTTTAGAACTACTGCTCTTTTGTAAACTGATGATAGTGATTTACTTTGTATTATTCAATTTAAAAAGAAATAGAGTTAAGCACGGGTTTAGAAATACAGCAGAGCCCTCCTATGAAATATGTATTTTCAAATCTCTCACTTGTTATTGATGGTGATTCAATTCCATCATGAATTGCATTTCGAGTTTATATGCAGGCCTGTTTTGGATGAAAACAAGAAGTGCCAAATTCTGCAGTCTTTACTTTGGCAAGACTCATAACTTTGACCTCAGCTCTGTTCCGGCAACACATCTTAGCACTCTGCCCTGCTGAATTCAGTCCTTGGAATCTCACGGGTCCAGTGGACCAAGCTGAGATGCTCCAGCTGATGTCTCTGAGCTGTTAGCAGCAGGAGTTGAGACAATCTAAGTGAGCTGGTTGCTTTGGAAAATCAAGTCTTAGGAGACCACTTGCTTCTTCTTTGCCTGTAAATGCTTCTTCAGTGTTTACTTCCACTCAGTCTTAGCAAAATACAATTAGTTTTTAGATGCCAAAGGGTTAATAGTGTCAGCACAGAGCTTAAGGAGTTAAACAGACACAGATCAAAATACTTCAGTGTCTAGAGGGATGTGTTTAAATGAGCGCTGCAAGGTTGGCAGGCCTCCAAATTAGCCTAGTTTAAAGAATTCAAGGTACATTTAATTGGATCCTTCTAATCCCTTTTCCCTCAGAACGAGCATTTTAACAGTTTAATTCCTTTTGCAACCCCCACACATCCCTTACTCCAGTGGCCCATCTAAAATAAATACTGTGAACTATAAAAGGCCTAGACAAGTTTTAGCTGAAGCCAGTGCCAGTAAGATGGAGTCCTGAATGTTCCATGCATTTGGATCTGATGTTTGAAATTGCAGAGTATCAGTTAGGGCTGAACCCAGCCGGTTAAACCACCACATGTATATGAGGAAGCTCCAGTTGGTTTTGGTGTCTCGAGGAACCAGCAGTTTACAGGAGGACAGAACCAGATCTGGGAGGCAGCACAATTTTAAGTGTTGAAGTCACAGCCACTGATCTTAGGGCTGAGGAGTATCTCGGGTGTAAAGCCAGAAGGAGATGGCAGTTGGGTGGGGGAAGAGTTGCATCACTGTTCTTCAGAGGAAGATGAGAGGAGCATGCCCAAGAGCCAAGGGCCAGTGTGCTGTTCTCATGGTGCTGTACGGCAGTGAGCACAGACCTCTCACAGCAACGGCACAGCAGGCAAGACCCAGCAACAAAATCACTTCCATAAATCAGGCAGCCGTACTTACCCTGAAAATAGGTTTGAGCTTTTAATCAACCTTGCTTACAGAAACAGTAAGCACAGAGAGGAAGTGGCTTTTGCTTCTGCTTTTCACCAGGATCCTCCTTTGCTGTCATGACATTCAGTTTTGGGGACTTTAATGAGAAGGTCTTTGGTAGTGACTGCTGTTGTGTTGCCACCAGTCGTGTTTAATGTACTTGAACTTACCTGGCTTACTAGTTGCTAAGCAGAATGACTCACTGGCTGTTCTGTGATCACCCTTTTGCCATCTTTAATGGCCCTCCATCATTGTTTGTCACCAGGCATAGATTGTAAGTTGTCTGGGGCCAGAGACACAGTGTGAAACTCTACTTGAGAAAAGTCTGGACAGCTCTAGTCGATGCATCCTTCCCCTTTCAGTAAGCAGATCAAACCAGAATTTTAGGTTTGAGAAATCTGGAGCCTTCTGAATGTAAAACTGACTACTAGTACAGTGTCAGCCCTCATTCTGCTCTTCCCAGTGCACAGCAGTGCAGCTGCATTCATACGTCTGTGAATGAAGTTCACAGGAGTTCACAGGATCTTCAGTGTGTGGAGCTATCCACTCACTCAGAAGCGAAGGTTTAATACCACTGTGTCTTAAAAAAAGCAGTCTTCAATGCTAATCAGTTCCTCTGTAAAAAATAGTCTTGTCAATGTATCGATTAGCCTGATGTCAAAGAGATTATTCAAGTTGAGCTCTCCAAATACTGTAAAATGTCATTATTAATTATTCTTTCATGAAAATTATTTCAAAACTCTTTTCATTTTTCACGCAGATACAGTTGTCTCCTCCAGCTGTTGCACTAGTTTAGACTACATTGTCACCTACCTCTTCAAGCACCTTGCTAAAGAAGGCAAGAAGACGCTGAGATGTAGAGAGATTTCACAGGATGGACAGAGATTGCTTCATTTCATGCAGCAGAACCCAGAAGTTCTACAGCAGGTGAAGTAGCAGGCTTTTCTGTGTGATATTATTACATTTCTTGATTATGGTTTTTTTTTTTTCCTTGTTATTTCTTTTTGGTGACACTGAACACCAGAGTAGCACTGGCTATTTAGTAACAGAATAATCTTCCCTACAGTGGTATGCAGCCCTGAGTAGCTTTAGCTCATGGCAACCAAAGATTGAAGATAGTTTCATCACACTGAAAAGTGTAGGTGCTACAGTTGGCTGTACAGTATCTTGGAACTTGGTGCTTCAGTTTTGCTCATAAAAAGAAACGTGTGAGATCATCAATACATTCCTACAGACAAAGGGGAAGGAAAGCTCTCTAAAGTATTTTAGGAGGAAGAAAAAATTCTGGCATCGAACCACACGTTTTGGTAATGAAATGTGTAAATTGAATGGCTGTATGCTATCGAGTTTGAATATTTTATTTTGCAGTACATGACTCAGTGGGATTTTTTCTGTTAAAGGTAAATACAATAGAAATTAAATCTCATGCTTCTGAAGGGAAGTGGCTGCTCTACTGCTTTGGAGAGATTTCCCCTTCTTACCTCTGTCAGGCTTCTCACAGCCCAAGTACATTACAGGGAGATCAGGGTGTTCATAGCTATGTAGTTCCACATTTGCTCTGTGCCACGTTCTCTCAAAATTTCATTAAGCTATTTGAAAATATGTATTTATGAGACTCTGCATTCCCAGTGCAGTTGCAAAGTCCTCATTTCAGGAGACATGTTTTGCAGGTCTGGAGGCTTTTAAGGAAAAGGGAAGTTATTAACAAAGCGCAGATGATCAGCATGGTCATCTTTGTGTTTCCCTAACAGGCATGCTGCTATTTGTGAAGAGCCTAGCATACGGTCACCACAGTTGTCATTTGTTTACTATTCTAATTGAAGGGGAAAAGTAACTAATGGTAGCTGGTACATTGTGAGAACACTGATTATGTTTATTATTGACATCATTAATCCAAACATGAAGTTTCCCTTTGTCATATTACAACTTCTTATGTTTTAACTGCTTCATAAGGATTTCAGGGAAACTAGCAATGAAGTCAAAGCGTGGGGCTGTCGGCTTGCTCGGGATTGCAGTGTGCGTGCAGTGATCTGAACTTGAAGAGCAGAACAGCAGCCTGGGCTCAGGACCTTTCCTGCATCTGTGGCAATCTTGATGTAATACCTCCTCTGCTAATAGGCAGTAATCTTTCATTTCACAGCATATGACCAGGCGGTGATCTGTCTTTATTAACTTCAGATCCTGCAGAATACGTTATATTTATTTTGAATGCAGGCTTTCACGTACTCTTTTAAATATTAATGGCTGGTCTCCAGTAGTCAGCATAAATATGATTTGCATTAGCACTAGTCATATCATATTGAGTGCCTCTGATGTCAACTACTCAGTGTACTAATATCTGACATCATCTCCCGAGGTCACTGACAACTTTGACCTTTATTCTCATGCACAGTTTCTGTAGTCTCAGAAGCTCTTTTTGAATTGATTTGAAATTTTGACTCTTCCCTTTATGAGGCAGTAAAATTGATAATTATTCAGATGGGAACTGAGCACTGAGTGAAAAATCAATTCCACCAGCTCTCTGCTGCGTATAAAATTACTTCTGAGTCTGCCGGACTGAACGGATGGCCAAGGTAAAAGCAGCAGGCAGAAATAGTAGAGAGGATTAGCTGGACGAAACTAATAGCCTAAAGGGATGGCTTTTGAGACGAGGGAGTGGGCCGGCTGGGGGTTATTATCAGCAATGATGGGACTCATTGATCATATGTTTACATCAGGTTTCCATTGGGTTATAAATCAGCCCTGAATAGAAGCGGAACCCAAGGCCTCGCCTTTTACCAGGGGGACGGTCTATTAGATTATTCTCACTTTCACACTCAGATGAAAAGTGAGACATTGATTATTCATCGGCTGGCCATTAAACAGGAGGTTTATAGATGATTTGGCTATCATGGAGGCTAATGAACAAGGTTGCTGCTTCATAACCAGCGGTTTCAGTTTTCGAGACATCTGTGTCGGTTAAGTAATGCATAACCCTATTAAAAGGAATGGGTTACAAATTGCTTAACAGTTGAAAAACTAGACCCTAATGACTAATTGTGCTTTGAGTTTAGAGAGGGTTGTCAGCTCTTTAAACTAAACTGATGCAATGGTAACTGCAATTATTTACTAGTTAGAACATTTCTTCCAAGTTGGATCTCAGGCAGTAGTCCGCTAATCAACATTTCCAGCCGCTCTTGAGGAGCAGCCGCCTCAGACCCAGCCGGCCGCGGTGGAGCTCCCATAGCGGCTCCACGGGTCCCTTTCCCGTTCTGGGCTCTTGAGCTGGGTGCGGACACTCCACCGGCCGCCTCCCGGCCGCCCAAGCTCCGCTGCTCCGCGACCGCCGCTTCCCACCCTCCCGCTCCTGAGGCGGGGACAGCCGCCCCTGCGGAGAGCGGGCGGCTCCGCCCGCGCAGCGGCACGGCGACGCGGGGGCCGGTGCCAAGCGCCCGGCGGGGCTGAGGAGAAGCCACGGTCGGAGCGCGGCGGTAGGTGCTGAGCTGCAGCGGGGCGGGCCCGGGGCGAGAGCAGTGCGGCGGAACCGCCGCCCCCTGCTGGCGGCAGCCCGGCCGAGCAGGCTGGGGTGCGGAGCGGAGCTCTCCGGGAGCGGCGGAGCCGGCGCTGCCCTCACCTCGCTTCCCACCGCGGGGCCGAGCAGGGTGGCCGGCAGAGCGGAGTGGGACGGGACCCTCCTGGACAGGCTGCTGCCGGCTGCGGGAGTGTGCGTGGGGCGATCCGGCCCTGTGCGCGCCCACGCTGGGCATGCTGCTGGCTCTTAGCAGAGCTGGAACGGCAGCAGAATTACTTCATCTCTGTTCTGCTCGGACGCGGGCAGCTGACCGCTGTTCTCTGCTAAATGGGGAGATTGAGCCTCTGGCTGCAGCAGGGTAACTGCCTGTGTGCCCGCGACTGCAGCCTTCCGCTGCTTCACTCTCAGAGTTGTGTGATTAAATCACATTAATGCTTTGTTTGCTTGCGTATGTGCTGTAGCAACTGCGGGTTTTTTATTAGGCTAGTGTGACTGTACCAAAAGCAGGAGTAACAGTACACTTAGAAGTGAAACAACTTCTTAGGAGCAAGTCATGGCATCCTTTTGAAGTGTGTCGGTGGCTGTTGACTTTGTCTCTGCTTGCCACAGGCTTTGTTCCCTCTAGGGGAGCTACTTAGTCTGAGCGTAATCTGCAAACGGCTGCTTTATGACAGTGCTCTACAAGTAAACTGAATTAACGGGTGTAAAATAATTTGAGAAGTATGGATAGAAAGTGGTGTTAAGTTTATTAGGTTCCGCTGTTGCTGCTACGTTATGGTGTGTGCTAAGCGTCTTAATAAATAACTTTAAAAGGCTTCTAGTTTTCTGTGCTGCTACTTTGGGATTGACAGGTGAAGATGGTGTTTGCTCCGCTTCATAAATAGAAGTGTAATTTTTTTGTTTTAAGATGCTACCTTTATCTTCTGTTAATGCTTCTCCTGCTGAGAGAGAATGTATACATTAGGCAACATGGTATGTTGTGGCCTGATAAGGTATTATCAATGTTAGTTCTTTCCAAAAATCACTCCGTTTTGTCAGGTTTGTTGCACCATTCACCCGTAGTTCTGACAAATGTCATTTAGAGCCCTGCAGAGTAAGTAAAGAACTCCACAAAGCCATCAGGGAAACAATTCTGGGCTGGATGTGGAAGGGGCTAAGTGGTTGGTTGAACAGGCCAGATTTCAGTAACAGGTCAGCTTTCCTTTCCTGAGAGGTGTGTTAGGTACAGGGATAATGAAGAAGGGTTAGTGTTGGATGGTGATGACATCCTGAGCATCGTTTTCAGGATTGTGGTGTTAACAAGGAGGGCTTTTGGTGAGCTTGAACATGGTACTGCTGTTAGGGTTAGATGTGCACAGTGCCCACAGGACACAGCATGCAGCCAAAGCAATCTCAAGCTTATGGAATCCCAGCATGGTGGGGGTTGGAAGGGACCTCTAGAGATATACAGACCAACCTCCCTGCTTAAAGCAGGATTACCTACAGCAGGTTGCCCAGGATTACACTGTCCAGGCAGGTGTGGAGTCTCTCCAGAGAAGGAGACTTCACAGCTCCTCTGGACAGCCTGCTCCAAGGCTCCAGCTCTGTCACAGCAAAGTTTTTCATCATATTCAGATGGAACCTCCTGGGTTCCAGTTTGTGCCCATTGTCTCTTGTCCAGGGCACCACTGAAAACAGTCTTCACCAAGTGATGAAGGTGCAGTAAGTGACATAGCACAGCAATAATGCATAGCAAATGTAAACCAGGAAGTAAAGATGCCAGTTGCAATGAAAAACCAAGTGGCAGTACTAAAATAAAAACACTTTATAAATTGCTGCTACCTTTTTTTCCCCTTTTATGTAGTAAAATCAGTGATTATTTTTTTGTTCTTCAGATAAACCTCAGTGCCATGTGCAGCTAGTGTGGAGTTATGCACAGCAATTGAAATAAAAACCTGAGGAGGAGGTGTGTTGGTAATGCATGCTTCATGGCTTCTGCAGAAGCACTTGCATGCAAGCACATCACAGAAATCAGAATTGTACTGGCAGAGGGCAGTGGGGAGAGGTGCTGAGTATGTGAGCACCTTGAGCCCTGTGAGCACATGCTGAATTTTAAGAGCAGATCAAACCCACAGGTGCATTTGTTCCTCCACTTGCAATTATCTGAATTTAAAGGTTCCGCTGAATCAGGACCAGAGTGCTCAGCTTTTGCCAGGTTGTCACTTGAAAGGTTTGATACAGCAGTGAGAGGGATTTTTATTGGGACATCTGTTTTCAGCCTCTTAGCACAATTTTTAAATGTTATCCAATACTACCATAACTTTCTTTATTAATTGAAAAGGATGGAGATGTACCAGCTGTAGCCCAAGCCAGCAGAGACTTGGGTGGCTAAGCAACAGAAAAAGGCACCATATTGAGTGAGCCAAAATTCAGTCTCAGAGTCATTTATTTTAAGCAGTGACAATACGTTTAGACTCTAGTGTTTCCATTTGATTGATGGTTTAATATCATATATAATTTTTTTAATGAAGGAAACCCATTTAAATATATTAACATTTGCACTAGTAGTCTCCCATGTACATAACTGCATTTAATCATTACTCTGATTGTTTTTGTGCTTGTGCAATTTGTATCAGCAAAATAACTATGTCAAAGCCATCTTATCTTAATGAAAAATAAGGTTGCTTCACTTCTTACTGCACATGTAGGAAAGCAGCAGCAGCCTCAGTCACAAGTATATTGCTATATGTATAGCTATCACTGCATGAGGGCTGTCAATTAAGAAATTTAAAAAAAAAATTAATGAGTTTAGTGTCTTTTCTAATTCTGCTTTGTTGAAAGCCTTGTTGTGATTCGTTGTCATGTGAATCGAGTAATTCAATTTTAGGACTTTTAATGTTAAAATACATCATCATTAGTGACGTATCTGAAGATTTCACGCTCTTAATAATGGTGCTAAATCAAATCGGGAATCTCCTCTTAATCATCCAATCTGTGACACAGCTCACACAAACACTTTTGGGGACGGGGAGAAGTTTAGTTCCACGAAGTAACAAGTATTGTGCAGAATTCACGGATGGAAACAAAAAGCGGCGCTTGGGCTTGCAGCACGAACTGCTGGAGGTGTCAGTGTTGGATGTGCCCCCTCGGGCTAGGCAGCTGGTGTATGTATGCTTTTGTTTATCAGTTACTGGTTTATGTAGCCTTTAGGCCAGCACATGAAACAATCGTTCCTACAGGGTCAGCTGCTGGTCAGAAGCAAAGTAAGAAAAGACTTTGCCTTAAAACGCCTCGACCATAATTTCAGTGCAGCTGGCACCTGCTACTGGTGCACAGCGGGAGGGTTAGAGGTCAAAGAGGCAGTTGTTCTAAACTCAGTGATGGCTTAAAGGGACTTGTAGATTAATCTGCTTTATTAACTTCTGTATATTAGATAACTATTGCAGTGAATGACAGTCCGTCTTTCTGAATAAGTCCCTTCACCTCTTTCTCTTTTAAATTGGCTTTTGAGTAATGAATATTAAATAGAACGCATTGCAGGGTAATTAAATGAAAACATTAGGGCGATGTTGTTTTACAATCATATCTATAAGTTTCTTGTGTATTTGTCTTGCATTATTACTGCTCATTGCTTCTTGCTAGCAGAACAAAAAGCATAAATGTTTCAATTAAAGAAGAGGAACTGGCTGTATTTCTCAGTAACCTTGTGTCTTCTCCGTTGCATAAATATTTTCAAAAAGCAAATAAGTTTAAGGAGAAGTATAAAAATGTTTTATTCCTTGTTTACTCAGAGCAATGTAATGCTTTACATTACTTGGAAATGTTCACTTTCTGCTGGCTGCGGTTGTTTGGTATAAAACACTGAGAGGTGCTGGTTTGGGGAAGGGCAAAAAATATTGCTGTTCTCTAGAATCTAACTAGTGATATGAATAGCACCAATAATTTTGTAAAGTTCACATTATAATTCAAAATCCAGTTAGAAGTGGTGCTTGCAGTCTGGAAAGAAAGCAATATCTTTAGAGAATGGATGGGGAAAGATAACAATCCATTCCATGATCTGCTACTGGCAGATTTGCCACGTGAGTGATAAAACTCTGAGTGAACGAACACCTTCCACTTGCCCCATTGGAAAAATAAATAAATAACTCGACTTTAAAATTCTAGAATGGCATCACCTTACAAAGATGTTTAAGTGGTCTGGAGCGACCTGATCTAGTGGGAGGTGTCCCTGCCTGTGGCGGGGGGTTGGAACTGGATGATCTTTGAGGTCTCTTCCAACTTAAACCATTCTATGATTCTATGATAACTGCTATTGGATAGGATAGCAGTGGCCCATCACAGCTTAGAGTAGATGAGATGGTGCTTGTTTAGAGATGTGGTGGTTTACCAGGCGATCTTCTGACCCAGTCAGTGCCCATTTGGGGCCAACAGACGGTGTGTGTCAGGTGAAAAGGACTGGTTTGTAGCAAAAACCTTTCTGATGACCAGCATACACTAAATATGTGTCACAGTTCATCTTGGCTGGCTTCCTCAGTATCAGGAATTGAACCTCAAAATCCACTTTTTTCCTGGACTAATAAATTGTCATTGGTTTTCTGTTTGTGTGATCCTGAGAGACACTTGTATGCTCAGGGTGTCAGCTGAAATCATGAGATCCAGAAACTTACTTTGTGGAGGTTTTTCTTTGGTATTTACTTGTTTTGGGTTTTTTACTGAAAATTGAAGGGTTTGGGTATTTACATGTCTCCAGGAACCTGCACAGGTTAAAATACGTTTTAAAAAATCCCAGTATCACAATAGATCGATGGGATTCAGGACCACTGTTAGTTAATCTCAGCTTAGTTTAGCATGGTTTAGGTTAGTTGAGTTTAACTTGATCAACTCCTCCCAGTGCTTTGCTGGGCACATCAGAGCCAAGACAGTCTAGCTGCTAAAAGAACACCACACACAAAGGACTACTGCACACCATGGGATTTGACCTTTCAGTCTAACCATTGTTTTGAATTCATGATTTGTTTCCCTTTACAAAATATTTTTTTTAAGGAAGTAAAAAAAAAATAAAATTAATAATGAAGTGTGTGCAACCATTCTTTAAAATCTTTTTAGCATGACAAGTAAAGTAATCTTCCATTGATACTTAAAAGTCCATCTGCAGAAATTCAGGCAGAATGTTAGAGAGACGCAATATCTATTGAAATGTTGAGTGTCAAACTGCCAGGGTAATGTATTTAGTATGAAATATAATATTCAGTGCATTTTGTTTTGATGACTGCATGAAATAGCCTTGTGCTCTTATCCTTTGTTGTTGTTGTGAAAGATGATATTCACTAAGAAGTGTTGGTGCCTATTCAGGACACAGTAGCAATATGCTTATTACCTTCTTTATCATCTGTCTTTTATGTTTATTTGCAATAGCTTTGGTTACAGTTCAGTTCATCAGGATAACAAAAATACTTTTAATTGTTCCACAGAAAAAATTAGAATCAATTTATGAACAGTTTGAAAACAGAAGGGGCTTAAAATCCGCTAGGCAGTGGGCAATTAATGCTTGGATGAGGCTTTCTAAGTTCTGTGCTGGTACACTGCTCTGCTCCAGTAGAGCAGAGCAGCTCACTGTGCTTTATGAACAATCCTTGAATGATTAGGGCCAAGCTTCTGGGTTTCCTGCATTCAGATTTCCTTCAAGGTGTGGTTTAGAGGCCGAGTCTGCCTCCCTGTCTCTGCTGATTATCTCTGTATCAGTGCTAAACTAAGGTAAATATGGGCAAAATGATGACCCTGGTTCTCATTTTCTCTGCACTACTGGTTACTGTTGCTGTGCGGGGGATGCCTCTGGCTCTGCTGCTGGCAGACATCCACACGGTCTGAGCCCGTGCTCGATCTGCCTGCAAGTCCCAGCTGCCTGGTGGTAAGCAACATCAGAGCTCTTGTCAAAGAGATCTTGCAGCCCTCTTAGTGTTGCTGCAAGGCCAGGTGGATTATGTGGGAGATGCTAGGATGGACTTGACTGGAAGATGAGTGCATCTTAAGGACCGCTCTTTGATGTGTGGGGTTTGCCTCCCCAAGGGCTGCACTGAGCACGCTTCCATGTGTCAGCCTGACTCTAGTTCAGATTCAAGGGTACTTATCAGAGTGACATACCTTTAGCTTCCTTGGATTTAGAGTTCAGCCTTGCCTTCCATGTGCAGGTTTTTGCATTTCTGGAACATTTCTGTAGATTGAGATAGCCTTAAATTTGCTTTAGACTAAACAATTTTATTTTTCCAGTGATAGCATTCTCCAGCCTGTCCTCTCCTCACTTGACTGGAATTTTGAAGGCCTTCAAATTACTAAAGATTTCAGCAAACTAATGATCAGGCAGGCAAAGATCCCAGTTCCTATGCTGAAATCCTGGTGTAACACTGAAAGTCCCCAGATGTTTTTTTGTATCACCTCCCAGCACTTGGTGCAAAGGAAGGCATTGGTGTGTTTCTCAGGAGTTGCAGAAGAGAATGGTGAGAGCTCATGTTTGAGGAATGTAAAGAAGATGCAGGCTGAGCGTGCTGGTATCAGTTAAGGGGAAGACTAACAGATGTGGACACAGGACCATTTACATTCCTGAAAACACTCCCTTGCTTGGAGGTGTGGTGTAGGTGAAGCTGCCGTTCCCTCCTTCCAAGAGGATTAAATCATCTGTAACCAGTCATTTGTTCAAAGGTGCTGGTAGTAGACAGTGACTTCATCCAGTGTCAGCTCTCAGGTAAGACTGTGCAAGAAAGGAAGAGATTGAAAAAGTGCTTACAAATCTGCAGGAATAACTGGATTTACAGAGACCTGAACTGAGCTGCTTCTTCATATACTGCTAAAAGCGGACAGGAATGTGTATTAATTTTTAATAAGGTTTTTAAAGAGCTCGGCCTTCTACTGCACCAAACCCATCTGAAGTTTGTGTTACAAATTATAGCAGGTTGTGCATTTCAGAAGTCCCAGATAATCACAGTTCTGTCATCCTTAAAACCAGCTGGATTGCAGTATAGTTACAGCCACTTGTTTGGAAATGGTTGAACCTTAAATAAGCAGCTTAGGTTAATTTAAAATGACACTCTAGTATCTGTAACTAAAAATCTATGAATGCTACCAGCTAGAAAATGCAGATTAGGGGTTGATGTTACAACCTTAAATTATTCCAGCCTGAGGTGGAATAATTTGCTGTCTATCAGGGAGCACAGATGGATAGGCGAAAAGAAGCTGTGCAGATACACACGTTTGTAAACATCTGTCAGCTACAGCAGATACCCAGATACAAAATCTAGCACTTCAGGCAGCATATGAGTATGTGACATTCAACAGAGGGTTTACATGAAATTTAGCACAGACAGAAGCAAGTCAGCACACCCTGGAAGGTAATAATTAACAAAACATATCCCCTCCTCCCTGCAGAAAGAGGTGTTGCATTCATCAGGCGTTTTCCGTGTTGTTGCAGTTAACTGTTCTGCTGCCAGTATTTAATGCAGCCAACTCTTAGACCAGGCAAAACTGCTCCATCCTGTGAGACTTGCTGCTTTCCTATATGTGAGTCTCCAGCAGCCAGCTGGCATCTCTTCCTCCTTCTCTGATGGATGCCAGCTCACCCAGGAGCATGGGCTCCCTTAGGATGGATGGACCCAATTCTGACAGGCAAGATTGGTCCCACTAATTGCAGTCCTTCACATAAAAAATCCAGTTTGAAGAGGACATGCTCTGTCATCTTAGAATATGCTCTCAGAGGAAAGACACTAAAATCCCTGTGTGAGAAGCTGCTGGTGTAGGGCAGAATCTGTCAGTGTGAACAACTCGTGTGCAGGCTGTGGCTACTGCCCATGTTCCAGCTCAGTTACTCCCTAGCGAGGCACAAACATCTGCTTTGTGGTGCTGTCAGCTGCTTGAAAGGCAGTTCACTGCTGGCTAAAGGTAGGAGATGATAGAGCCTAAACTTGAAAAGTCTGCTTTGTGCTGCTGGTCCATGTTACTGTGCTGTTAACATAGGACAGTTTATTTTAATAGGGGAAAAAAAAAATAAAATGGGTCTGGGGTAGGAAAGTCCTGAGCTCATGGCAGGTGCCTGTTTGACATTAAACTGTTACCCTAAATGTATCCTTTAGAGGATGTGCTCTTTCAGACACAAAGTCAGGTTTCACCTAAGTTAGTACAGGTTTACTTTATGATTATTTCTGCTGGCTCATGATTTGGACCTGTTTCAAGTGACTGTCCCATACTCAGCCTCTTAGCCAGTTCTAAAAACATCTCCAGGGAAATGCCAAGCTTCACATTCCTCTTACTGTTTCTTTTTTTCCATCCCTTTGCCATCCCTTCCTGCTCCCTTCTGAACGTTGCAAGAAAAGAGTCTTCCAGCAGAACAAAAC
Organism: Psilopogon haemacephalus; assembly: GCA_013396835.1. NCBI lineage: Eukaryota > Metazoa > Chordata > Aves > Piciformes > Megalaimidae > Psilopogon > Psilopogon haemacephalus. Next base: position 1,010,829 of record VWZI01017594.1, on the reverse strand, counting down.
ATGTACCTGGTAGGAACAGCTTGTGAAAGATACACTGAAATCATATTTCAATCCTCCAGCTGCAGACACATAGTGGTTCATGGAATGGAGTACGTTACCGAGATGCCTTGTCCTAACACCAGGAATTCAGGATTTTTCAGCCATTTGTACCTTAATTTTTCATAAGATAAAACTAAAAGGCCAGGATTAGGTCCCTCACAATAAGCTTCAATGGTTGAATCATTACTATTTTATTTATTCATGTTTATTGAAATGCATATAGTGGACGTATGTCTAAACAGGGTGAAATGCTGGATTCTGTGAGCAAAAGTCTGGAGGACTCTTCTTGCATGTATAAGCTGAAGGAGAAGCTTTCTCGGAGGGTAGCTGTAGCAGGTTCAAAGTGGAAAGACTGGAAAAGAGCTCTGTGGCTTTGTGAGCCCAGTTTCTGTCTGCTTCTTTCTGCCTGGTGTCCCACTCTCTCTTCCACCCTCCCTACTTCTGTAATTTCTCCTCTCTTCCTACCCGTGTAATGGAAATTAGCATCAGGACGGGAGTCAAGAAGGTGTACAGAAGGAAAGCTGCTGGGTGTAACTCAGCCTGTTACTTAGTGCTGGAGGCCAAGACTGCCCACGTCAGCTGCAGCAACAGCCTTCCATGCTTCTGCTGCTCCAGAACCACCTGTTCAAGGCTCTTTGTTGGTCTCATGTGATTTCATAAGGCAGGGAAACAAGACATGTGGTTCTTGAACTCCTCTATGTTGCACATTTCAACTCATTTGCTGTTTCTGACAGTACAGTATTTTTTAGTTCAGGAAGAATGGGCTGATCCTCACTTTCACAATAAATAAAGGTTTTAGTTTTATGATTTCATCTGAAAGTTTTTGCTTTGAAAATATGGATGAAGAAGTTAGGTTTTCTAGGAAGATAAATATTTTAAAACAACAGATTAAAATTTAAGGCATTTAATAATCTCGGAGCATTTAAATCTTCCTAGTATTATTAGTAAATGATGATCCATTTCTTGATATAGGAAGAAATAATGGCTAAAGAACTGAAAACTCCAAAGGACATTTGAATTAATAATCACAGCTCCTAAGTTAAGATCAGATGGTCTGATGCTAGAGCTATAAATCCCTATCATATTTCATTTGCTAAACAATGAAAAATCAGAGAATCATAGTCCCTTGTCCTGTCACTGCAGGCCTTTGTAAACAGTCCCTTTGCAGCCTTCTTGTAGGCTTCTTTCAGGTACTTGAAGGGCTCTGTTAGGTCTCACTGGAGCCTTCTCTTCTCCAGGCTGAACAACGCCAGCTCCTTGTAGCAGAGGTGCTGCAGCCCAGCCCCCTGATCATTTTCATGGCCTTCCTCTGGACTCACTCCATCAGGTACCATGTCCTTCCTGTGTTGAAGGCTCTGGAGCTGGATGCAGTGCTCCAGGTGAGGTCTCACCAGAGCAGAGGGGCAAAATCCCCTCTCTACATCTGCTGGCCACACTACTTTTGGTGCCACCCAGGATGCCATTGACTTTCTGGGCTGCAAGCTCACACTGCTCATGTCCAGCTTCTTATCCACCAGCACCCCCCAGTCTTTTTCTGAAGGGCTGCTCTCAATCTCACCATCCCCCAGTCTGTATTGATATCAAGGGTTACATTGACCTGGGTGCAGGACCTTGCACTTTGTCTTACTGAACCTTACTGAGATTTTTCTCAGTGCACCTCTCCAGTGTGTCCAGGGCCCTCTGGATGCCATCTCATCCTTCAGTCTTATCAACCACATCACTGAGCTTGGTATCATCTGCAAACCTGCTGAAGGTGCACTCAGTCTCGCTGTCTCTGTCATTGATGAAGACACTGAACAGCACTGGTCCCAGTACAGGCCCTTGAGGGATACCAGTTGTAACCCATCTCCATCCTGACAAAATATCTGAATCTTTTTCAGATCCAAATTTAAAAAAAGGAAATGTTATTACCTGCCAAGTCCTGGTTGAAAGTTGTGGGCATTCTTGACTGTTCTGAATCCTTTGTAACACAAACTGTACTGCTGCCTCTGGTGGCAATAGAATGTCCTTGATGTCCAAATGGGATTAGTTTTAGCAGAATAAAATATTCATCCCAATAAGAAATGAGTTAAGGGATCTGTAGTGATGCAGGTGGTCTTTATTGGTAACATGGAGCAGCAAGGGGAAAAAAAAAGTCTTTTAATGGAAAAGCAGCTTCCTTTCCAGCTTTCTTTTTCTTAAGTTTTCATATTGAGAGTAATTTTGACCAATATTTTCCTCCTTCACCCAAGACACAGGCTCTGAAAGAAGAGAAGCTCTGAAGAATTAATTTGTTGGAAGAACAGTTCTCTACTCTTGCCTGTTCTGTCAATAGTTCCTTCTGTAAAGAACAAATGTGTCAAGAGGAACATTATTGAACCAGATTAAGTGATGCCCTGTGTTTAAGATAAGAGAACAGAAGCAAGGTTGCTGTTTTGAAGTAAGGAAGAAATAGATTATTTGTCCCTCTACCTCCCTTTCTTTCTAATATCTCTTTGCCAACCTTGAGACCTTGGATTTTCCCTGACTCAGCATGAGGACGTGAGCCTGCCTCATGTTGCAGGCAGCTCCCCAGCTGAGGGAGAAGTGTAGTGAGTATGTGCCAGCATCTGAGAAGTCCTGTTCCTGAAGCAAAATATTTCCATTTCCACCAAGAGGGCATTTTCCACCTAAAACCCAAAAATTCCCTATGTTTGATCAGTTCTGCTTCTGTGCACTATGCTTTGCTTTGCTGTTGAGTCACTTTGTCATCTCCAGTTAGGTGATGAGACTTCTGGCAAAGGTGGACAAGGAGAGAGTGTACCATAGAAGGGGCCTCCTTGTGACACCTGCATCCGAAATACAGGCTGGTCCACATGAACTCTGCCAGCTTCTGCTGCTGCCCGGTAAGAGAGACAGCAGGGCTCTAGCACAGCATGGCCAAAGTTGAAGGGTGGCTGAAAGGAGCTCAGAAGGTTGAGAGGTTGCCTCAGGCTCAGACTGTCTCTGTGGCTTTGCCTACAGACTGCTGCTCAGGCAGTCCCTGTGTAAAATGTGATGGTTAAAGCTGATGTGTCTCAGGGGTACACTTTGAAGCCAACTAATCTGGGAAGTGCTCTGCAGTTCTCAAAAGCAGTGATGCTGCAGACAGTGCTGCTGCCACGGGCTGCTGAGCTCTTGCTCAGGTACTTGAGTGCACCCAGTGGCCTGGGAGCTAGGGTGTCACTGGGCCAGCAGTGCAGGCCACCTAACTGCCTTCATCTCCTCAGCTTTAGATGTTATTAGGCAAGATCACTCTGTGACTACCTGAGAGCAAATTGTAGAGAGGTGAGGGTTGGTCTCTTCTCCCAGGAGACTAGCAATAGAACAAAAAGAAACGGCCTCAGATTGTGCCAGGGAGGGTTCACAGTGTATACTAGGAACTATTACTTCTGCAAAAGAATTGTCAAGCCCTGGCACACACTGCCCAGGGAAGCCCTGAAGGAATTTAAAAGACCTGCACATGTGGTGCTGAGGATCATGGTTTAGTGATAACCCAGCAGTGCTGGCTTAATGTTGGGACTCAGCAATATTAGAGGGCTTTTCCAACCAAGATATTTCTGTGATTTGATGACTCTGAGATCTCCTCTCCAGAAAATTTTGGTTATCATTTCTATATATGTTGCCATCATAGATACAAATCTATGTATATGTGTGTCAGTAAATGAAATCTGAAGAAGGCAGCACATTTTTTCAGAGCCTTCTTCAGAAGCTTGAACAGTTGAAGTTCCTTCATGACTGAATTGGCTCAGGCGAGCTACAGAAATGGGCCTGTTTTGGAGCTGTGCGTCAAGTATATAGACATTCTTCCCTGCAAGGGTTGACTTGTTTCTCGTGATGACAACAGAGTCAAAGCACTGATCGCATGAGGTGTGATGGATGGGGATGTCACTTGGAGTTTGGTGTCACAGATGGAGTTCAAAGAAGTAGCACTTTCCCTCTGGATCAGTTGTGATCTGGTCTCTGAGGATGCCCTGATTAGATTAAGCATCACATTGACAGTCTCTACATGCCCAGCACTTCTAATAAGTACAGGTATGTCAGTGGTGGTGCTCTGACTAAATCACAGCCTAAGCAGCTTTCTTTAATTACTTAAAAACCCCACACCTCTGTCCTAAGAGCTGGCTTTATTAAAGCTACAGAGATAAAACCTGGTAATGACTGAATTATGAGAAGTTGTGAATATCCTTTATGTTTGGAAAACAAGCCCCTATTAGAATTGTAGAATCATTGTGCTTGGAAAAGACCTGTAAGGTCATCAGATCCAACCATTAGCATTATTAGTGCTCATCCAGAGGTTCTGAATTGTTTGCATTGATTCCAAAGCAGCATAGAGCTGCTCTGGTCCTATAAGTAATGGGAAATAGTTTGCCTAATGTATAAATTGTGAAGTCAGGTGAAGGATCGACTTTTCCCACGCCAGCTCCTGTGTTCCTAAGCTGAAAGCTCAAATGATTTGTGGCTATTTCTGTTCCAGGTGATTTGTAGCACTAGGATTCATCTTTCTCATTTAGTGAAACATGCTGTTTGACTTCGCCTTGGTCAGTTATTACAGGCTAGTTTGCAGTGTGGCAGCTCTCTGGAGACCCTGCTCACAGCTACTCATTGGCCTAGAAGAAAGGATTTAATCATTTTCTACTTCCTCTATGTTTGGTTTTAGGGTGTAGATATTTTATAAATGTGAGTCAAACTATTTACTGGTGACATTTTACAAATTTTCACTCTGTTTAATCTCTGAGTAATGTTTTTAGGTTCGTATATGTTGTGGCCCTTGGCATTTTGGACTAACGTATCTCAAGGATATCTTAAAGCATTGTATCCTTAAGTGGATTCTATAGTTATTTTGTGGTTTCTTTTTTATAAACGTTGTGCCAATCCCTAAAATAAGTCCTGCCCATCCTAGCTACATACACTAGAGGTACAGAAGAGGCCTCAGAGGGAGAATACTCCATGTGACATTAGCTGAAGGAACTGGTTAGGTGCCAGCCAACGAGCAAAGTGAATTATGTAGCTTCTGTTTGGGTGCCAATAGGACTTAATTGTATGAGTTGATAGATCTCAGTGCTTTATAAAGTTGGTGAAGTAGCTTTGTGCCTGCTGGAGAGCTCTGCAAAGTCACAAAAGTAAAGCAGAACGTCTTAAAATCAGAGGCTGGCTTTCCAAGCATGGTGGAAGCGGCAGAGATTTATAGACTTCATGCTGTGATCATGACTACCTTCATCAGAACAGGGTGTGTTACCTTCATGTGCCTTCCAGGGTCATACACAAAGAAAGGTGGATGTCAGGAAACCAGAATCTTGAAGAGCAGCTGGGGATTAGCCTGAAACTAATATAGATTACTGGTCATTACATGTATTGCTCTGCTAGAAGTAGTGTGACAACAGGGCAAATCCCTGTAGTAAAGTCAAAGCCTGTACCTTAAATTAACACAGCTCTAAATCTTAATTCATATTTGGCTTAACTTCAGCTTTCTCTTTAGAAACGAGTTTTGACATCTCTTTACCTTTCTTCACCTGGTGGGTTTGGTTATGGAACTGTTTGTTTGCAAGAAAGACTTCTGTAATACCAGCCACAGATTTGTGGCATCTACCTGGTGATTGATGCACGGTCACTAAAGGTTTCATTAATTTTTCCTTCTCACCTCATCATGCAGTGTGACAGCATTATCCACTCTCATGTAAACCTGTCTGAACCTTCTTGCAGATGATGTCAATCCTAATGAACACCATCATTTTTGAGGACTGCAGAAACCAATGGTCTGTGTCAAGGCCACTGCTCGGGCTTATACTTCTCAATGAGAAAGTGAGTATTTAAGAAATCTCGCCAGATTCACTCTTCACATGCCCACACAGTTGAAATAATTATTTCGCATGGAACCACGCTGCCTGTTGCACTTCAAATGCCTTCTCTCTTCCCTTGGGAGTTCACTCCATTATGCTCTCATTAGAAAGAGAAGAGTGGGGCTCAGCTCATGTACTGTGTAAGTGCTTTACAGATTAGTTCACAGGGGCTTAGTGACTTCAACTTGAAAAATGCTCTCAAACTTTTACCCCAACCTCAGATTGTGCATATAATTAACCTTCTAATAAATTTGATATCTTCACTTTTCCAGAATTAGGCAGGCATAGAAGGTATGCAAGCTCAGCTGGCTTTTTGGTTAGAAATATGAAACAAGAACACTGGAAATCACAGCCAAAAAAAATGTTTCCTAGAAAAACAGTTAACCAATTACTTGTTCTGAAAGGTTTCCCAGGAATGACTTGCTTTGGGGGGTATTATATGAGCACTGACACTTAAGTACTGGCATTGATTGCAATTTGGATTGTGTGCACATGTGGCAGATTCTGTAAGCCAGGAAATACTCTGCAATTTGCCCTTTCAATAAAATCTGAAACTGTGAATTTGGAACAACCCATCATGTTTCCCTGGTGACTTAATAGAGACAATATTGTCTGAAATGGAAACCATCTGAGTAAATGAATGTGAGTTGATCTAAATGTGTGCATTTTTTTGTATGGCAAGGCATTGCTTCTGAAGATATTGACCTGTTGTATTTGCCATACTTCAGAGCCAGCTCTAACTTTATTCTGAATTGCTTTATCTCTTGGGCAGTCACAAGCCTCAGTGTATTACTGCTTTGGAGAATGAATTGTCTATACAATAAGAGGGTGCTGGAAAAAAATAAGACACTAAGATTAGCAGCAACCGCATACATTAAAATTCAAACTGAAATCCCAGCTATGGAAGGAAACTAATAGAAGAAGAAAATATATCAAGAAGAGAAGCGCTGTCTCATCATTCACCTGTGCTGAAGGATCCAATTTTAGCCATATCCAATAGCACTGTCATTCATCTTCTTGGTGTGTTATTGTGATTTAAATCCAAGCTCTATAAGAGAGAGCAGTTCTTTTAAAATGATTGAGAGGGAATAAGGGCAAATTCAGTGTTTAGGAAAACTTTATGACATCACAATATTATACTTTACAGATGGAAGCAATATTTCCTACTTTGGAAGGAAAACTAATCATTTTCTATCTGCTCTGAGTCACTGCATCATTATAAAAGTGGGAAATAAGTAGTTTTGTGCATTCCCAATCTTGTTCAAGACGACACTTTTGTTTATATAATGCTTCTGATTTATAGCGTTTAAGTATTAGCCTGACTACATATTAATTATGTGGGTTTGATGCCTCAGTATAAGAAGAAATTAAATTTTTCACTTGAAGATAAAACCACGGAGCTGTAAATCATAAAGAATAAATTTGTGAGTGGCAGAATATTCTTTTTACTGAAATTAGACTAGTTCTAATGATTACGTGTTTTGCTTAGCAGACATAGATATATACAAGCACCTTTACTTACAAGCAAGACTCTTGGAAGGGTGGGGAACAGGAGACAGAGTTTACAGGATTTGTATTGCCCCTTTTGCATCGAGACTATTCATTTAGTGTTCAGAAAAAGTAAAACCCATATTTATATATGTCTGTAAAAGTCCAGTTCCAGTGCACTGCAGGTTACTTCATTGGAAATAGGTTCCTTTCTTTCAGGTAGGGTCTCTCTGCAGTTCCTGAGGTGAGACAGCAAAGCACCCGTTTACCATGTTCTACTGCTTCTTCTTTTGTTTTAGTGAGATCTTCTTTTTCTGTAGTTCATCTCAAAGGGAAAGCATCAGGGTTGCTTGAGGACTCAGAAAAACTGGAACTGGGGCTAATTACAGCAAATCAGGAATCATGGAGTCCCCTCTAAACCAACATTAAATCTTTTGAGACAGTATCAGCTAAGTATGAAATGGGATGGTTCCAAATGGCTCCCAACAGTGTTTTCATACTGAAGTGCAGCAGCAAGTTCAGTTTAAATTCTAGGGACAAGAGACTGGCAGGAAAAGCCCTCAGTATGCTGATAATGTGGCAACCATGACACTTCCTTAGCATTGTCCTAAGTAAGGAACACACAAAGAAAGAAGTGTACTGGAAGAAGTGATGTTATTGCAGAGAAGCCTGATAAAGCCCAGGGCTCAGAACATGCCATGGAATGCTGCAGCCATTAATGGTGGGCAGAGAATGCTGTTGACATTTTCCGTTCCGAGGTTGACTGAGGTTACTCTTGGAATACCTCTTCTCTGAAACAACTTGTGGATGCTGGACCAGTTCTCTGGGTGGTGGCCTTTTCTACACTGAACTCTGCATTTGTCACCTCGAGACAGGGCTTCTGGGAATGTGCTTGGTGCGGGCAGATATTTCATCTTCTACACCAGCTCCCAGGTGATTTTCAGTTGTGAGTTCCTAAGTAGTTTGGGACCCAGTTATTTGATCAGCTGCTGCTTTCACTTCCAGCACTGCTGCAATGATCAGCAGAGAGGTGTAACAGGGGATGTTTCTGGTTTAAGAGAAACTGGATTGAGTTATTTGCCAAGCAGACGTTAAAGTAAACACTTCCTGTAGTCCTACTGAGTCGTCAGGGCTTAGCGTTAGCATTGTGGGTTTTCTACATTTTGGTATCTGATGTTTTTTTTGTGTGCACAGAAGAGTGGAGATGGAAAAGAGGTCTGTTTAATTTGAGATTTAAGATTTAAGCAGGTTTAATCCCATGGAAGGTTTTTTAATCTGGCAAATGAATCACAGGCTTCTGTATGACAGCCTCTAAATTATGTTAACCTCCAAAGTTTACTAAATTTTGCATACTAAAAACAAATTTCCAGCAAACCTTTAACAAGTTACCTTGCTACACACCTGAAATCTGGGGAACAGCAGCAATATTCCTCCTGACTGCAAGAACAGAGACTGCTCAGAATCTTTGCCAGGTACCTGGGCACAGATTGATCAGAATGCTTAATTCTCCTCTGAATATTTGTCTCTCTCAGTGCTTATACCATGGATGTGCTAATACAAGAAAGAGTAAGCAGGATTACATTACTTGCTTGTCTCTGGTAGTAGGGTAGTGGGTAATACTGAAAGTCCCCTCCTGTTCTGTGTTTCTAGACTAAACCAACATTTTCATAAGGTGATAAAAAAAAGTTCTATTTTAACTAACCCATAGATTTGCCAGAATGGGAACAGTGATAAAGAACATCATATAGATCATTTAACTTCTGAAGACACAAGGATGAGTCTGTCACAGCACAGCACTGAAGTGATTGGAGTCCACAGCAGAGTGTACTAATTTCCACCATTCTGGAAAGACTGGAAGAGTAGTCAAGGATCTTTCTGTCTGCTCTGTTGGATGGCTTTCTGAACTGGAACTGGTTAGGAGGCTAACACCCACTTGTCCAGTGGCATGTCACCTGCTACCATTAAACTTCAGTCGTGATACACAACCATGCACTGCTGGGACAGTTCAGGGAGGCAGTGTCTGAAACCCAACTCAGCTAGACCACTGTGTGCTGTTTGCCAGGCTCCTCTCCCAGAGGGCAACAAACAAAGCACTTGCTCAGGAGCTCTGCAGGTGTAGGTGAGTAACTGGGCTTGCATTTCCAAACCTCATCTTTAATCTTCTCTGCTTTGCTGTTGCAGTACTTCGGTGAACTAAGGGCAACCTTGATAACCAGCCAGCCTGAGAGCAAACGTGAAATCCTTGACCAGTGCTTCAGGAATCTTATGGAAGGAGTCGAGCAAAACCTTTTGGTAAAGAACAGAGACAGGTGAGTTCATAACACATCAGTAAGCTGGGGGAAAAAAAATAAGATAAATGAAAACTTTAACTGAAAAAAAAAAAACCATAGGAAGTATTTCAGGTAGCCTTAAGCTGCAGTTCTTTTTGAAAGAGAGGTAATATCCTGTCAGAGAATTCATCCCTTAGCTTCACAGTCAGAGCCTGAACATGTGGTGATTGTCTGTTTTATTGGTCAGAAATGTATTTCCTAATTTAATCCCAAATTCACCCAGTCTTGCTCTCATTTGACAACCAAATAGAAGCCTTCACAAAAGGAATAACAACTTTGTCTGCATTTAATGCTCACATTAATATCTTGTTGGTATCTACCTGCATTATGCAGCCAAAGCCAACCTTGAAGGTATAGAGACACCATCTAAGTCCAGACTGTGGAGCTTCCTGGAAAGCTTGACAGAAACTGGAATGAGGCTGGGAGAGAAGTGGTGGCTAAAACTATGTGTTGATTTTATTTCTCTGACTTCTCTGTTGGTGTGAAGTTGTGTTGAACTTGTTTAATTCTTAAATAGTTTTGCATTAATTGTAATCTCCACAGATTTGTTTGGTTTTCCTATTAAGTTCTGGTACTGAAGGTGTAAGTTCCTTCTGGCTTGACTGTGGATGATAGCCAGAGACAGGGGGATTTGGAGGCAAACCCAGAGCAGCACAGAGATCACATCTATGGCACTAATCAATCACACAGACTTTCTGTGGAACTTGTATTGGGGATCAGCAGAAAACCTGGGGAAGAGACAGAGAGACAACAGGAAGGAGAAGAATGCTGAGCTGACAGTGGTGGGCTGTAGGAATTGGTCTCAACTCAGAGCTGTAAATGCCACAGGGTTTCATTTGACTGAGCAGTTCTTCAAGATTATAAGGAAGATGGGGACTATATTTTTAGCAGTCTCTTGCAACAGAAAGAGGGGAGATGTTTTTAAACTAAAAGAGGGAGATTTAGACTAAAGAGAGAGAAGAATGTTTTTACAATGAGAGTAGTGATATCCTGGCCTATGTTCCCGGGAAGGTGGGAGATGCCCCATCCCTGGAACTATTCTAGGTCAGGTTGTTTGGAGCATTGAGCAACTTCCTCTAGTTGCAGATGTCCCTGGTCATTGCAGGGGGAGGTATGGGGTGGGGGGAAGAGAGGACTAGATGACCAGTAAAGGTTCCTTCTAACCATGCCGTTCAGTGATTTAAAAGGAAAAAAAATACAAGCTGAGTAAACATGGTAACTAGACGGTTTCTTGGTTCCATATCTACTTACATTTATATTTATTGAAGGCAAGAAGCCCTCAAGATAACATATTCTGAGAAAAAACCTACTAGGATGTGCATTTTCTCTGAACTGCCTGTTTCTGAGCACTGCGGGCCCAAAGGAGAGGGGACTGTTGGCTGGTCCAGCCTGATCCCAGGGAAGCTGGGTGGACAGGAGGCCAAGCTCCCCTGGCCCCTCCAGGCAGGCATGATGAGTAGTGGTAGGGAATCCAGCTCTGCTGCCAGCAAGGACTAGATTGGGCAAGTCCTTGGTTCAGTGCCCGAGGATCTGAGGGGAACTTTCAGCTTGAAGTGCTTTGGGGACCACTCAGACAGGCAGTGGAGCGGAAACTCTGGGATAGGTGCTGTGGCAGTGCAGGCAGGGAGGGAGGGCTGGGTGCAGGTGTGAAGGGACAGAGATCACTGGGCAAGGCAGCAGCAGCTCATCTGTCTCAGCAGCATCCACCTGTCTAACTTGGGAAGACTTTTAAGCCATCACTTCCCCAACAAGCAGCATGAGTTAGTGGGGTGGCCTTCCTGTTTGCAGCTCTGGCTTTATAATCCTTATCAGATTTATTCTCTGGAACAGGAGGTTTCTTTTAGCTGTGATTGTTTAAAATTGAGCAGAAATCAATTTGCATTAGCAAGGAAATAAGCACAAACGTAAAAAAATTATGAATAGAATAAAGAATAAACTCATAATTGCATCCTGTATTTCCACACACAGCAAGCCCCAGTTCACCACACTGCTGCTAGACATACCCATAAAGCACAGTACAGTGCAGGCAGACAGGCAGGAAGGATTATTACCCCTGGTCCTGCAAAGAGACCTTTGCTGAGATCCCATCACTTCTGCAGGCACCTGTCCATGCAGTCCTTAGCAGGAGGGAGCCCTAAGGAGCCGTTCTTCAGGAAAGCTTTATTAGCTTGGCTATAGTGAGCCAGCACAGTCTGACACAATCAAAGCAAAGAGCATCAAGGCAACAAACAAAGGAACATTTGAAAGCCCTAAATGCAGGCTGCAGTCTATATCTAGCATCTTAATTTTTTTTTTTTTTCCCCTCTTGAGTGTTTGGGGAGTTTTGTGATGCATAGATGTGATAAATGACAGCTAAACTCTTTGTTCCAGGTAAAGGTGGATTGTTGTACAGGCTGAGTAAGAACTGGCATCCAGTCCCAGGTGTAACACTAATGGGTGGACTTCATGTCCTGCACCTGCCTGGAGAGAACTGTTGGGGTCTATTTCTGTGAATTCATTCTGTGGCAGATGGGTGATGGTACCACATTTCTCTGAGACAGGATGAACTCTGACACCACTCACGAGGGAGGAAGGTAGGGCTGCGAGAGCCTGGCCATGATGACCATCTGGACGTGTCCCAAAGAGCTTTTTGCTGAGGGCTGGAGGAAAGAACACCTTCTGAGTCACATGAGACAGAAGGGTTTCTCGTTGCATTCATCTCCCAGCAGACTCCTAAACTGAGTTTATAGTGCTGCTGTTGGTGCTTGTCTGCTCACCCACGCTTTACAGGACTGGCTTTGGAGGGTACCTCATGGTTTTGGGTGTGCATTGTCCTCTGGCATTCTTTCCATTTTAAATTTGCATCGTGATTATTATCTTTGTCAGTCCTTGAAAGACATCTCTCACTGTCAACTCTCCTTTAACCAACCATTGGGTTTCTCTTCCCCAGGTTCACCCAGAATATGTCAGTCTTCCGGAGAGACATGGCTGAGGCTCTGCGCAGCGAGGGGGCCACGGATCCCAGCAGCACAGATATGATGAGTTGACAACGACTTTGGAGACAACAGCACTGGCTGATAAACCAACCAAGAAAGTTTTGGGACCCTGGTTTATTGTTAGATAGACTTTTGACTCTTGTGAAAACTATTTTTTTAAGATACCTTCTTCCTTTTTTATATCTTTGGCCTAAATGTAAGGATTTATAACAGTGGAAGCAATGGGAAATCAGCGTTAGTTTGAAGAATGTTTTCAGCCTTTCTTATCAAAGTTTATTACCCTGTTATCTATCTTTATGAAGCAGTGTAGAAACAGTACTTAACCAAAGAACAAAATAAATACGCATTCCTTCTAAGCTTGTATCAGTTAATGATTCTCAGTTCTACACAGAATAGTAAATAATATCAGTTAAAAAACTCCAAGGTCACGCATGCTTGAAGAGGAGAGGAAAGCCAGTGCCACTTTTATGTGGCATCTTTTTGCAATAATAAAATGACTATTTTTCTACAAAATGTTATATATTTATTTCCAGCACTGGTGCTTTATTTATCAGAGTGTGAACAATGAAGCAGAAGACTGAAAACAGGCATTTTAGTACTGTAAGTACAGCAAGGAAATTGAGAATGTTGAACGTAATAAATTAAGAGATGATGGAGCCAGCCTTATTGAAGTACTGATGAGCTTTTAATTTCACGAATAGACATGACCCAGGTCTTTAGAAACTGAAATAAGTTTAAAAAAAATACCACCACCACAGAAGAAAATAAAGTTGTTGAAACTGGCTGGAAAACAGTGTAAAGTAACCCTGAGGTCTTGGTGGATGGAAAGAAGACCATGAGCTAGCAATGTGCCCTAGTGGCCAAGAAGGCCAGTGGTATACTGGGTTGTATTAGAAGGGCTGTGATTAGTAGGTAGAGAGAGGTTCTCCTCCTTTACTCTTACCCGATGAGGTTACATCTGCAATATTCTGTCCAGCTCTGGGCCCTTCAATTCAGGAAGGACCTCAGGGAGCTGCTTGAAAGAGCCTAGTGCAGGGCCACAAAGATGCTGAAGGGAATAGAACATCTCCCTTGTGAGGAAAGGCTGAAGGAGCTGAGGCTTTTAAGCACAAGAGGAGACTGAGGGATAACCTTATTATAAAGATGTGAAGGGTGAGTATCAGGAGGATGAAGCCAGACTCCAATGATAGGACAAGGGGCAATGGATACAATGCTTGAGTGTAGTAGGTTCCATATGCACATAAGGGGAAACTTTTTCACTGTGTATGACAGAGCACAGCTTAGAGAGGTTGCAGAGTCTCCTGTGACACTTTCAAAACCTGCATGGATGCCTTCCTGTGTAACCTTCTCTAGGTAATCTCCTTCTCTGTCAGGGCGGTTGGACTAAATGATCTCCAGAGGTCCCTTCCACCCTGATCTGTGGGAGACAAATTCATTTGTGGCGGGCAGGAGGTCCTGGGTGGAGATGCAGAAATGAACTGAAGCAAAATCTAACAGAATTTATGACTCTTTAAGTAATAAACCAATTAGTTTATAATGTCAAAAAGCTATTACGTGCAATTACAAACTGTTGGTATTGGGTTTGAATTGGATTGGTGTTTTGTTTTTCTGTTTTTTTCTTATGTAAATAATGGATTTCATGTCTTTTTCATCCTTGCTGACATTTGTGTGTTTGATAATATTTCACCACTATTTAAGTAAGGGTGGGAATTTCTAATTGTGACCAATAATGGAGGAAAAATTAATCCCTTTGCTTTTTTCCTCTTTTTGTTTTTTCCTCTGCAATTGTTAATTCTGTGCACATTTTTAAATTACAGGGACTAAATTTGAAATGAAATAATTATTTAAGCAGATTTCTGTTTAACATTTAAACTGAGCTATAGGAAGTATTTAATCTGCAGGCTAAGGGTCTGATTTCCAAAATAATTGAGAAGATAATCAATTGAGGTCACTGAAGAACTGCAGGTTTGGGATGTTTCTACATGCAGCCCAAGGCTGCGTGCCAGGGTTTGAAAACTTTATGGAAAGTTTGGTCATCTTCAGCACATCAAACATCTTTTAATTAGTACAGTTGTTAACTTTCCAGCTTGGTCCTGAAAGGAAACTGCGATCTGTGCTTCTAAGTTGGATTTTGAAATCTGCAAAGCTGAACTGGGGAACTCTTGGGCAGGTTTTGGTGTGAGCTGGACCAGTCATTCTGTGATCTTGTAAACTGGGCAGACTTGGGCTGTATTTGAACAGCGCTTCAGCCTTGGTTAACAATTGACAGCAAGAACTTGTTTAGAGTAGCTGGCCACATAAATACTCTTTGCTTTTAGGTTAGGAAATGGATAGCATAGCAGATAGTGTGTTTTATGGCTCCTGGGCCTTTGTGGAGAGCCTTTGCTGTCAGCTTTTTGAAAGGGCACTGTCAAAGTGGGCACAGCCCAGAAGTGTGGTTACAAAGCACGTCCAATGCCATCCGTGCCTTTCAAAAAGATATTATTGCTTTCATTGGTGTGGATGTTTTTCCCCTTCCTTCAAAAAAGGTGTACCAACAGTGGAATGGGAAATGTTGGAATGGAGACAGTGCTCAGACCCAGCATGAAGTCCTTGCTAGAAATGAAGGTGAGCCTATACAATCAGAATCATACAACCATTCAAGCAGGAAAAGACCTTTAAGATCATCAAGTCCAAAGAGCAACCCAGCATCACAATGCCCATGTAACCATGGCCTGAACTGCCATGTCTACAGTAATGAGGCAGAGCCCTCTCACAGGAGGTCTACTGCCTACCTGGAGCCTGGCTTAGGGACATTGTTAGGAAAATTCCTACCCCAGTCTGCTATACAGACTACTGCCCATTAGATGGTTACATGCAGAGAGTGGTGATCAAGGGCACAGTGTCCACCTGCAGACCAGTGCCAAGTGGTGTCCCTCAGGGGTCAGTGCTGGGCCCAGTGCTGTTTAACATCTTTGTCAGTGACATGGACAGAGGAATCGAGTGCACCCTCAGCAGGTTTGTAGATGACACCAAGCTGTGTGGCACAGTCGACTTGCTAGAGGGCAGGGATCCATCCAGAGGAACATAGGCTGGGGAGGTGTGCCCAGGCCGACCTCATGAAATTCAACAAGGCCAAGTGTAAGGTTCTGCACCTGGGTTGGCACAATCCCAAGCACAACTCCAGGCTGAGTGGCAAAAGGCTGAGAGCAGCCCTGAGGAAAAGGACCTGGGGGTCTGGGTTGACAAAAAGCTTAACATGAGCCTGCAGTGTGAGTGCAGCCCAGACAGCAACTGTGTGCTGGGCTGCAGCAAGAGCAGTGTGGCCAGCAGGGCAAGGGAGGGGATTCTCCCCTTTTACTCTGCTCTCTTCAGACCCCACCTGGAGTACTGTGTGCAGTTCTGGAGTCCCCAGCACAGGAGGGACATGGAACTCTTGGAATGAGTCCAGTGGAGGGCTGCAAAAATGATCCGAGGGCTGGAGCACCTCTGCTATGAGAGTTGGGGCTTTGCAGCCTGGAGAAGAGAAAGCTTCAAGGAGACCTTATAGTAGCCTTCCAGTATCTGAAAAGGGCCTACAGGAAGGCTGGGGAGGGACTATTCACAAGGTCTTGTAATGACAGGACGAGGGGTATTGGGTTTAAACTGGCAGAGGGGAGATTTAGACTGGATGTTAGGAGGAAGTTCTTTACAGTGAGGGTGGCAAGACTGGCACAGGTTGCCCAGGGAGGTTGTGGCTGTGGCCTTGGGCAGCCTGTTCCAGTGGGAGGTGTCCCTGCCTATGGCAGGGGGTTGGAACTGGATGAGCTTCCAACCTAAACCATTCTATGATGCAAACAACTTGAGATTGTAAAATAGATCTGATTCTACTCCAAGTGCATTTTACATCATCCCAGTGAAAAATCAGGGACTGTCAAATCCCAGGTAAGTGTTGGCCCCTCTGCCAGGAGAGCAAATTGCCCCTAGAGCTGCCTCCACGAGTCGGGCCGTGCTGGAGCAGGCAAAGGCAGCTTGCTGGAGAGTACACCAAATGTTCATCCTTTGCCCCACTTGCATAAGGAGGCTTTGAAGAAATTCGCAGTGCTCTGTGCACGTCTTACAAAGTAACTCCTTAGACCTGTTAATGTTTTATTGTAGTGGGAGTTTACGATGACAGCAACCCTTTCAAAGTGCGGAGGGATAACAGGCTTCCTTGCGGTATTAAAAAATAATGCTAGTGTAGGTTTTATGTACCCTAGTTCAGGCTGCTGTTAAGAAGCACTTCTTTGACAAGATTCTTTCTGAGGTTTACAGAAAGCCTAATAAAATATGTAAGTTACATTTCCACAAACAAAAGCTGCGCCCATAAGTTATTTGTAAGCACAAGACCCAAACAGCACCGCGATAAATAAAACCCTAATGGAGACCTGTGGCATCCATCCTAATGCAATCTGCCCAACAGAAGTCGTGTGGAGTAGGAAACTGGCAGCAGCTGCGTGCTGGTGTATAAAATGAGAATGAAAGAGAGAAGGAAGTCAGGTTAAAGCGCTGTTTGCACACAGATCTGTGATACCTCCCAGCCTTCTCCCCCCATGCTGCGGCTCGGGCAGACCAGATGTCTTTGCATCTTTCAGAGTTTGTCCACAGGACCAGGACATTTCTCCTTGGCTTCACTACAGTCTGATCTTATCAGAGATGGCAGAAAGAATTTGAGCCCCATCTGCCCATCACCCTCTGCTCTCTTCTCTTTCAGTGGTCCTTCCTTCCCCAGGCTTCCCTGCACCTTCCCCCTTTCATCTTGTCTCAGGTGTTCCTGAACCATTGCATGGGTTCTGAACTAAAAGTTTTGGCCTTTCTAATCTAATGGGTAAGGTTACCAAGGCCATAAAGATGGCTTTGAAATGTGCATTAAAACCACTGGGGGACATTTTTCTGTTGGAGGCTGTGTGCTCTCTGAGGAGGACTTCACTGTTTCTGCCCACTGAGATGCAGAGAATGAGGAGATTTCTTCATGGTGGACTGGTCAAAGGGCTTCAGCTTCACTCAAAGGGCTGACAGCTCCAGCTCTGCTGTGGAGAGTACAGGGAATATCCTTTGCCTGATGGGGAAAAGGCCGATGAGAGCAGACCTAAGCTCCTTGCCCCCCTCCTTCTGCCTCCATGGGGTGCAGCTCTCTGCAGACAGAGCCAGAGGGGTACAGCCCCCTGAGCTGAAAGGAAGGAGCACAGGGGAATGACCTTTAGACACTGCAGCAGCAGAACTCTTGCCTCAGGAAAAGAGCAGCTGGTGAAACCCCCAGGGACTGGCAGAACAGTGCATCCACTCTGCTGAGCACCAAGAGCTCAATGCCAGCAAGAGCATGGCCTCAAGTGTGGCACCCCAGGGTCTCTGCCCTTCATGGGACATGGCAGCAAGGTCACTGCTTTGTCCTGGGGCCTGTTGAGCTCCCTGAGCAACTCAATGGGGCTCAGCCCTGGTGAGGAGGACCCACTGTGCTTCACGGGACCCTGCAGGAGAAGGTGAGAGTCAGGACCGCGTCGCCCTCCTGTGTGCACACCTCAGCCCCTCACTGCCTAGTGTGTGTCCGCAGGAGGGCGCCACTGAGCACAGCAGAGAGCTCCCACAGCAGCTTTGCCGCACATAAATGCCTTTTGACTGTCTCCTTACCCTACCCTTCCCACAGCAGGATACACCCATGGCCCTCTCCATCTTGAGCACATCACCCCCACCAGCCCCACAAGGATGCCACTTCCAGGGCGACAGATGAAGAACAACTTCTTCCTGTCCTCTGCCGTGCTGACTTCCACCGAATGGTGTAGAATCAGTAATGTGCTAAACACTCTGAAATCTTTTGGGTTTATGCAGTAAATATCTATCTAGAAAACGCTTGGGAGAACAGGACTGACCTTGCCCGCTCCAAGATCTGCTGCCAAAGCCAGGAGCTATAGCAGAAACGTCTCAGCATCTGCTGCTGCTTTCTCATGCAGTGAGATATTGCCGTTCAGTCACTCTATGGAAAGAGACAAACCCCGAAGCAACAGGTGATGACTTTAGTGGGTGGCACATCCCCACAAGCCCTCAGTGCCTCCTGCAGCCCTGAATGGGCTCTGCAGCAGCTTCCCAGCTGCCAGGGTTAGAGACCAGCTCCCAGCCTGTGAAATCCTGCTTGTTAAAGGGGAGTTTGAGGACAATTAAGGAGTTTGATATGTGAGAGCTGACATGGCCTTTAGCATTCTTTATGCTGTCTGTCACAGTGCCAGAAACAAATCCTCTTTCTTTAAAGGTGCTGCTGAAGACAAAAGCTGTAGGACAGATACTGGTTAAACCTCTCTTCCTCCAGCTGCTAGGTAGTACCAGAGGTGAGGGTGACTGTGACTATTGCTAGTCCCAAACCCCAAAGAAAGGAGCTTTTGTAGAAACTAGAGCTCCTGGCCATGCAGGACAGCATGCCTGGGAGTGCAGCCCAGAACATGCACAGATGGGGTGTTGGGGAAGGGGGGATGTGAGAGGAACTGGAAATGCAGAAAGGCAACTGAACAGATGTACAAGGCTGGATAATGCTCTGTGGAGCTCCTCAAGGTGGTATGAGGGCCAGCCCTGGGCTGGACTAAAGCCCCAGCACAGCAGTTAAGCAGTGGCTGAAGCAGGTGCTCAGCAGTTTTGGTTGTGATCCAGCCACTTGGGCTCACTAAAGACCCTCAGCCTGTGTTTTCACAGCACTGTCGCAGGCAAATTTGCTGCTGCCATCTCCCAGGAGGAGCTCTGTGGGTACAGCTGGGCACCACCATGACCCACTTGCACCTCTACCCCTATGGCTGCATCGTATGCGTAGTGGTTGCAGGCTGCATGGTTGTGTGGTGGAAAGGCTCCCCCAGTTCTGAAGAGGTCTCTCTCCAGCCGGGCACAGCAAGGCAGGCTGTGCTTGAGCAGCCGTGATGAACGCAGGGCGGGGTAGTAGCAGCCCCGCAACCCCCTCGCAGCGGCCACTGGAGCCCCAGCAGCAGCATCTCCAGTGTCCGAAGTGGCCTTTGTGCCTCCGGGGTTGCGAGCAGAGCGTCCACCGTGCTGCGGACCCTACGCGGGGCAGCTGCGCCGGGTAGAGACCGGAGCTGCGCGGTAAGCGCTCCAGCAGTTACCGGCCCGGTGTGAGGAGCTGCTGCTGCTGCTGCTGCTGCTGCTGCCGCCCTGGAAAGGCTGCAGGAGCTCCGCAGCACTTCTTCTTGGGCTCATTCCCACAGACCTCTCTCTCTCGCGTTAGAAACAAAATGTCTCGTTTTAAAAGAAGACATTTATTTAAAAAAAAAAAAAAAAAAAAAAAAAAAAAACAAAAACAAACAAAACCAAACCGTAGGGATCTTTTGGCCCAGGCTGAGCTTTGACAGTGAGCATCTAACCAAGGCTGAAGGGATGCTGCCTATGCCCGTCGGGGCTGAACATCCTCCCTGGCCCATGGGGCTGAGCCCATCCCTGGAGGGACCTGTGTGCTGCACCAGGGATGGCATGGGGCACCCCATTGTGCAAAGCCAGATTTAAACCCATGGACTGCTCTTGGTCCCTGTTGTGCCATCTGTTGTTGGCCCCAAGGAGATAGCAGGATGTTGGGGCAGGAAGGATGTTTGACCACTGTGGGGAAGGGTCCTTTTTCGTTTGCTCCCCAGCTGCTCAGTGCTGTCTGGTCCTAACAGGGATCACTTGTGTAGTGTGCTTGGCCCTAGGGAACCTCCAGGGCCCCCTTGGCAGGAAGGAGCTAAAGTCCATCTGCACACTGTGACACAGCAACCTAGGCGACCTCCCTGTCTTCACATCTCCTGGGCACTAAAAATCATCTTGGCATTTCTGACCACATCCAGATGAGGATTTAATTTTCTATGGCACTAGGACATGCCCAGACAAGAGGCTGTCCCTGTCACTGCTTTCTGGTGGCTGCTGCTGCTGGAGCTGCAGCCCTGTTTCTTTTCCCTTGTAGTACAGCCCAAGGAGCATGGATGTGGTACCTGTTGATGCCCATGGCATGTATTGGTGGCACAGCTGGCAGACCTCTTCAGATGTGGATACAAAAATCAGAATTGTCTTGTGCTGCAGTGGAAGGGTGTTGAAGCTGCATCGCTCTTGGAAGGTAGAAGTGTTTGGTGTTAGGTCAGTGCATATTTCATTGTGTGCTTTTATTACCTCATCCTACAGGAAGCACTTGAAAAGCTGAATGGTGGCATTAGCCAGTGTTGGGCAGATGGGGAGTCCTGCGAGGAACATGTCCTGCAAAGACACCCTCCCTTTGTGACTCTCTGAGCCCAGGGACAATCCTGGAGATGAGGAGTGCTGCACCATAACCAAACCCTGGTAAGCTGTAGTACATCCCACTCCATGTTCCTTCCATGGCAGCCAGTCCTGGGAGCAGCTTGGGGTTTCAGGAATTGAGTGAGCCAAGTGCTATGCCTCTGTCTGCAGTGACCCCCAGTGACAAACCAGGTAGGCATCTGCCCAGTGGTGCCAGGGAGGTGATCCTTTCTCTTGTATTGTTTCACCCTCTTAACTATGTACCCCCAGGCAGCTGGGTGCAGCAATGTCTGGACCCCCATCCCCATGCCATCCCAGCCT
The DNA here is from genome assembly GCA_013396835.1 of Psilopogon haemacephalus. Taxonomy (NCBI): domain Eukaryota; kingdom Metazoa; phylum Chordata; class Aves; order Piciformes; family Megalaimidae; genus Psilopogon; species Psilopogon haemacephalus. The sequence goes on along the minus strand of VWZI01017594.1, from coordinate 989,607 downwards.
GTCTACCCTTGTCACTGGGGCCAAGGGAGATGTACTACACCGTGGCAGTGTGGCCTGGCCCTGCTGCTTTCTGCCAGCACCACACACTCGGTGCCACATCTCGGTTAGCACTGGTACCATGTGCTGTCTGTTTTACAGGGAATGACAATGCTTCACCCCTCAGCCTTCCTGCACGGCCTCCTGGAGCTCTGCCGTCCCCACCTGCCCTGACCACCTTGCTCTGGCTGCTGCCCTACTTGGTGCTGTGGCTCTGCCCACCCACACGGTGCTCGGTGTGCACCCGTGCCCATCGCGCTGGTGCTGCACCCACCCATCGCCCTGTGCCTGGATTAGAGACAGCCCTAGCGCTTGCAAGCTGACCATATGACATGCTGTGCCATGCCATGCGAAGGCTGTGCCATGTCATACCATAATTTGCCAAGCAAAGACCATGTTTGGTGTGCCATGCATGGTGTGCCATGCATGCCATGCCATGCCATGCCTGGCTGGAGCCCAGATAGCTATAGGACTCTTTACACCCAGCTGCACCCTTGTCATAGGGAGCTGCTTTGGCACGGGGCACTGGGAACACACTGTGGGTGCCTCGTGTCTGCCTGGGGGGTCTCACTGTCTGTCCCCGGCCCGCAGAACCAGCCTTGAGTGGGGTCTGGCTCCCCGATGGCACAGAGTAGCCCGAGTCTGGGGAGACACGTTCAGTCCCGCACGACAGTCACCCCAGCAGCTCCTGCCCGGCCCTGGATACTGCTGGGGGTCTCTGAGCAGTGCCGTGCCGCAGTCACCAAAGGACCCAGCTCTGACCCGGGCCGCGCCGTCGGGGCGGCAATTCCCTCGCTACCCGCCGGGCGGACGTGTGTGTCCCTGGGAGCGGAGTAAGGGAGCGGACCCCGCCCCGGCCACAACGAAATGCGGCACCCGGCACAGCGCGGGGCGGGTATTGGGTGCGGAGCGGGGTCGCGGGGCTGCGCTGCCGCGGAGGGGCAAAGCAGAGGAGGCTGCAGAGCTGCATTTAAGGCTAACATACGTCCTGGGTTATTAATTATAAAACATAATTAAAGTAAAACTGCAGAACGTCAACATATTAAATTTAAAAGCTAATATTAAAATAGAGTTAATATTTAATAAGGTAGCCGAGCGTTACAAAGCGGTGCACGGATACTGGATATTTAACTGTGTAAAAACCAGGAGAGTTTTCCCAAAGAAAAATGTATTGTTTAGCTGATTATCAAAGACTCTGTGATATATTATCCATTTCACAAAAATAATATAGATATCTTTTTAAATATAGTAATAAAAACATACTAGCGCCTTTTAAATATACTATTACTTACCACCCCTTTTCATATTGTACTATCACAGACACTTTGGAATTGGTTTAAAAGCACATCATTCATTATTCAAAGCTCATCTTTGCATATTATTCCAGCTCAAGTCTGCCAGGCTCCCTGTGAAATCGTTCACAAAATTGATAACAGCAGACACACACGCAATAAAAAGATCGCCTTGGGCAGCCCGAGTTCCCATTATGCAGATCAAGCCGCAATTTTCTCTAACAAAGCCTGCCCTGATTCAGGACTGGGTGTCACTTTATTTATTTATTTAGCCTCCCCCGGTTGCCTCTTTTAAAATTTTTTCCCCCCAACCTCCCCTCCCCCCCTTTCCCTTTTCCCCCTCCTTTTCTCCCGCCCCGCTGCCTCCCTGCCCTCCCCACCGAGCCAGGCCGGAGCCGTGTCCCAAGGGCTGGGCATCCGCGGCAGTTGCCTGTGGCACTGCCCGGCCCCACCCGGCCCCGCACCGTCTTGCCACGGGATCTTGTCAATCCGATTAGCTCCTCTCCGGGGGACCGGCGGCTGATGGCGGCTCCGTTCCCACCCGCCACACCGAGCGGGTACAATCCAATTAGACTGCCCGGGGCCCGAGGTGGCACCGAGGGGTGGTGTGTTTAATAGCCATGTTAATGACCACCGGGAGGGGCGGGGGTCGCTCCGTGCCACTAGATGAGCAAGCCTTCCCGCGACGGAAACCGGCAGGGACATGCCTCTGTCGAAGCCGGACAGGGAATTTCAGCCGGCAGCTCCGGGCCAGCGCCCGGCTGTACCCTGCAGGGCCGACGGGGCGGGAAAGGACCCACCCGGCCTCGCTTTTTTTCGTGGGGTCTCGGCGGCGGGGGTCGAACCGGCGGGGAGCGTGGCCCGGCAGGTCTGTCCGCGTCCGCTGCTGCCGAAACGATTGGGCGCGCTGCGGTAATTGAATCCTAAGGTTTAAAAACTAATCAAGTCCCTCCTGTCACCGCTCCGGCATCCCGGGATCGCCCTGCCAGGTGCTGATCAAATGCCATTACATTCTATTAACAGGGAAATTCTATTCCCCGTTTTCATTTCCCTTTATAAGCGGGAAACTAAGTAAATGCGGCTGAGCCTTATTTAATTGTTAACGCCTTTAGTCCAATTTGGACGTCAGGGAGCGTCTGCAAACTCTCTCTGCGGCCGCGATGGGCTCCCGCTGCCTGGGTGCAAATAAAACCCAAACGGAATCTCGCCCCGCGGGTCCCTGGCAAGCCCCCGGCCTGGCTCCGGACACCCCCTCGGGTCATCACTCCGCACTGCCATCGAGGCGGGCGCCCAGCGTCGCTGTTTAGCGGACGGGCAGCCACGGAGGGGTACAGAGACCGATCCTCGCCGTGCAGGGCTGCCGCGGCTAGGCACCGTCGGGGGTCGTGAGCCGATGGAAGGGCACGGACCGGGAGGTGATGGCGGCGCCGGGGCCCTCGGAACGCGGGTCAGGCGGCGGGCCGGTGCCCCCGACGTAACGGG
>VWZI01017594.1:960321-986640 GCA_013396835.1 Psilopogon haemacephalus | reverse complement strand
CGGAGCGCGGCGGAGCGGCGGCGGCGGCTTTATAGCAGGCGCGGAGCGGCGGCGGAGCATGGACCCGCCGAGGATGGACCCGCCGGCGGGCGCGCAGGGCCAACACCAGCACGAGCCCATCAGCTTCGGCATCGACCAGATCCTCAACAGCCCCGAGCAGGACAGTGCTGCCCCGCCGCCCCCCCGGGGTCCCGACGGCACGACCTTCTTGGGCGGCCCCGGCGGCCGCGGCGGCGCGCCCTACCCGGCCTTGCCGGCCCCTTTCCCGGCCATCGCCGCTCCCTTCGAGGACTCTGGATCTTACAGTGTCAACCTCAGCCTAGCTCCGGCCGGCGTGATCCGGGTGCCGGCGCACAGGCCTATCCCTGGGGCAGTGCCGCCGCCCATCTCCAGCGCCATCCCGGCAATGCCCGCTGTGCCCAGCCTGGGCAGCCTCAACTTCCCTTGGATGGAGAGCAGCCGGCGCTTCGTCAAAGACCGGTTCACAGGTAAGGCGCCGGGACTCGGCGGGGCGGGCGACCAACCCCCGTCCGACAACGAACGAAAAAGCGAATAAAAAATAGGAAACGAAATAATGATAGCGATAATCACAGAGGTGAAAGCGGAGGCGGCCCGCTGGACGGTTCCCTCCCCTGCACCCGCAGCGATTCAAAAAATACGCGCTCCTGCCGGCGCGGATAGCGCGGCTGCCTTGAGGCTGGCGGCGGGGACTGGGGTGGCGGCAGGGTCCCGCTCGTCTCCTGCATCCCTTCGGCGAAGCGTGGAAGGGAGACCTCGAGAAGACACTGTTTCTTTGGGGGACGGCGGGCGGCCGTCAGACAGAGCCGCGGTCCCGGGACGGGGTGTGGGGAGGTGGGGCGGCCGGCACCGTGCGGGGCGCGGGGCTGACCCCTCTGCTTCCCATCCGGGCAGCGGCGGCGGCGCTGACGCCCTTCACGGTGACAAGGCGGATCGGGCACCCCTACCAGAACCGAACTCCGCCGAAGCGCAAGAAACCGCGGACGTCCTTCTCCCGGGTGCAGATCTGCGAGCTGGAGAAGCGCTTCCACCGGCAGAAGTACCTGGCCTCGGCCGAGCGTGCTGCCCTCGCCAAGTCCCTCAAGATGACGGACGCCCAGGTCAAGACCTGGTTCCAGAACCGGCGCACCAAGTGGCGGTGAGTCCCGCGCCCCCGGGGCCGCCCCGTCCCATCGCCGCCCCCCGGGAAGCCCTGGCTCCAGCCGCGATTGCACACCTTGCCGGCAGCAACACGGCCGGGGGCCGGTTTTTTTTCTTATTATAATATCGTTGCTATTTATTTCTATCGTTTTCTTTTGTATAGTCCCCATTCGTAAAAGCGGGGATTATTTGTAAAACCGGGAGATTATTCCTAAAAACGGGGGGATTATTCGGAAAACAAGGAAATATTATTTTAAAATTACACTGGGGGGATATCGGGGGAAGGAGGGACTATTGGGAAAGGGGATTTGGGGGAAGCGGGAGGTTTCCAGGCGTTTCCCGCCGCCTGGAAATCTCAGTTTCAGGCCGAGAGGCTGCCGCCCGCCTGGCCGAGCCCGGCCCCGGTACAAGCAGCTCCGCTGTCCGCTGGAGCTGAGCCGGCAGGCCCGTGCCGTGTTCCCGCGGCCGGAGGTTGCCGGTCCCCGCGGAGCATCCCGGTGCGCGAGCTGAGCGTGTCCCCCGGCAGGCGGCAGACGGCGGAGGAACGGGAGGCCGAGCGGCAGCAGGCAAGCCGGCTGATGCTGCAGCTGCAGCACGACGCCTTCCAGAAGTCGCTGAACGAGTCGATCCAGCCCGACCCGCTGTGCCTGCACAACTCGTCGCTGTTCGCGCTGCAGAACCTGCAGCCCTGGGAGGAGGAGAGCGCCAAGATCCCCCCGGTCACTTCCCTCGTCTGAGCCAGGCGGCACGGCCAGTGCAGAGGACTCGGCGGCAGAGCTTGGCCGGCGGCTCCCCCCCGGCCCCGGGACCGCGACTCGCAGCAGATGGGGCGGGCGCAGAAAGCAGCGAGAGGAGCCTGCGGGGCCGGGACCCGGGCCTGGGGCCGGGGCCGCCGCGGTGCTTCCCCGAGACCGGCGCGGAGCAGAGCCGCCGGGCGCTGGCGTGGTGGGGCCCCGCGCTCCGCTTGTATATTCGTGTCGATGTTCCACTAGGAAGGAAAATATGTCACTTTTTGTAAGAAGTGTTAATAATTTAATTTATTTATGCATCGAGATTTTGGGCACTATTAATATGGAATTATATAAAACCTGGATTATTTATATCGAAATCTGAACATAGGTATTTTGTGTTGGCTTTGGAACAAAAGGCTATTTATTATTTTATTTTTGTTTCCTGTTCTGAGGATAGTCTAAACGAAAAAAAAAAACAACTCACCACCTCCCTCCCTATCACTTAGCGGCGGGGACTAAGTGGAGCCGGTGCTGACTCATTAGCTTAGGAAACCCTATTAAGCTGAAAAGCGGTAGCTTCCATCTGTCCCAGGTGAAGTTAATGTCAGCTGTAATTTATTCACCGCAGTAATAAGGGCTCCTTTCAGGCACCACTCACTAGGTTTTGTTCTCACCTTCCCAGCCAACGAGCTTTAGCGTACCTAAAGAGCACCCGCACCCTCTCCTTTCGCCACCGACTCTAGAGAAAGCGCCTTATGTTTCATAATAAAGAAGATTTGGGGTTGACACAGACCATGTATAATACTTTGTACTTGCCGAGACGTGTAAATAAACGTTTTCTTTACAAATGCGTCTCCGCTCCCTGCTCTGCCGCCGTGCCTGGTAAGAGCCGAACCTGAGCCTGGGCCCGGGGCGCTCAGGGCAGGCAGCAGCCGCCAGGATCTGCCGTCCCTCAACAGAGATGGAGATAAGGAGCCGGCCGGGGCGGGGAGGGACCGCAACGGGGAAGGGAGTGGGACCGCGGCTGGTGAGTGAGTTGGGAGTGGAGCTCAGAGAAGAGCACCGGAGCAGGTTGTACGCGGTGTTCCCGGTCGCTCTGCCCGGGACCGGGGAGGAGGGACCGGAATAGCTCCGGGTCTGGGACAGCGTCGGAACGGTGGCTTGGGCAAGTGGCCGGGCGGTGCGGGGGCTCAGAGATAGCTGCTTTCCGGGACTGACGGCGTGACCGGTGCAAGGCCCTACCAATGCCCGGTAATTTTTCCGCCGCAGTCCCGCGGTACTGAATGGCCTCCCGGCAGACACCCAGCGCTTTTCGTTTGCCCTGCTTCTGCTGTGAGCGGTTGGTCACGGCCGTACCCGCCCGGGCGCCGGTTCCCAGGAGCTCGCTCTCAACGCAGCTCTCTGAACAACCTGCGGTGGTGGGAAGGTATCTTTTAAGAACGAATTTCCGTAGTTCTGCTGGTCCAGGTGATCGGTGTCCTGGCAAGGAGGACAGCTACAAAAACATGTATTTTTGGAAATCAGTGGCATTCCAGGCAGACTTGCGGACAGGACCCCCAGCATCCCGTCCCGCAGAGAGGGAGCAGGGTTTGCCTTGCCAACGGAGGGTACTGGGAGTCTGCAGGATTTTAAAGGCGTATCCTGGTTCCGGGCTTGCTGTTTCCCCGGCCCATCCATGGCAAAGGGCATTTTTGGGGTAGGCAGGAAAAATGATTAAGAAAACATTTCCCTAAGCAGTGCCTTTCTCCGCGATGCCAGGGCACAGGCGGAGGGCGAAGCCGGGTTTTGGTTTGTTGCGGGGAGGTTGTGAAGGTAATGGTGCAGCTGGACCCATACATCAGCATAAATGTGCAGCCTGTTCTGGAGGTGTCCGACAGAGAAAAGCGGGAGGGGGAACCGGAGGGGAACAACCAAGAAAACAACCAAACAAAAAACAACCAAACGAAAAAAAAAAACAAACAAACAAAAAAAACCACACCAAGAAAGCAAAACCAACGGGGAAAAATTACACCTGGCTGTGGGGTCTGGGAAAACGCCGCGCTCCGGCAGTGCGGGGCCCTGCCACTGTCCCCACCGAGCCCCGCTCTTGCTGTTCGTCAGCTAAAAGCTCTCCCCGTTTATTTCACTCGTTTCTCCAGTGCGTTTCGGTACGCGGCGATCTGCAGCCGGTTCACCGGCCCCGCATTACCCGGTCTCCAGCACCGGGGAGCGAGGCGTGGAGCGACCAGGCTGTGGGCCCTACCCGGCTGATCTGCCATGGGTTTGTCACCCGCTGGTCCCTAACACGGGGGCTGGGGCGGGGGGAACTCTCCGCGTTAGCTCGGTATGCAGAGCAGTGAGGTACCGCCTGCAGAAGGGCCGGGAGGAACCAGGCTGACAGTTAAAATCCAGTAAAGCCGAGCTCTAAATCGTGCAAGGGGGATGAATGCACGGGTACCCACGTCCACACGTGTATTCGATGGTTTATCTGTACCCCCTAACACCTACAAACGGCATTGTTTTCAAGACAGCCTTGTTCTGTAACTGTGAGAGCATCCCACGGCCATAAACTTTTGCATTCCCCATTTCCCTGCAGTTTTTCCCCAAGCTGTTGTAAACCAGAAGCTGTGTGTTTGCAGAGAGCATAATGATGCTGCATAGTGCCGTAATCAGCTTTGTGGCAGGCGAGGATCTAGCGCAGAGCCACCCAGTGCTTCCAGCCCTCTCATTAACGCAGCGCGATGGTCTGAGCTCGGCGGTGGCAGCCAGGCCAGGCTTGGGTTGTCCTTACTACTGCTGTCCCTGGGTTGTGCCGCAGGCAGCGGGATCAAGCCTCGGGGATCACCAACTTCCCAAAGGGTTACAGAAACCAGTAGCTTCCGTTTCAGTCATTTCACGAGTGAGGCTTTATAGGCTGCGAGCTGTGCTTAGGCTTGCTGGGGCTGTAGCTGGTGTCTTTGTTTCGGAAGAGCCGGTCGTGAGGCTCTGAGATGTGCTGGGGACGTGGGCTTGGGCTGCCTCCTGCATCCACGTCATGCAAAAGAAGAGTGCATGGGCGGTGCGGGGGCACTGATGTGAGTGGTCATGCTGAAGGGAACAGAAGTGAGGGTTATCTCCAATCACTTTGTCCAGTAGCCCAGTGTTTATAGGAGTGAGGCTCCTGTAGAACTACCGGAATGTATTCTTAAAAAGTAACCAGCAGTGGGAACAAATGCACAGTATTTCCTTCCCTGGGTGAGAGCAGTGTTCGCTGCCAGTCTGATTCAGGTGCCACAGGGCTGCTGATCCCTGCTGTGTCTCTGAAGGTCCAGCAACAGACAAAGCCACCCATGGGGGTTTGCATGGACCTTACACTCCATCAGCTCGAGCCTCTCTGTCCCAGAGAATGTAATCCTGCGGTATGTGGGTGTCCCGTGGAGGAGAGGGCTGTTTATCGCCCTGTCCACATACTGACTTGGGCTGCGTGGTGGCCACCTGGGGTCAGGCTGTCCTATTTGGGCAGCAGTTTGACTTCTCAATTTCTGAAGCAGCCTGCTTGCAGTGTAGGCTCTGGCTATTTATGGAGGTGTGTGGTTTACGCCCTCATGCTACCACTTTAGTCTTTTACTTCCATGGAAGCCTTCTTAAAACACCCTGCTTAGCAGAGAGTGAAGACCAGCAGTGTGCAGGGCAGCAGAAGCACCTGCAACTGTATTGCAGCATGGCTAGTTCAGGTGGAGTCATCAGAGCACAGGCAATGTGAGACTTGCAAAGATGTAGCCTGAGAGAGCTGAAGATGCTGCCCATCCAGTAAATCTGAGATATAATACCTTCATGCTTGATGCTGGTATGAAATTGATAATTCCTAGCTCTTGTGTGATCTTTCTAAAGCAGTTCTAAAGCTGCATATGAAATGCTGTCCCCGTGAGATGTGCACTGTGGGAAGCCCATGCTCTCTGCTCACTTGCCCTCCTGTTCAGAAGTTGTAAGTTCAGGAAAGCTCGTGTTTGCTGAACAAGGGTGGGAAAAAGGCAGTTGAGTTATAAGTGAGACTTAACTTTGGATGGATGATTTTCTGTGCTTTGCTTTATTGTGTGATTTCCCATATTGGGCTGAGCGGCTGAGGGAGTGGATGCACAAGGCAGAGCTCAGGGTAACTAGAGCTGCATGGAGGAACATCATCCATTTTCTCAGAGTCCCTCCTGATTGCTTTAAGCTCAAGCTCAAAGCAGCCCCCATACCACACTCTCAAGCACAGGCACAGCCCCTCTCCAGATAAAAATAGTGCTGTAATTTGCATCTCTCAGCATTATTTTGTGCCCTGGGTATTAGATGTTACAAAGTAATGCACGGTGATCAGATCTGTATAGGCAATTCTTTTCCTAAATGGTCCTTAAAATCAATGGGTTATTAGCTCTCCCTCTCCACTCGGTGATGAAAGCTCTGCCCTGTTAAACATGCAAACTACACAATATTCCAAACCTTGGTTTACAGAAGTGTTCTGCTCAGCTAGTTCGTAATTTGGCTCAGTTATCTCTAATAGAAACAATACTGAGATTTGCACCTCACTTATACACCTGTGGGTTTGTTTTTTTTTTTCTTGAAGCATGTGTTTCTGCACCACAATCACCCCCTCCACTAATAAGGAACAATTTAAGGGCTGTGACTGAGCTGGGTGAGCATTTGCCCATGTAGCTGTTCCTCTTCAGTTGCTACAATTCTTCTTCATGTGTTGTCTGAGCAAGTTGGACTGTGTGGATGGAGTATTTGTCTTCTGTGCAGGTAGGCATTTTGGGGAGGGGTGGTATATACATTACTTGCATTAAGCTTGTCCACTTTCTTGAGTCCATTAAACTCCTAACTTTTTCCTGACCCACAGCAGAGAAATGAGTATTCCTACTTGATGCTCACTTGTGTTTTGGATCTGAATGTTTTTCCTGGAGCTTTGATAGGCAAGGTGATAGTACGTTTGGTGGCAGTTTAGCACCTATGTGCTTTTGTCTGTCTTTATGAGGGTCTGTCTCCATTCCTAGGCATTTCAGGTCTCCTTGAGACCTGCTGTTAAGGTTAGAGCAGCAGTGGTATTTAGCTGGTTTACTCCCATGAATCTACTTTAAAGGTTAGAGATAGAATTTGCTTTCTAGGTCATTGTGGAAAATAGGAGCTAGCTGCCTAAAGGCATCATTGTGCATTCAGAGGTGTCCACAAATCCTTTATAGGATGTGCCCAGAGCTGGAAATCCTGGGGAATGTGGAGCAGAGACATTTGTGGTGGTTTTCAGGCTTTTTGGGCAGCACAGATGAATGTTTTGGCACTTCTGAGAGAGCAGTTTGTTGCTGTGCTCTGCACTGGATGTTCTTCTGATCCTGGTGAACTGCCATGATGTGGATGTCCATTCACCCTGTTCCACCCAACAGTGGCCTGAGTTTGTTGAGGTGCTGAGCAGAGCAGGCTCTAAACAAACCTCCCAAATCCAGACCCTAGGCCATTCTTAAAAATACCTCCAAATTTGGGGAGAGGAAAAAAAANAAAAAAAAAAAAGTAAAATCTGCCTCTGGACAGTAGTCTCCCACAGAAGACCTCCCAGTAACATCTGAGTGTCTATACAGGTATCAAGGGTGTCATGTTGATCCTCAGTAAACTACTGAGGACCTTCATTATTACCAGCACATGGTGTTTGCTGGGTCCTTCACTTCTGCCCTGCCCTGTGGCAAGATTATGGGGTTAGATCCAGCTGCTTCTGTCTCCATGCCAGCCAAACCTGCAAAGCTGTACCTGTTTGTTTTGTCCTAGTTTGGGCACATTTGCCACAGTTTGGAACCAGTGTGCTGTAGTGAATGGGGATGTGGGAGAAAATTGCTTTGTCAGTCCTCTGAGCTACTTGAACAAGTCTCTGCAGATGAGTAGTAATTCAGTGTGTTACATGTTGGTAATGAGAGGCATTTCCCTGTGTGCTATGACTGGCTGCCTTTGGGAGCTAATCCAGGTAGGAAAGAGACACTGTGGACAGCCAAGTGTGAACCCCATGGCCCAGTGGAGGTCCTTGAAGCTTAGTGGGAAGGGCAGACAGCACCCGCAAAATGAGCAGTGTCTGGTCTGTCTTCCCTGTTCCTGAACCTTCAGGTCCCTGCTCAGGTGAAGCTGTATTTTTCTGTACCTTTTATTAGAGACACCAGGCACGGTCTCATTGCCTTGGTTCTATTGTCTTTCAGCTTTGGACTAAACAGCATCTGGATGGAGGGAATGGAAATTGTTGTCATGTTTTGCCTACAGTATTACTAGGCTTCTTCAGTCTTTGGAAAATGGAAGGTCATCAACTCCTGCCAGGCTCCTTAAATGACTTAAGCTTGATGCCACAAGTGTTCCAGAATGCCCAAATGATCCCATTAATTTGGCATCCAGTATATGCTGCATTATACATACTGACTTCCATTGGCACATGCCACATCCAATCCATTAGTTGTGCACAAATGCACTTAAGTTTTTTATTGCTCTTAGTTTTGTGTCATCAGCAAAGAAAGGTAAAGTTGATCTTCATCTAAATCACTGACATGGATTATTGCAATTGATTACAACGAAGGAAGAGCTTTTCAAGTTTCAAAGTTATGTTGTCTTTTATTTCCCCAAGTAGTAATCTGTATTGTTTAAGTTATTGCACAAGAGCTGTCTCCGTAAGAGCTGTCCATATTACATTCCTTCTTGAGAACGTTTGTGTTCGCAGGCTGTCTTCATCTACCCCCCAGATCCATGCTGCTTTTATTCCTTCTGCTGGCAGAAAGGCATTAAATGTTCTTCATTCAATCCAGCTACAGAAGGAAGGAAAGGAGCAAGATGGGTGCTTGTTAAAGCTAATGTATACTGGTTTGGGAAGTCATGTTTCACTGTGAGTGTGAATCATCTCTGATTATAAAAATAATATTTTATTTATTGTTTAAATCCAGTATTCTTCTTGAGCTTAGCTCCTTTATTGGGGTAGCATGGTTAGGACAGCCAAGTACCCAGTGATAGCAGCATGCAGGAGAAGAATGTGGCCCAGCATCACACCATTTTTCTGTGCAGTGATCAGTTTTGTATTACTGGAAAAAAAAAAAAAGGTAAAAAATAGGGTTGCTCTGTGTCAGGAATGCTCAGTTTGATGATTGGGATTGAATGATTAGAATCTAATGATTAGAATTGACTGATTGGAATCGAGTGATTGATCTCAATGATCTTGAAGGTCTTTTCCAGTCTAGGCAATTCTGTGATTCTGTATTTGGGTACTTTACAACTCGCTGATCCCCCAGTGTTTATCCTGTGCCCTTCCTGGGTGAGTACTTGCACCCAGGCTTGTCTTTGCACAGCTCAGGAGGCTTGTTAAAAGCTGTGATGCTGGTCCTGTGGTTAAAACTAACTGTGTGTCTGCAAGAGACGTGCCTCATCTTGAATCCATGCTACTTAACTCCCAGATGCTTGTAAGGGGCAGTGGAATCATAAATCATAGAATAGTTTGGGCTGGAAGGAACCTCAAAGGTCATCTAGTCCAACTGCTCTGCTTGTCAGCAGTGACACCCCCCCACTAGAGCAGGGTGCTCACAGCTCTGTCCAACTTGGCTTTGAATGCTTCCAGGGACAGAGCATCTATGCTTTTCTGGGAAACCTGGGCCAGGGTCTCACCACTCTTGGTATAAAAAATGTTTTCCTTCTCTCTAGTCTCAATCTCCCTCTTTTAGTTTAAACTGATCGCCCCTTGTCCTGTTCCAACAGGCCCTGCTAAAAGAACTGTAGGTCTAACATGTTTGCAGAGGACCCTCTGCATCACCAGGGGCTGAACACCTCGAGCAGCCTGGCGAAGCTTTGCCTTCGCTTTGCTCCCACCACTTCAAGTCTCTTCAAAAGTCTGCACCTGCCCTAAGGGCAGCAGTTCTTAAAACACGACTGTGAAACTTAACTTGAAAAACTAATTATTAGATAATAAAGCTTGTGGTTTATGGAGTGGAGTGATGGCAGAGCCTGGCTGGAGTACGAGGCTGTTAAACAGGAAGGCTGCTGGAACGGGTCGGCTGTTTTAACAGGAGCGAGGGAGGGCCAGCTCCTCAGCTGGTGTAAATCAGCAGAGATCCATTAAGTTCAGTGGATCTCGACTACTTTACATCAGCTGAGGACGCGACCCCGAGTACTTAATTGGTGGTATGATATAAAGACATTAGCCTCTCCCTGGTTCCTCCGCACACGTCGTTCCCATTACTGTAATGGGAGCAGCCTGTAAGGGAATATGCAGCCGCGGGTGGGTACGGCTGGTGCCGGGCCCGCGGCCGGGCCCATCAGGGCTGGCGCTCCCTGAGGCTGCTCTCCAGCCTCCAAAGAGCTGCGGCTCTCAAGTGGAGAGGGAAAACAAAGCAGAACGGTTAATAATTAAAGAAGCCTTCGAATCCTTCCCTTGGACCGAAGGCAAGGAGTGAGAGCTTCGGAGGTGCCTGCGCTGGGGCTCGACGCGTGCCGCAGCCCTTGGCACCCTGGCAGGGGATGAAGATGGGTCTCTTGCCCCATCGTTGCCAGTAACTTTGGCACCAGCTATGGTGTGAGCTGTTTTCCCTTGGAATTCTGGAAAATGGGAAACTTTGTCACTGCAGAAAATGCTTCTGTGTATCGGTTGTAGGTTCAGACTAAAGGAATCCCGGGAGCAGCCTGGGATGAAGCCTCCCGACTGCTGCCCACGTGCACAAGCTCCAAGTTGTGCTGTTCCACCATACCAGCTCTTCTCTTGTCCCCTCCAAATATGCTCTCAGCCCTGGCTCTGGGAACAGAGGTGAGGTATGAGGGAACAGGGGGGCTTTAGCTGTCACAGAGCTGCAGATCTGGGAGAAGGCAGCAGTTCTCCTTCCAGCTTTTCTATGAAATCTCTCTTCCTGTGCGTTTTACACCTCAAGGTTCACACTGTCAGGAAGGTGGGTGCACTGGCAGAACATGCTTACCTGCAGGGTTGATTTGTAGGAGATGATTCCTCCATAGGCAGCGGAGACCTGTTGGTAATTCATCTCACTTTGGTTCTCGTATCTAGAAGTCTGAGGAGCTGTTTTGTGGATTCTCCTAAACTCTGCTCCTGACCAGAGCTTCAGAGCAGTCCTTGGACATGCTTTTCCTGGAGTTTCATAAAATATTTTTGCTCTTCCTCATGGCATCTGTGTCTTCTGCAGGCTTCCTGTCTCCATATTGCCTCTTTGCTTCTGGACACAGCACATATTTCCCTCTCTGAGGTCACAGCCTGTGTGTTCCTGGTCTTGTACAGCTCTTGAGCCTTTGTTTTTCACCAGCCCTTTGGTAGCTGCTGAGCATCCCACTCCCAGCTTCCCCTCTACTCAGGTGCATGTTTGCCCTGTGCTTGGAGCCGAGAGCCCCCTTGGCATTTTGCTGTGCAAACACATCCCAGAGTGCCTCTGCCTTCTTTTTGTAAGACTGCAGAAAACAGCCCCAACCGAGTGGGATGTTGCTTCTTGCCCAGAAGAGGCCGAGATGGGTAATTGATTCTGAAAGCAGTTTGCACAGTCGGGGACCTGCTCGCTGAAGCTGTCGCAGCGCACTGGGGAGCTTTGCCGTGTCGGTGCTCCAGCGGAGCAGCTGCTGTACCCAGCATCTCTTCCAGCTTGTCACAGGCTGGGGAGGTTCCTGTGCCCTCACACTGCTCAAGAGGAATGCTTTCAACTTCAATGTGACCCCTTCATTCAGCAGGAGGCCAACAGCGAGCATGGGGCTGGCAGGTAAGGAGGCTTGTCTTGTGCTGGCTTTGGCACATCAAGGTTAGTGGTTTCACTTCGAAACACCATTTTAGAGTCACTCAGCCCAGTGTGTACATACCTTGTGCTACATCTCTGTGCAGCAAGAGGATATTGTCTTTGAGAGCCTTTCCTACCCTTCCCAGGTGGAAATATTTTTGAGTACCTGCAATTAGTATTCAGGAAAACAAAAAACACTTGCAGGACATCTTTGAAGATCTGAAATGTGATCCTCCTTTAAACTCACCAAGGGTAGATTTTTCAGGGGTTTAGAGGCTTTTTTTCCTGCCTTGTCATGCTTGTGGCTTTCCTACATTGATCTTTATGAAGCTGACCTTCTCCATTTCAATTTCTGCCAAGTGCTGAGAGGGGAAAGGACATCGTTCTGCTGCATGGGGGGACTGTACTAAAATCTCTTCACTACCGTCCTGAGTAAGGCAGGGAAAATAAAGCAGCTTGTGTCCCTTCCTCATGTCAGGATACCCTTTTAAACTGCAGACAGTTGTCCAAAAACCTTCTTGGCGCTTCAAACCTTCTCTGTGTTGATGACTCTCAAACTGTTCCTAGGGAGAGGAAGCTCCTGTCTGACACAAGTCTCCTGTTCCTCCGTTCAAGCTTTTATGTTCCTGCACTGTTCAAAATTCACATGGACACCAGATTTTCTGTGTTTGCTCTGACAGATCTGCAAAGTCAGAGTTGTCTTCCCTTTTGTAAAGTACACACAGCAGAGTCTTTCTGTCTTTTGTCTAGCTTCAGGCTGAGGTCCTACAGTGCAGGGGAGCCTTCCTTGAGTAAGAACTAATCCAGAAGAAACTGTTGAAGTGCACAGCGCAAATCGCTAATCACTCTTTCAGATGGGAAAAAAAAAAAAAAACAAAACAAAAAACTTGCCTCAGTCTTGTCTTTCTTGGTTCACTTCTATCTCCGTGCTTGTTTTTGATGCCAGTCTGCAACTTTCCAAGCATAACCTGAACGCTCTCCATAGCACTGGCTCCTCCTTCACAAAAGGGTGTTTGCTGCTTTGCTCTTTGTTGTCTTCTCTGGCTAAGGCTCTTTCTTCACTGAAAACTAAGTATAAGGCAGAGGCAGAAAAGCATGTGAGAGGTGATACGTACTCTGGTGGTGCTGCTCATGGCACAGAGAGTGAGGTCAAAAAGCTCTGAGAGTCTGAGGGTGGATGGAGTAAGAGTTGCTGGGGCTTGGGGCAGCAGGACTGGCAAGAGGATCCCAGACCTCTGTGTGTGAAACCCTGAGAAGAAGGGAGGAAGCCAAGAATGGAAACAAAGAGCAAAGCTGGAGACAGGAGATGGGAATGGCTGGGACTGAGCAGAGGAAAGGCTGTGTGGACCCACAGTGGTGGGGAAAGGGACACGGGACTGTCTGGAGCCATGGGAAGCTCTGCTGTCGGACTCTGGTGGACTTTCAGGTGGACAAGGAATGTTTTTGTGTTTAAAACTGCAACGGAGTGGGGCTGTACGTGGGCAGGTAACCAGGTATTGCCTCAGAAATGGAAGTGGTTTGGTGTGACTTCACACTGAAGGACAGGAAGGGAGTAATTTCTGCTGGTAGTGTTTTGGGGTCCCATCAGACAGCAAGCACTGGGACGGCTCTGCGGTGAGCAAGCCAGAAACCAGCAAGAATGAGTCAGAACCCCTGCAGAGTGCAGAAAGCAGCGGTTACACGAGCAGCCAGAGAAGGTGGGTTGAAAGAAGGGAAATCAGGCATGAGGAAAGGCAGGCAAAGACCCCTCTGAGCGACAGGGCGCTCCCGAAGACAGCTCCCGCACAACTTGCAGCGAGCGGCTGGAGCACGCCCGGGCGAAGCGGGGCGCAGGCGCTGGCTGCCCAGCTGACAGCTGTGGTCGGTGACAATAGCACGGCCTGACAAGTTCATTGTAGCTCGGCACGGGGCAGCAGGTGGGAGAGGCAGCATGCGTGGCCACCTGCTCGCCTGCCTGTGTGGCTGTCCCCCCGGGCTGCCACGGACGCTCCGCTGAATTCTGGCCCCAGGGGAGGAGTGGCTGGTGCTGCCCCCAGGTAGGGCCAGGGGCTGACACCCGCTGACAGGGCTTATGTCGGAGGGGGGACTCTCAAAGTAGCCGTGGAAAGGTCGTGCTTTTTACCCTTTATAGATTTCATTTGGTTAGAGAGCAGCATGTTTATCTATTTTAATTCGTTACAACAAAAATCAATCTATTTTGAGCTAATTTTCATGTCTGGAATTTAGCAATGTGTCATTGAAGGCTCAAACATGTATGAAAACAGATGAGGGGAAAAAAACCAAAGCAGTCAAGCCAAATCCTACACCTGTAACTCTTCCTGAACCCACCAGGCAGTGAGAGAGCTCAGCTGCTCTCTGCACTTGGCTTGTGCTATCTGAATGTCATGATTGTACAACAGAGTTTGATCGGAATTGGCATCGTTCTGGCTGGGTAGTGAATGGACTGGGAGTGACTGGAAGGGGAGGAGGATGCAGCCGCCTGTGCTGAGTAAGTCCTTGTGCAGCAGTCAGCCTGCTTTAGAGGCCAAAGTCAATTCAGAATAACACCAATAAACCTGGGCTGTTCACTTCTGATCGGCTCTGCCGTAACTCAGCGACAGCCAACAGGGAGTTTTTTTTTCTTCTCTCTCTGTAAGGAAGAGCAGGATCTGCCTGAGTCAGGGCAGCACGAGATGCTCGCTGTGCCCTGGTGTTTGCCTGACAAGTCTGCTTCCAAGCTTTTTCAGAACCACTCATAGGCTGGGACAGAGCATCCACGGAGCTGTTCTGATTTACAGCAAATCCAGCTCATGGGTGCCGTTTGACAATCCTGTTAGCTGCCAAATGCTGCAGCACATGTTTTTGTTGGAGTTTTCATCTTCATAACCATTTGGTTTTCCTGACTGCATGTACAAATGCCTGTCTAGACTGGGGAAGGCAGAGTTAGCTGAGAGGTTGGGTTGAGCTGTGAGTTTTGGCTGCCTAGGCTTGTATCTAACCCCCAGCATGGGCTCTGTATGCTTACTCTGATCCCCTTGGTCTGTACAACCTACAGAGGTAGTGAGTAAGCACAGACCTGAGCACGAAGGCACCATCTCCACAGTCACAATAGAGAAGGTTTGCTTCTGCTGCAACCAGCTGGAATACCTGCTAATGTGGAAGGAAAAAGAGCAGCTGGAAATGCTGCAGTCTTCATGTACAAGGCAAGCTCCAAGTTGCTTGGTTTGGGTATGGCAGGGCTGGTTTCTCAGCTACTGCTGGAAGCATCTTTGCCAGGGGGCATGGTGTTCATTCCCCTCCATCCTCCTGTTCCCTCAAGTCTCCAGTCTCAAACTGGTCTTAAGAAAGGATGCAAGACTCATTCCTTTTTAGCTGAACTTTTCCAGCTTCAAGGGCTTTGCTCCTTGCACTTTCTAATTAAAAATGCTGCCAGATTTCAAAGAATATCAGGGGTTTGGTTGTTTTTTGGTTTTTTTTGTACATACTTATGGTGCTTTAAGATGTCTGCTTTGAACAACAGGAAGATTTAAATTGATGCTTTTAAAAATCAGCCTAAGGTATATAGAGATTTGCTTTTAATTATGAAGAGTAAATTAAAATGTAGTTGTTCCATGGCAAGGTCATCTTAATTTAGTGTCTAATAATACAGGTATTACATTTCTCCTGAATAAAGCCTTATTTGAGCTAAGATAATTTAAATGGTAACCCAGTCTTGAGTGAAACATTCCTAATGATGAAGAATCAATTGAAAATTTAAGTGCTTAATCACAATCTCTTGCTCCCATTCTTTTGCCTGAATTTGGATAATTTTAGCTTCTAGCCATTGCACCCAGTGGCACACTTTGTTTGATGCTGCCATTTCAGAGTCCTCCATAGGAAATTCAGGTTTATTCATCTCTGGCTTTCCTTTTTTCAGCTTAACAAACAGAACTTCTCCCATCCTCTCCCTTTACCTCCAGAGGGATCTCCCCTGCTGGAAACGGTATTAATTGGAGGCTAAGGAAAGTCCTGGAGCACAGGATGCTCTCATGAATGAGTGTAACCTTCCCCCCTCTCTTACCATAGTCTGTTGTACAGCTCCCGTTTTTGTTGCTGAGGCTTTTCTTTTAGTGGTTGAATTAACCTTCCCTACATCGGCACAAAAATTAGAAAGTTTGTTACCAGTATGCCTTGAATTTGTTTCCCAAGAAAAAACACCAGTGACTTTCTTCTTATTTTACGTTAGGAATGGTGGTGTAACCACATCACATCCCAGAAACTACTGGGGGACAAACTGGAGAACAGAGATTTCCACCAGCTCTGAAAGCAAGGAGTCTGTTCGGCAGTGTGGGATAATGACTGTAGTTAGATCTTGATTATGCTTAAGTGGCCAGGAGTGAAATAATTAAAATATAGATATTTGCTTCCTCCTAGGCTTCAGAGTTAACAACCGGTTCTGCCAAGCAGGGCCACTTCATGTGTCAAGGATCACAGATGCTTCAGACACGGAAAGTCTCAGGGAAAATTAATCTCCCTTATTCCTGTGACGCAGGATTAGTCTGCAAACAATTAAAATAAATCGTAATTCCTGAGCTGGGTTCGTTCGGCAGCCCCGGGAGCGCTCCCGCACGGCACCGTCGGGGTGCAGCCTCTGTTCGCGCTTTCCCGCTCGCTGCCCGCGGCCCCGGGGAAGTGGGTGTCGGCAGGACACGCTGCAGTGAGAAAAATGCGGGGGATGGGTCGGATGTGGCATTCCCCCTAGAGCACCAACCCCCCCGCCAAATAACGCTTTCGGTCAAAGGGGCTCTTGGCCAAAATGTATCAGTACAGGGGCAGAGAGTTGCCGGCTCTGAGGACGCACCTCGGGCCGTGCCGCTGGGAAGGAGCTGGGTTAGTGGGGGTCTGCACTGACCCTCGGACGCGCTGTCGGGCGTAAGGAGTTAGCCAGGAGAAGCTTTGTTCCTGCGGCGCTGCTTCCCTGATTTACTGCCCTCCCCTTCCCTTCGGAAGTGCCGCGACACTCCCCAACAAACAGGGATGTAGGCACGATTTTCTCTCCCTCCTTTTCCTCTTCCCAAATAGGTTAGCTCGGAGAAAGCTTTATTCATTCTTCTTCAAGGATCATCCAGTCGTCTCCAGACTGTATCTTTTGGTGAATTTATTGCCGGCTATTGAGAAAGAGAGAGAGAGAGAGAGAAAAAAAAAAACCAACAAACCACCAACAAAAAACCCTAACACCACCACCACCAACAACAAAAAAAACCCTGAAAAAACAAACACTAAACACAAACTCAAATGCATTTTGCATATTAACACGTAACTCTTGTTCCTGTCCGCTCAGTTTGGAAATGGTTGGATTGCTTTTATAAAGAAAAAAATGGCTAATAAAATTGGCCTCAGCACCGTTGCTTTGCAATTCTTATGAACAGTAAAGTGCTACTTACAGTCATTGATGTTAAAAGCTATTTCTAAATTATGGTGCCATTTATTATCTCTAGTGTCCAAAGTAAGTTTAAATGATGCTTATAATTCATGTTTTACCAAATTTCCCTTTCCCCCCGAGGATACCTCTGATTAACTTATGCACATTTAAGCGCTTTTTAAATTCTTCTTTTATTGCCATTATGCTCTGAAAATCTCAGCGATTCTCAAAAATGGGTAATAAACTTGAGATAAAATGCTGCAGTTTTAGATCAATGCTGACATATCACTGTGGTGATTTCTTCAGAGCTAAAGTGATAATGCTTCATATTTACAGAATATATACTACGTTATTACTACAGTATTACCGTTTTGTTCTAAGATGAAATGAGTAATTTACCAATTTATTAAACAGTTACATTTAAGTATTGCTTAGGACATTACCACACCAATCTGTTTACTTAGCTTGAAGAGTTACCATTAAGAAACCCTGTTTATTTAGGTAAAATTTGTAATGATCATGCCCTCCATTAAGAAACTTATTTTTTTTCCTGCAAGCCTAATTGCCTGGAAATGAGTTTCTCCTTATTTACTATGGTGCATTCTGCTAAGCCAGCTAAAAACATCACCCTTGCAAGAAGTGCTGGAGAAATTAATAATACATATATGGAACAGTTTTAATTAGTATAATACCAAATGTTAATAAAAGATTTATGATTCAGTTACAAGTTCTAACGATCACAACAGGAAAAGGTCTGAAATGTGGCAGTGGTNTCCTGGCTCAATGATCTGTAGGGTCAGGTTCTGACCCCACAGAAACCAGAGTAAATTCAGCATGGCAAAAGTATCTCCATGGGGATTATCCTGGGGTGATGGGAGTGAATGGAGAAGCTCAGTGCAGTGGAAGAGGCTGCATTTAATTCAGCCAATGTCACTGGGGTGTGAGCAGCTCCTGCCTGGGAGATACAAACCCCAGCTGGCCCAAAGTGGGTCTAGGAGCAGCTTTGGCATCGATGGCACAGCCTTTTAGCCCCGTTCTAGGAAAAAAAAAGTCTGTTTTGAAGAGGTCAGATGGCCAGCAGTAGAGGAGGGAGAGAGAATCAGCTTGGCTCCAGCCAGAGGTAGAAGTAATAAGCAGTAGCTGAATTTCCAGATGTTAATTCTTCTAGATGAGCACATCAAATAGTACCTCAAGTCACAGATGTCTCAAGTTCACCTTACAGCTTGGCCTTGTTTAGCACAGGGAGGTCTGTGCCTGAGGCTGAGCCTGTGACTGACTAGAAGTGAAGATGAATGAGTCCTTGTGGAGTTGGGCTGGTGGTTGCTGGTCAGGTGAGTGTTTGTGAGGGAAGCACTGAATTGTCTATCTCAAACAGAAGTGTTCTGATGTCGGAATGAGTGACCCTCTGCAGCCACATGGGCTGTGTTGGGTGCATCAAGAGACAACAGTTACTGCTGAGACCTGCTCTGAGTGCCTTTAGTCAGATGAGATAAATTAAGATCCTGTCTTTGCTCTCTGGAATGCACCTAGCTATGAGTCTTACTGGGGTCTTTAGGACAAATCCCTTAAGTCTGAGGTCACAGCTATGAACTTCAAGAATTGGATTTTGATCCACTTTAAGTGCCATTAGAGAAGGCTGAACTATAAATCACTTGCCAGTGCTGTTTCTTTAGACCAGTATCACTCTCTGTCCATCTTGTTAGGTTCTGCTGGGTTCCTTATGAGTAGGACAAAGTGCTAAATACTCTGCTCCACCCAGAAATGCTGTTGCTCTTGGAAGCCCTAGCAGAAATGATTCAACTTGGGGGATTTTTGGGGCAGGAGGAGGCACCATGGTCTTTATTTCCTTCTCAGATGCTGCCTGGATTTGGCTCCCAGCAGTGCTGATAGGATTTGGCTTCTCTTTTCTAGAATGGTTTGGGGATACCCAAAGCTAGTGTTAGAAGCCAGTCTTGTCCTGTGTCCCACCAAGGGGCTAAAACTCAGAGTGCACATGTTGGCTCTTGCTCCTTGCATTGCTCCATCAGGAGCAAGGTGATACAGCATTGCCTCATGCAAAGGTAACCTGTTTTTGGGGGCATGCACCCAAGGAGGAGCCAGGAGTGTGACTCAGACTGGGGCAGCAAGTGCAGAGAGGAGCTGGGGACGAAGTTTGCTCCAGCCAAAAGCTGGGCAGCACAGGATGGATATGTAAGATGTGGAGGATGGACATGCTTCTTTGCTGCCCTGGTTGAGGCTAGTACCCTGGAACAAATAACTGGCAGAAAATCTTCTGTCCCAATAAGAATGGATGTCCCATGCCTGTCCTAAGCTGGACCTTTAGCAGCAGCAAACTGGCTGAGCTGCATTAAATCAGGAGCACTTTGTCTCATTCCCTTTTCCTAGGGTGCTGGGCTACACACAGCTCAGGAAGGTGCTGGCTGCAGAAGCATGGGAGTAATGTGAGCTGTTGTTCTTCAGTGGTGAAACACCTCCTTGCTCGGGGTGCAAAGGCTTTCACCTTGAGGTTGAGGATACTGAAGTGGATGCACACTCTGTGCTGGGGCCTCCCTCCTTTTTGAAAAAGGCCTCTCAGGAAGCTGTCTAAGAAAAATCTGAACCAGGGTCCCAAGGTGAGTGTCCAGGTACCATTTGCCCAGTTCTCTGCCCAGGCAGACACTTGTTCTGCTCTGGAGAACAAAAAAAGGTCAGAGATTTACTGAATTGTCTGGGAAAAGCAGAGGTTTTATTCATTCCTAAACTTCCTAATGTGACTTTTTTTTTTTTTTTTTTTTTTTTGTTGTTGTTCTCTCCAAGGCCAGAAAAGGAAATACCATATTTATTCTTGCTAATGTAGCAATATTGATTAAGTCATAAAGCACATATAAATACATATTGACTCATATTACATTAAAGTATCTATCCCTTACTACCTGTTCCTCAATAATACTGTAGTTATGTAAAAAAAAAAAAAAAGCATTAAAATTGGCACTGCCTCAAGGAAAGTAGGGTCTGGCATCATTATTAATATCAGGGTTTTGGTGAATAAAAGCTTCAAAAAGGATGCAAGTGTTGAAAATGGAAAACCACCTCCCTTCTCCCCCATCAGTGATCAGGTATTTCTGGTTGTATCTGTCATTCAAGTGTGGGTCCTGACCTCTGCTTGTTCGCTCAGTACTTTTAGTTTTGCTGGAAGACTTTGTTGTGAGGGATGTCCTGTCCCATGATATGAGAGAATGGGTCTATCTTCAGCATGAGCACATCCCCTGCAGAATTGAGGGGTTGTCTCTAAGCACAGCTCTGTGCTTAACTAAGTCTTGGAGCAAGGTGGGCAGCTGCCTGCCTACTGCTGTGTTTGCATCCCAGCTGCTCTCACCAAATTGATGCTTGAAGCCTAAATTCAAAGTCCTCACAGCTCCCACTTAATTCTGGAGGTTCCTCATGCTGCTAGACACAACTTTCTGCTTTCGGGGTGTCAAGTGCCAAGTTTTTTACAGGTTGTCACAGAAAACTCACTCTGGTTGGGTGTTGCCCCAGCACCAGGAGTTCAGCTGCATTCATGACAACATCCATGGGTGGTAGGGTGAGCCCTGGTTTGGGATCTGCTGGGTGCTCAGTGCTTATGTCCGGAAAAGCTGACTGGATCCTGCAGGTTAGGTGAGCACAGAGCAAGGGCTTCCCATACCCATCAGAAGAATGTACTGGTTTTGTAAAGCACCAAGTGTTTAGGGCATCTTTCAGAAAGCAGGGTTAAATTTCTGTTGTAATTTGGGCAGAAGAGGGACTTGATTCCGGGTGCTTGGTGTCCTAAGAGTGGCATCCATCACTTCTCTGTGTTCTTCTAAGCAAAAGAAGACTGTGGTGGTACAAACCTGTGAGCAGGGAGAACAGCCAAAGCCATCATCTCTAGTAGGAGCAGACTCTTCTCTCCATCGAGGACCCAAGAACTTTAGTGCTTTTTTTTCTCTAGGGTAGCTTCTGGATTTTGGATTTTGTCTCCCACTCTTAGAAGCTGAGGGCTTTTTTTTTCCTCCAAATATAACCTGGGAATAAAACACACCAGTTGTCAAGACAGCAGGCCCATAAATCTTGCCTTTTGTGCTGCTGCTGCTGCTGCAGAAATGATGTTCAGTTCATGACTGGAAGCCAATGAGTGTGGTGGGAAAGAGGACATACAGGTAGAAACCACCCACCTTATTTCTAGGTGTGTAACTAGCATAGAAATTGCAGGAAAGTTGCTTAGCCTCTTGCTGATGATCTTTGGACTTTGGGGTTGGCAGATTTGTCAAGAGATTGAGTGTACTCTGTCTCCAAAACTGCTCAGCAGCTGCTGTGACTGCATAGGAGGAGAAGCCTCATCATGGTGAGGGACCAAGCAGGAGGTGAGCAGGACAGGCTGTCTGTGCAAAGATCTTATGCAAAAAGGGACCTGGACTGGCTGGACAGACAGGAGCAGTCCAACACCATGAATTTTAACAAGTCCAAGTGCCAGGTTCTGCACTTTGGCCACAACATCCCCATGCAACATTACAGGCTGGGGACAGATGGCTGGAGAGCAGCCAGGCAGAGGGACCTGGGGGTGCTGGTCGACAGGCGACTGAACATGAGCCAGCAGTGTGCCTAGGTGGACAAGAAGGCCAAAGCCATCCTGGACTGGATCAGGAACAGTGTGACCAGCATGACCAGGGAGGACATTCTGCCCCTGTACTCAGCACTGGTTAGGCTACACTTTGAATGCTGTGTCCAGTTCTGGGCCCCCCAGTTTAATAAAGATGTTGAGGTCTTTGAACGTGTCCAGAGAAGGGCACCAAGGCTGGGGAGGGGACTGGAGCACAGCCTTGTGAGGAGAGGCTGAGGGAGCTGGGGGTGTGCAGCCTGCAGAAGAGGAGGCTCTTTATAACTACCTGAAAGGAGGCTGCAGCCAGGCAGAGGTTGGTCTCTTGTCCCAGGCACCCAGTGGCAGAACAAGAAGACACAGCCTCAAACTGCACTAGGGCAGGTTTAGGCTGGATGTTAGGAAGAAGTTCCACACAGAAAGAGTGGTTAGCATTGGAATGGGCTGCCTGGAGAGGTGGTGGAGGTGTTTGAGAGGAGGTTGGATTGAGGTT
This sequence comes from Psilopogon haemacephalus, assembly GCA_013396835.1. Taxonomy (NCBI): domain Eukaryota; kingdom Metazoa; phylum Chordata; class Aves; order Piciformes; family Megalaimidae; genus Psilopogon; species Psilopogon haemacephalus. The sequence goes on along the minus strand of VWZI01017594.1, from coordinate 964,577 downwards.
CTTAGTGCCATAGTTTAGTTAATTAGAAGGGTTAGGTGATAGGTTGGACTTGGTGATCCTAGGTCTTTCCCAACCTGGTTAATGCTGTGATTCTGTGACTCCAAGGCCTGGGATTGTGCTGCAGGTTGCTTGAGCAGAGTGTGAAGGATTCCTGTTGAGAAACTCGTTCCCTTTCAGGATTTGGCCACTGCTTCACACCAGCTGGAAGATGCATGCCTGCGCGCTGCCGCCTCGCGTGCATTGTGCTGCACGAGTAAAACCAGAAGAGGAATTTTTTTTTTTAATCCTCACATTTCTCTTTTGCAGAAAGTGTTTAGCCTTTTCTGTGCAAAATACTGTCCACATGGCTATTTTATGCTTCTGCTTGTCTTGCCTTCTCTTTATAATTAGCCTAATGTGATATCTGATCCCTGCTCTTTTTAGTGTTTGTGTGCCAGGCTGACAGCGCTAGCGCTGTTATGTCTTAGATAAGCTAATCACTTCTTAATGACTGGACAAGGTATCTTTATTTAACTGCATAAAGAGATTTAACTTTTCCCGTTCAGATATGGTTTATGTTTTGTTAATGACATGGAACACTGGTGTGAGGCTCAGGTGGTACACACGTGGCAGAGAGGGCTTGGGCAGCTGGTTTTAGAGAGGCTGTGAAAGGGGCAGGGAGAGGAGGAACTCCTCTCTTAATCAGAATTTATTAAGAAAGCTGTCTTGCGAGCCTGGCTTAGATGCTGCTGCCGCCTCACAGCTTGGGCTGCGTGGCTGTGGGGCTGGTGCTGCAAAATCAGGCGTGGGTTTTAGTAGCATCGTCTCCCTTGTGCTTATCGTTGAGCACAAGCAGATGCACTTATTTTAAGGGTATGTGAAGTGACTGTTGTAGGACTATAGCAAGGGTTTATTTATAAGACAAACACATCCCTAAAATGTGCAAGCAGAAGGAGCAGTGCTGTTAGCTCCACGTGTGAGCAGTGCACATATAGGTCCATGTTTCCTCATTTATTTTCCAAAGATGAAGAATTAGCTAGATGGGATGTGCAGAACATGCAACCTTCCATGCTCACAGCAGATGCCACTTTCACGTGGAGTTGCTTGGGGTACCTGGTGGTGGTGGTGGCGGCACAAGAAAGTCCAAACACCATCAAACTGTACTGAACAAGTGAGCTGTTGTACACACTAGCATGATTCTTGCAGAATTGAGTCTGTCTGTGGCAGGCTGTTCTCAGCTGAAGCCTCAGTAGCTTGCTGGTAGCAGATCTGGACACAAGACTGCTGAATTTAAAAGCTTGACCCTCCGTGCCCTGAGATGAAAGACCCAGAGATAGAATGGACTGTTCACTCTGTTGTGAAAAGATGTGCTTTCAGGGCAAGGTTTTCTTTCTGTAAAAATGAAAGAGTAGGAAGGATGAGACAAAGTCAGAGCATTTGTCGGAGCCCTGAGAAGGTACTGGAGATTTGGGCAGGAACAAAACTCTAGCACCTTTGAGCTTAGAGTTAGAACAAACTCCATCAGCCCCCAGACCTCAAGGGAAAATGGCATTTGGATTGTTTTTCTCTACAACACCCTGTACACACGTGTTCAAGTTCTGGATGCAAACACAAGCTCACTGTGGTGCTTCGACGACTGTTTTCTCTAGCATCTTTTAGACCAAGGATTTTTGGAAGGAAGCAGAAACATGAGATGCTTCCAGCCCCAGGCCTGCACCTGCAGGTGCCTTCCTGGGCTGAGTGGTCTTCTGGGGCAGGAGGGCAAGTGCTCAGATGGAAAGCTAGGCTCTTTAAAGCACCTGAAACTGTTCTGTCAAAACTGAAGGCAGCAAAAATCTTTCACTTTCTTTTTTTGGAGAGCTTTGTCCCTCACATATATGAGTATCCTAAAGTGTTCGTTTGGCAGAGAATCTGTATTCCAGCATGACAAGAGAAGGGCCAGGCCAGTCCTTGGGGTTTTAATTTTACTGGCTGACTCTAATGTCAGTCTTATCAATGATATCTTTTCTTTCCCAGTAGCATGTTCTAATAAGAAACTAAATCACAAAGACAAAAAGCTTCTGGCATCTCCATTTTGTTGGCTCCTACCTCCATCCATGGCATGTTTACAAGAAAGCATTTATCGCTGGAGCACTTGCTTGCAATAAGGCAGGAGCTGATAGCAACATCTTTTAAGTGGGGTCCTCCCTGTTTGCTGGGTGGGTGCAGGGGGCTGGAGTGCCCTCTGCTGAGCTGCACAGCCCTGTCTCCTCGGGACCAGGTGTGGACCAGTACTAAAAATCATCTTCCCAAGCTGTCTGCCTCCACACCAGATTTTTTGCAAGGAGAAGCAGCCCAGTGAATCATTTAGTGGGGAGCAAGGGCTTGGCTGGCTATAGATTGTGTAAGTATGGAGAAGAAATGAGTTTTCTTGGGGGGATTTGTAAGAGGTGAAAGCAATACAGCTGGTCCAGGCTGGATGAGGCTCTGTCCAGCCTAATCTAGGGTAGGGTGTCCCTGCCCAAGGCAGGGGGGTTGGAACTAGGTGATCCTTGTGGTCCCTTCCAACCCTGACTGATTCTATGATTCTAGAGTCACCTGAGCAATTTCAGAAATACAGGCTGAGGTTGTGGCTGGTCCTCACTGAGGATGAAGCTATGCATCAGCAAAAGGGTAAAAAAACCCCAATGATGGTGTTGTGTATCATAAGGAGCTCTCCAAACCCTCGCTAATAGGGTATCTTCTGCTGTTTTCACGCTGCACTGTTGCAGCTCTGGAGCAGCCCTGCTAGCCCCTGTCAAACCCATCCACATCCCCTTGATGGCCTGGGCGTCAGAAGTGTTAATACCCTCTTTTGCAGATGGGAGGATGGGAGTGGCAAGAGGTCAAGTGGCTTCATTAGGCCCCGGAGGATTTGTCTGCGGAGCTGAAAGCTGGAGCGTGGCAGGGAGGGCATTGTCTGCCGCTCAGGGCTTCAAAGGCTGGGCCCTCTCTATCCTCCTGCGCTTTGATCTCCTGCTCCTGCCCCTCGCTTCGCTCCTCGCCTTTCTCGTGGCTGCTGCGGCAGGCGCTGAGATTTTCTGCACGGGGTCAGCAGGCTCCTGGGGTGGCTTTGTGGGGGGTCTCTGCTGGTCACGGTGGGATTCAGCCTTCCCAAATCCCGCAGGGAAGCGAGCAACGAGAGGCGTCTCTGGGCAATTCTGGCATCAACTGCAAGAGTAATAACAATTAGCAATTATGCAGAGTTATGTGCCTTTGGTGCCTGTTACAGGCATCGACCAGGAGTTCTGGTTTTGTTTTCTACTTGTAGCTTGGCCTGGTGCTCGCATTTTAATAGCAGATGCTCTAAGATAATTAGAGCTGCTGCAGATAGTACCAGGGGTGATCTGCTGCTGCGTGCGGTGTGGCGTGGCCAACCAACCTTCCTGGCCCCCCAGTATGTGCCGAGGTCTTTGCTGGTTAAAGCCACGTGCCATGTAGCCTGGATTCTGGAGAAGGAAGGGCAAGAATGGGAAATGGTTCCTGCTGCCCAAGGCAGAGTTGTCCTGGCATCCATCTCAGGCCGATGGAAGGGGGTGATGGGTACCTCTCTGGAGGTGCGGGGTCCAGGGGGACCAGCGCTGCTATCTCCTTACCTGGTGTGGTCTCTGGAGCTGCTGGAAACCAACTCGGAAACGAGGGCTGGGAGGCTGTAAAGGCTCCCGTCAGGCTGCGCGGATCCGCAGCGCTCCCTCCTCGCCGGCGCCGGGGAGCAAACGCGCTTTTACCGAGGAGATGAAATGCAGATCTGAGCTTCAGCCTCTCTTCTTTTCCTCCTATTCCCCTAGAAAAAAAAAAAAAAAAAAAANCCCCAAAAAAAAAAAAAAAAAAAAAAAAAAAGCTTAATGCAATATTACATCAGATTGGACTCTGAGGAGCAGAAAGCCAATTTTGGGGGAATGTGAGCCAACCTACATTTAACTGGGATGCTGATATTTACTGTTGCTGTGATCTGGGCCCGTAGCATGGGTGAAGTCGCTGGCTGGGGATTCAAAGTCCAATTAGGCAGTGTTAATAGAGGAGGCTGTGATGCTTCATTGAGAGAAATTACTAAAATGGTACTTTTAGGACAGTCAATTAGCTGTGTTTTGACAAAGCAACAAAAAAGATGAAACTGAGGCCCTTGAAAAAAGAATGAGAGAATTCAAAGAGAACATGTCTGTTTGGGGAATCTTAATATTTTTTTGTTGAAATCATTAAGTGAAATTAAATACTATTTTAAACCAAAGGGATAGAATATCTAATTAAGATGGGGGGGG
>VWZI01017594.1:947975-960294 GCA_013396835.1 Psilopogon haemacephalus | reverse complement strand
GGGGGGAAGGTTTGGGGAAGGGTATTGTTGAGGAGATTAGAGAAATGTTTTACAATTCATGTTGACTGAGGCGGGGCCCCCTGAATATATGGAGTATATTAGTAACAGGGATGGGAAAAACCTCTTGACAAGCTGATCTGAAGTTTAGGGAGGGTTTCTTTTGGGTGACTCCGAGGCTCCTGGACTCCATGGTGAAGTGAGGGAATGAAGCCAGAGGAATCAGGGAGATGGGGAAGGAGGTGTATTTTTGGAGCCGTGTCAGGGCTCACATGCTGCAGCATGGTTCTAGCATCGGTGTGGGACTCACTCCAGAAGCTGAAGGGCTGCAGGGTTTGGGATGGCCAAGCTGCAGTGGGGAAGAAGATCTGATGGCTCCAGGGTAAGGTGGATGATGGGAGCAAGGGAAGTGCAGCTTGTGGATGCCATAGGGTGCAGCCTGTGTCCCAGCTAGCTGCGGGATGCTGCAGAAGCCCATCTCTGAGCCCCAGCTGAGCTGCTGGACAAAGCACGGCAGGGTGCTCGAGTGCCTTCATTTGCTCAGTGTTGATCTGGTTGTATTTCCTCTAAACCTATATCTCTGCTTTGTGATTAGGTTTCTGGGAGTTGGATTTGAACTGTGGGTTCCCCTAGAGCAGGGTGATAAGCTGGAGATCCCTCCTGGCCACTTCTGTGATGGTTTGCCACCATCAACCCCTTGAGCAAAGCCCCAGCACATGGAGCGGGCTGGCCCTGCCCTCAGGAGGGCATGGGCTTACAGGGAAAGGCAGTACATTTCTCTGGAAATTTCTCTGTAACCTGGGATGATTTGCCCATGTTTCTCATCCAGCACTCCAGAGGCTCCTACTCTGTGCAGCTCCAGTAAAAGTCTTCTGCCAAAAGGCCTCTCCTGAACAACTCTGTTTTTGACTGATACCATCATATTGCTTAATTCATTTGATATACAGAGACAGGTAGTGAAATATGCATGTTATATTATATTAAAGAGAAATGTGACCTTCAATTGGTATCTGATGTGCACTTTGCAATAACTGCTATTAGTTGTCTATAAAACTCCTAGACATCATTTGACTTTATTACCATTATATTATTTTACTTGGGAACGTATAGGAGGAGTGGTGATTGCAGGTCTTCAAGTGCTTACTGGGAAATATTTAACACAGAATGTTTTATTTATTAGCATAAAGAGACACAATGGATTGTTGGTGATTAAAGTGATGATACTGCTGCCATACTTGTCAAAAATATAGACCTAATTCAATAGAAAGGCGACAGTCAGTCTCCATGTTGATCTATGCTGAAGCAAACTGCCTCTGAAAGCAGTACAAAGCCTGAATTGGCCTCTTAATTTTATGCTCTAGGGCATAGGATAAAAAAAGGAATTCTTTCTAAGTGCCTGTAATTGCATGTTACCAGAACCTAAAATATAAGCCAAATTTTTTTTAAAAATTATAAGTGTTAAGCTTTCCATTTCAATTCCTTCCCCTCTTCCCTCACTCTCCCCCCCAGCCCCCCCCCCAAAAAAATAATATTATCAAAACAAAAAAGACCTTTAAAATGCCTCACTATCCCACATCATTAATAAAATATACAGCATACTTAGGCTTTAATTGCAAATGTACGTTCTGAAAGAGAAGACTATTTGAAAAATCAAATGGTTTTCCTTCCCTCCCAGCAGCTCAGCGCAGGAGCTGGGGCCCTGCTGGCCCCAGTGGCTCTCCGTGTTGAAGTGTTTTAAACACCAGCAACCTCCTGAGCCTTTCAGGTTGTGCTTGTGCGAGCTGCAGCAGCGTTTCCCTCACTTTAATGGGTAAGGCTTTGAGTTAGGTAAGTAGAGCAGTTCAGATGGGCCTTGGCTGAGTTCTATATACCAACAGATGAAGGACCCCAGCAGCCACCCAGTTGGGTCTAGGAGCTGGCAGAACATCCCTGGGGCAGGCTGATGCTCCTGCTGGTCCCTGGGCCAGTGTGGGGATCCCAGTGAGGTTTCTCAGGGAGTCCAAACTGTCCAAGTGGAGCACCTCTGTAGTGGAAGCCTAAAGTGGGAAGGGTTTGTGTCCTTCTGTGGTGGTTTGGCATTTCTCGTTCAAACCAGCACACCTTCCTTTGACTAGTGCTAAAATGGGATTTGCTTTGCACAGACACAACAGCATCTGCCTTGGAAAAAATGTCAAACGTTGTCCCTCCACCACCCTCTGTGCAAGGATCTGTGTTTACAACTTCACCCCTCTGAGCAGACAGCAGGGAAACAAAAACAAAACAAACAAAAAAAAATTAACCATTTTGTACAGTTGATGGCTTCATTGGACAGGCAATAAATCAATACAACTGAATTGGAGAGGATAGTGGTCAAATGCTATTATCTATCTCTGTTATTGAGCTGGGATCCTTGGACTGATTATAAAGATCCCCCCACCTCCCAGATTCCCTTCTCCAGGAAACCTGAAGGATTTGATCTACTCCGGGGCTCAGCTGAACCCATGAGGCAGTTCTGCACTTTCCTGCAGGTTTCATCCTTTTTGGTTTGTTACCCAAAACCTGATCCATTTGGGGTTTGTTGTTGCAGGGTCAGGTTGTTGGAGTGTAAGCAGGAAATCATCTTAAATGCTAATGCTGGAGGAAAATCCTGTTCTTATAACAATAGAGGAGAAATCTGCTGGCAGAGCCAAGGGTGGCAGTGGCCTCTGCCCAGGGCAGTGTTTTCTGGTCTGGAAGCCAAGGTTTTAGAGAGCAGATCTGGTCCCATGCACACTGTCTTTTGCCTTTGAGCAGCGAGATCACCAGTGATGGCCTAGCTGCCACAGTCCCTGCAGTCCAGGGCATTTATTTATCCAGGGCAAGGCTTTTACTAAAGGAATCTCCTGGTGCTTCTTGCCTGATTCAAGTGCCCATACTTTCATAATTTTCCAGGAAAAATGATGGCACTGTGAAGCTTGGACTTCTTTGCAGAAAAGAAGAGTCATCCTTAACAGCTTCAGACAGCCAAAAGGCCAGATTTAATGCTGATTAGAAGGGTCTGACTCCAGCAAAGTCCCTGCTAAGTTATCCCTCCATAAAAGAAAAGCAAATCAAGCCCAACCTGAAACACTGTTAAGGACCGATGCTGATTTCGAGACTTAAAAAATATTTTGTTAGCAAAATATTCTGTTTCTCTAGTAAAAGCTTTGCATATTTTAAAGCCACTCTTACGTGGTGGCATAGCACTTCTTTGTTTACAGGTGAAATCCCCACTTCTCTGGCTCTCCCGGAGCTTTGCCCAGCCTCAGTAATTTGATCAATTTTCTCTTCGACATCTGTAATTGCGGAGTGCCCTCTGGTGTGCAGACATCTCCGGTGCAGCGCTCTGGCTCAGAACCCCAGGTTGGTCTAGTTGGAGGGGTCCTCTGGAGATCATCCAGTCCAACCCCCCCTGCTAAAGCAGGGGCACACACAGCGGCTTGCCCAGCATCGCAATGGCCAGCTGGGTTTGGAATCTCTCCAGAGGAGGAGACTCCCCAACCTCTCTGGTCAGCCTGCTCTGGATCTCCAGCACCCTCACAAAAAGCCTTTCCTCCTGTTCAAATGGAACCTTCTGGGTTCCCGCTTGTGTCCATTGTCCCTTACACTGTCACTGGGTACCACTGGCAAGAGTCAGTCTTCTGGTCAGCTCCAACAAAACCATGTATTCCACTTGCTTTGAGGGATGCCCAGGCATGCTGGAGGTGTGCCTGCCTTGTGCCAGGTGTTTGCCAGACAGGAACATACAAGAGTGATGAACTATCCTGCAGCCAAGTGATTCACAGTGACAGCACGTGGGCAATGCTAATCTGGGGAGTGCCAAGTGCTAATTGATCTGTCAACCGCTAGCTATTAAAAATATTCCTGGGACAGACCTTCCCACTTCAAAACACCACTGCTGAGGAAGCTGGAGGGATTCTGGGCTCTTGCTGAGGTGACAGAAATAGCAGATGATAACTGAAGTGACTGACAAGTGCTGCTTGGTAATTAAATGTCTAAAGGCACCACAGTGAAGGCAAATGAAACTGATGGGCCCAACCTGGCATCGGCAGGAAGCTGCTGAGATGTGTGCAGTACATCTGGTTGTGTCAGACCAGAGAACATTTTCACTTACCAAAACAAAACTAAGATGTTGGCATAGAAAGAGCTCTGCAGTGACTTGTTAGAGGTTTGCAAATAGAGAGGGAATCCTGGAAGTTCAACACAAGACAGATGGGAACTCTTTATTTTGAGGTTGCTGTCAGCACTCAGGCTTCCAAACTCTAGCTGAAACCAAATAATTATAGAAAAGCCTCTTCTTTTTTGAGGGAGCTGGAAATCCTCTTCCTTGTAAAGGAAGTTCTACACTCTTTTGAGTCCCTAAGGCCCACAGGACCCAGCCACTGTGAGCCACTGGTACATCCCCTGCTTTTGAAAGCTCTGGGTCACACAGATGTGCACCATGCATGGCCAGAGTTCCCAACTGGTATGGGAAATGCAGAGAATTAAACAGGAGGTCCATGTGCTTTTCCTTTGTGTCATCCAGGAATCAAGGTTGTTGGTTGACTTTGTCATTGTATGTAACTGCTCTGGGGTTAGTTTTCCCTGCTACAGAATGGAGCTGTGAGATGAGCATCGAGATCATCCTATGAGTCACCTTTCCATCATGACCTGGTGCAAATTACCAGCAGCAGTAGAACAGGCCAAACTCATGAAATTCAACAAGGCCAAGGGTAAGCTGAGTCAATGCAATCCCAAGCACAACTCCAGGCTGGGTGGTGAACAGCTGAGAGCAGCTCTGAGGAAAAGGACCTGGGGGTTTGGGTTGACAAAAAGCTTAACATGAGCCTGCAGTGTGAGTGCAGCCCAGACAGCAACTGTGTGCTGGGCTGCAGCAAGAGCAGTGTGGCCAGCAGGGCAAGGGAGGGGATTCTCCTCCTTTACTCTGCTCTCTTCAGACCCCACCTGGAGTACTGTGTGCAGTTCTGGAGCCCCCAGCACAAGAAGGACATGGAACTGTTTGAGCTAGTCCAGAGGAGGTCACGAAGATGCTCAGGGGGCTGCAGTAGCTGGGAAAGGTCTTTTAAAAGAACCTGTTTCAAAATAATAAAAAGAGAACAAGATGGATGTTTAACGTCAACCCCAGAAATCAGTTTCTTTCCTGGGCTTTACTGAGCTTGTGAGGTCCCTTCCAACCTAAACCATTCTATGATTGTATTAAGCCATTCTGCATTCTGGGTTATACTTGGCTGGTCAGGACAGGATGGGAGCAGTTTAGCATTGCAGCAGCATTCCAGGGTGGTTTACTTGCTCTTGCATCAAAACAGCCTCAGTTGACCTTACATACTGGTGTCTGTGTATGTATGTATATATAGGTGTGGTGGTATAGCAGTTTTGGTATAACCCTGGCTAGGACTCAGAAACAGCTGGAAGTTAATAAGTAAAACTTTATATTTACAGAGCTGCTCAAAAAACAAGCAGATATTTACAATATATAACAGGTATTTACAGATATGTACAGTGAAAAAGTAATACAGAAACACCACAGCCTTTCCAGAGATCAAAATCCATAAGAGGGGTTTCTAACCACCCCTACCACCTTTGCCCCCTTCCCCAATTTTATCTCACCATCCTTTGGTACAGCAGATAGGCAGAGGTAGATTGGCCAGGGGGATTAGCAGTAGGAAAGAAGTTAGAATTATAAGGAATCAGCTACAAAAGGCAGGGACAAAGGAGCCATGCATGAAGCAGTCACAGCCCAGAGAGGCCTGAAGCACTCTGACTTACCTATATTTGGGTTGCAACTCTTAAAACAATTTTTTTTTTTCTTTCTCAGTAAAGCTGTGAGTGAAGTGACATGATCTATTTTCACTTCTCAGCCTATAGTCTAATTTCTTACTCAAATTCTCCAATTAGTTCAGTCCAGCACAGTAGGGTTCTGGAGGCCTTTGGATAAGGTTACTTTCTGGCCAAATGAGTGTTTATCACATTTTCAGACTACAGTCATGACAGTTTTATGGATTGTTTGACAGAGGTCTGATCTCAGATCACAAATGTGACATTAGAGGTGTGATACACTGCTCTGTGATGTGTCTGAAGCACTGCAAAGGTAAAAAAAAAAAAAATCAAACTGCATGGTAGGAATCACTGGAAGAGAAACAGAAAAAAAAAAAACATTAAGTCCATATATGAATGCAGGTTACAACCATATTTTGACTACTACAGGTAGCAATAGTCCTGTTATGGAAAAAAAAAAACAAACCAAAACACAAAAGATAAAATAAAGGGCTACTCAATAACAAGAAACATGGAGAAAGAGACACAACTTAACCTGCTCTCTCTCCTAATACAAGAGATAGAGGGCATAACATGAAACTTGTAGTGGTAGACTAAATAACAGACCAAGGATGAGGCAGCTCATTGCCCAACAAGGGTACCTGTATCTGACACAGTGTGGTTTTCCCGGCCATGACCTTGATGCTGGAGGAAGGTGTTTGATGCATCTAATTTCCTTACCAGGAGCACTCAAAAGCCTGAAGTTCTCTTATTTCCCTCCCTGCAGTATCCTCATTCTGCAGGGTGCCCTGAAGAAGAGTCAAGGAACTGAGAGGATGCAACAGTGAAGAAGGATTGGATTTTGCACAGTGTCCTTCTGGCTTTATATCCAGCTTGGGAGCCTGGAGACTGTTGTGCAGAGGGTGAAATGCAGCTGTGTGGGAGCTGGGATGACACAGAAACTGTGGCTTCTCCAGGTTTGTGTGTGGACCCTGCAAATTTTCCTTTTTGTAGGTTTGTTTCAGGGAGGGTTTATGGGGAGAGGAACTGGCAGCTCCTTGTATGCTGGAAATGCAGAGCTGCCTCTTGTCTAAGCTGGAGATAATGCTGGCGAAGCCAACCAGGCATCCAGGCGACCAGCAGGATCCTGCAGACAAAACATGGCCTTTAACTGCTGTGCTTGAAGTACTTCTGCAACACTTGAGCAAGGTCAAACACAGTAGATAAGGATAAGGCAGGATTATTCTCTTCCCCCAAACAGATTTCTTTTCAGTGTGGAAGTTGTGTGAGGCACCCAGTAAGGCATAAAAGATTCTCACTGAGCCAAGTGGGGTCTGGCAACATAGCTCAGTGATGTTTCTTAGCCTGCAATTCAGTCTGGATCATCTCAGCTCAGAAGTCTGTGAGTTTGGCTGAGTATCTCAGCCTGCACCGTGAAAGAACTTCTCGAAAGCAACCCTCTAGCAGGAAGGGTGGAGATCAAGGCGAACAGACAAAGGTCTCCTGCGAGACCTGGAGGAAGAACGGCTGCAATGGGTGAGATGAGGCAGCCGGGCAGGCAGGGTGCTGCCTGGGGGTCGCTAGATGGTGCTGTTGATCTTGAAATGAGAACAGAGAGCTCCGAGAAGGGACAACCTCTCCTTGGAGCCGCTGCCCAAAAGCCACGGCTGAGTGACAGCCTCTTACGGCTTTCCTGAACATCACATGAACCTGTGCTTCGGGCTCTGACAACGAAGATGCCGAGGAAAAAAAAAAAAAAAAAAAAAAGCACAACAAACTCGGGAAAATCAGGAACTGGACCATGTGTGCTGTGGCCTTAGCTCTGCCCTTCCCACAGCCTGTGGTGAGAGTATTTTAAAGCCTGCACTGCAATAGGTGTAAGAAGTGACCACCAGAACAGTACTTTTATGTGCAGTACCAGGTTTCCATGGTCTTGGCCACCTTGGTCAGCAGAGCTCAGGCATGTTGGCAGAGCATCATTTTGGGATCCAGTTCATTTATTTATGAAGCAGAGAAGTGCTATGGGTTGGAGGCAGGTATAGTAGTGGTGATCTACAGTGTTTCTGCAAAGCAGCGTATGTGCACAATGTACAGCTGGTAGAATTTAGTTCACCTGCTGATTATGTCCTGGTTAAGTATCAGAGCCCCTCATTTGGTGAGGAGTGTCCTGAATACTGGCAAGGGCTGGTGGAAATATTCGATTTCCCTTTGAATTGTACCCTCAGGCTTTCCCTCTCTTCTTTTAAGGCACGTCTCTAATGCATGTCCAGCATGAAGGCAGACAAGCAGAGACAGCTCATCCCTGCCTCAGGTCATACGACCCTGTCCTGGTTTCAGCTGGGACAGACTTAATTTTCTTTTCTTCTTAGTACCTCAAACAATCCTGTGTTTTGAATTCAGCAGAAAACAAATGCTGATAACAAACTGATGTTTTCAGTTGCTTCTGAGCAATCAAGGACGTCCCAACTTCCCACCAGCATGTGCTAACATAAGCACATAGGCCAGGTCCTCAGCCTCCCTTAGCTCCCCTTGCAGCTTTCTCCAGTGCTGAAGGATCTTCTGCTGCAGACCTTCAAGCTGCTCTGCACCAATACCGTGTTGCAGTCAAAGCTGAGGATGGGACTGTACATTGAAGAACGATGGTGAAGAAAACTTCTAGTGTGCACCCGTGCCAGCATCATCAGTAAGAAGCAAGCCAGGTAAGAAAGAAGTCAACCAGGTAAGGATGGTCTTGATCACATCACCCTGTCCTGAGCTACCTGGGATGTTATAACCCTGAGGATAATTCTTCTCAAAGCAGCTGTGGCGGGCAAGGCAGCTGTCACCTGTGCTGCACCTCTGCATTGGCCTGACAACCCTGTCCTTGCTGCTACTGCAACACCAAAGCAGTGTCCTGCTCCTGCTGCTCTTGCTGATGGTATATTAATGATAAAAGCTAGTGTCTACCTTGTGCTGCCCCATCTGATGACTGCAACCCACAGCTACTTCAGATTATACCAAAATGGTTTGATTTTGAGGTTTGCAGGTGGTCTTTCTGATATCACAGGAGGGTAAGTGTTATGATGCCATTCAGGATGTTGGCCCTGAGTTCACTGGGGCACAAATTATTGACTGGTGAGAGGTGGAGGAGTCTGGTGAAAGAGATTATGTGACAGCCATGGGGCAACGCATCTGAGGGCGCTGTCAGTGTGTAAACAAGGATTGCAGAGGAAATCTTTATTGTGTCTGCAGCTTCTGATGGCTTGGTGCAACTGAGCTGTGGCTTTAACCATGTTTAAAATGCAATTTCCTAAGTTTTGTAAAAGCTTATTAAAAAGAGAATTCCATTAAGGAACACCATGTTGACTCCGATTTCTTCCTCGATTCTCCCTGCACAGTCATTTCTAAATCACTTGTAAGCTTTTTCAGCTATCCTGAGTATTCCATAGCGTAGAGCTGAGCAGAGTAAAATGATCGATATTGTAATGGACTTCTCATCCTAGTTCGTGACAGAAATAATAAATGTCATGATATATGACAGCCCTTCTAAAGCCCCGTGGAGCCAAAGGAGACGCAGTAAGCATATATCTCCTACTTCCTACCCCTGTTTTGCTTCTCTGTGTCTGTCCTTTGTTTCCTCCCACATTTATTTCCTCAGTAATGGAAGGCTGTAATTGAATTAAAAGTGACTCTGTACACACGAGAACATGCTGCATGCTCCCCTTTGACAGACCTGGTGGACTTCTATAACCACAGTCTGCTTTGTGAGATGCTCAGTGCTGCACAGGGCAGGTTTTTGGGTGGGTTTGACCAGTAGCCATGTACTCGTGTTGGCATCATCACAGCTGCAGCCTCTTTTGCTATTGCCATGCAGTATTCACCTCCCCGCTCTGGTCTGATTGTTGTTTGGGTCATGCCAAAATCTCACTTCAAATTTAGATGCTAGTTCCCATTTTCAAGCCAATTCAAATAAATGTCTTCTCTGCATCTGCATGGCTCCTCCTGGCTGAGGTGTCTCATTGGTTAATGATGCCTTTCTTCTGCCAGCGACAGCAGCCACCACACTTGGTACCTTTGCTGTGTCACAAATCCCTTTGTGTGTCCTCTCTCTGCTGCACTGCCAAACTGTCGCTCTCCAGTCCAGAGCAAAGAAGGCTCCAAGACCTTATTGTGGCCTTCTGGTATCTGAAGGGGGCCTACAAAAAAAGCTCGTGAGGGACTTTTTAGGATATTGGGTAGTGATAAGATTAGGGGGAATGGAGCAAAACTAGAAGTGAGCAGATTCAGAGTGGATGTCAGGAAGAAGTTCTTCACCATGAAAGTGGTGAGACACTGGAACAGGTTGCCCAAGGAGGTGGTAGAAGTCCCATCCCTGGAGTTTTTGAAGGCCAGGCTTGATGTGGCTCTGAGCAATCTGATCTAGTGTGAGGTGTCCCTGCCCATGCCAGGAGGGCTGGAACTAGGTGATTCGTCAGGTCCCTTTCTGCCCTGACAATTCTATGATTCTGTACATTAAGGACCACCCTTAGAAGTAATTGTTTCTTAAAGACAGTAAAAAATGAACCAAACCAAAGGTTAGAAAATAAAACAAACACTATTCCTTCTCTGCTTAACTAAGGAGATTTTGAGTAAATGGGAAGTGTAGTTCATGATGCTTGTCATCACCCTATTCTGTTGTGACTTTGACATCCATCAGGGTGTTACTACTGTACATATAAGGGATGCACAGGCTGAAAATGAACAATCTCTCTACTATAGGATGCAAAGGAAGGGAGAGGGAATCATCTTTTTTTTTTTTTTTTCTGGTGTTGCTCATTACATGCTGCAAGTGCATTACCTTGTATTTAAATAAAGAGCTGACAGGAAGATGAGAAGTAAAAAGAAAATCCCCTCGCTAGTTTTAACCCAAATCAGTTGTACCTAGTATTGGTTATTTACTGCACCACTGTAGCAAACTGGTCCAGACAACCTGCAGAGACAGAGCCTTCACAGCATGACCTGTGTTGGTCACAGTAAGCAAGACTGCTGAACCAGATGGCCTCCAGAGATACCTTCCAGCCAAAACCGTCTGGTGACTCTAAGACTCTCACAGCAGCCCAAATCCCCTGTCCTTACTCACATGGTGAGCTGCACTACTGTTTATTCCTACACCTTGTTTGCACACACAAGTCAATGTTATTGTATTTTAGGTAGACTCTGGCAATCTACTTGCCAACACCTTGGCAGATAATCTGCTTGAATGTTAACAGGATCGCAGGGGGATGTATCCCGGTGAACCTATGGCTCAAATAACCTTGTATTTGGAAAACTAACTACATCCTGCAAACAGCAGGTGCTACATTTGAAAATAAGCTCAATAGATATGCGGTGTGTAACTGTATTTACTGTTTTTCAAAGGTCTGAGCTTTTTTTTTGGAGAACGAGAATGAAGGCCATGTTTTGACAGGTAGGATTCACTTTACCACTGTCAACTCCAAAACAAAAAATTGTTTCATCAGCAGTACAATTTAATGTTCTTCCTGTATGAATATGTATGCAGCGGGGATTATGAGCATGACACATTTCAATTAATGGTGAGAGCTTATGTTGTTGTGGATGTTTAGGTAAAAGCAATCCTGAGATTTATGAATTTGGCAAGGCTGAAGGGCAGCACCTGGACAAGCAGGCCCAGGAGAGCTCAAGAGGTTCAAGGAGGCAAACCCACGAGGTTCTGCACCTGGTGCAGGGCAACCTTCTGTATCAACACAGGATGGGGGACGATGGAATGGATAACAGCCCTGCAGAAAAGAAGGTAGGGGTGATGGTGGATGAGAAGCAGGCCCTGAGCCAGCAATGGGCACCTGCAGCCCAGAAGGCAAATGGTATCCTGGGCTGCATCAACAGCAGCAGGGCCAGCCCTAGAGGGGTGATTTTGCCCCTCTGCTCCGCTGAGACCTCACCCGAGTGCTGTATGCAGCTCTGGAGCCGAGGACTTGCTGGCGTAGGCTCACAGGAGGGCCACCAAGGTGGTCCAAGGGCTAGCTGGAGCACCTCTCCCATGAAGCCAGGATGAAGCAATTGGGGCTGTTCAGCCTGGAGCAGAGAAGGCTCCGGGGAGACCTTAGAGCTGCCTTTGTGTCCTTCAGGTACTGTAGTTCAGTGTTGCCCTGGCAGTGCTGTGTTAACGGTTGTTGTTTTATAATCTGAAAGGTCTCTTCCCGCCACATCCATTCTGTGATTTTATGACACCTGGCGCCAAGCCCTTTCCCAGCCGCGCACAGCCATTTCACGCCGTCACCAGGCCGCTTCCTCCAGGTTATAGCACCGAGGGAGCACCTGCATGGTGCTCATACCCGTCACGCCAGGCAGAAGGGCAGCGGGCGGGCAGGCAGGCAGGTAGGCAGTCCGGCAGGTAGCAGCAGTCCGGCAGGCAGGTAGGCAGTCCGG
This sequence comes from Psilopogon haemacephalus, assembly GCA_013396835.1. Lineage (NCBI taxonomy): Eukaryota > Metazoa > Chordata > Aves > Piciformes > Megalaimidae > Psilopogon > Psilopogon haemacephalus. The sequence continues at coordinate 948,141 of VWZI01017594.1, read as the reverse complement.
CAGGTAGCCGCAGTCCGGCAGGCAGGTAGGCAGTCCGGCAGGCAGCCGCAGTCCGGCAGGCAGGTAGGCAGTCCGGCAGGCAGCCGCAGTCCGGCAGCCCGCCCGGCCCCGGACGCCTCCATCTTGTGACGGCCTCAGCCCCCAGCGCGCGGCAGCGGGCCACGAC
>VWZI01017594.1:935668-947954 GCA_013396835.1 Psilopogon haemacephalus | reverse complement strand
GGCCCGCGGATCTCGCGAGAGCACGCGGGCTATATCTGGGAGTGGGCGGGAACGAGGCTTCCTTTAGTGCGCGTCTGACCGCAGCGCTGATCACCGCGAGGCCCTTCCCGCGCCAGCAGGCCGAGAAGATGGAGGACAGCGCCATGGACATGGAGAGCATGGGCCCCCTGCGCCCGCAGACCTTCCTTTTCGGTAACGGCCTGCCGTTCGCGTAGACCTGCCTTGGCGGGGCCTGCTGGCCCCTCCGCTCCCCCGGGGCCGGGCGGGAAGCGGCCCGAGGCAGAGGGGGCCGCGGGGCCCGTGTCGTGCTTCAGCGGGGTGGGGACGGGCGGGAAGGGCCTTGCCGAGGGGGCTGCGCTCGCTAGTAGCGGTGCCCGCCACGCGCTTCCCGGCGGCGCGCGGCCCACGTGGTGCGCTTCTCGCACGTGGCGCTGGCCCGACCCAGCCCGGTCCGGCGCTTTTGTTCGCCGCTCTGCCCGTTCCTAAGGACGCGGAGCACATGGCCGCGCGGCCGGGGGCCTAGCACGTGGAGGGATGTGGGCCGCGGCCTGCCTTGCCGCTAGTCCCCGGATGGGCACTCGGGCCTCCGGCAGACGCGGGGGATGTGCGCTATGGATGAGCTGGGAGCGGATGCTTGGAAGGAGCACGCTGGAGCTGCGTGGCCTGCAGTAGGCCGCGGGTTCGCCTGGGTTTTTCCCTGCCCCGCGTGTTTGTCGTGTGCCTGGAGCGCTGTTTTCTGTGCGATTGCCGAGCCTTGAAGCAGCGAGTTTCGAAACTAGTGGTTAGCGAATACTTGGATATAAGCGACTCAACGTGCTTATGATTAAACCGTCTTTTCACAGGCTGTGAGCTTAAAGCAGATAAGGAGTATCAGTTCAAAGTAGATGATGAAGAAAATGAGCATCAATTGTCTTTGAGAACGGCAAGTATCATTTAGTTTTAAAGTTGCAGGGTTTTATATTTTAAGGTAATGCTGTGTGATGTTGCTAGAAGTGAGGGTTTTGACACGTGTAGTAACTACCTCGCTTAATTTTTGTGCGAATCAGATAGATAATGAACTTTTACTGGTGAGTGGAGCATCAACTGTATCATTTAAGAGACACTGTATTGGACAAAAAATACAACGTCCAGTGATGTTGTGTTGTTTACAGCAAACAGTGCAAAATATTGCATTGAAAAACGATGGAAAAGCATAAGCGTGAATTTATAGTAGCTTCACAAATCAGTTCTAAATGGAATTAAGGGCCAAAATACAATCTGACGTTTCCAGTGGAGTAATTCACTGGAGTTGGCATGGGGGACAGAAGGAAGTTAGATATATGGAAATTAAATGTGGGCACAGCACAGTTCAATGGGCTTTCAATTCTGTAAAGCTTTTTCATATATTCTCCAAACATAATGCCCAGAGCTTTTTTTTTTTTTCCCCCATGAGCAGCTAATAACAAAGTCGTGTACTTTGATTTGTTGTCTTTGGAGGTGGCTTTTAGGATGTGACTACAAAAGGCCTGTTATCATTCACATATTTAAGATAGCAGAACGCTTCTTGAAATGGGGATCTGCAGACTGAATTCTTAGATGTGTCCTTGGATCTTTCTGTGTTAGACAAACAAGACTTTGTTTTGGACTGAGCATGTTAACTTTTGGTAGCAGAAGGATAATAAGCTTCAACTTTACAGGCAAGGAATTGAAAAGTTGTAGCATTTCTGTACTTCGGAAGACATCTTGATGATACCTGGAAACAGGAGTCCTGTAATTATGGATTACTTCCTACAGCAGAGTTGTTTTCTACAGCAGGCTTGCATAATTTCTAAACTTATTCACAGTGATAATTGGAATATTTTAATAGTGGTGTTACAATCTAAGAACTGACTAGTTCTTAGAATTTCTTTTTGAGGGAAGAATATATAAGTTTAAGAAGGTAGTTCTTACATCTGTAGTGCTTGTCGTGCAGATGGAGTTAGTCACTGAGTAGTACCTGACTTGTGTGGCTCTATCCAAAGATCCTGGTTTTGGAAAACTGCTTTTTGCATCTATAATGGTGCTCTACACTCTTGTGGAGGGTGAAGCAAATTCGGAGCATTCAAGTACTTTCATTATTGTTGGGGGACACACACAAAGTCTCACTCGATAACTTGGCCTTTTTAAAGACAAAAGCTGATACACAGGAGGAATGAGGGATGAAATAACAAATGAGTGTAAATGTCTCAAAGGCTCGTAAGATTTTTTATATACCTAGTCTGGCAAGCAGAGGAAGGAAGGAACTGATGTAAGGTAGTGTGGGGCTAGAAGATATCAGATGACTGATCTCTGCCCTCGATGGAAGGCTAGATGTGTAAAAGATTGTCACGTGTAAGTTATGGACCTGGATGTGAGGCATAGAAAGTGAGGGAGATAAAAAGGATAAAAGTGAATAGGGAGGAGAATCAATGCATGTAGAGGCATGAGGGTTTCTCTAAGTGTTGTAGGAATGATAGCTGAGAAAAAGGGGGATACTCTGCTTCATTATATATTTATGGCCAGCATGCAGTCCTTCAGTGTAAAAATGGAAGCTTGTGAATGAGTACTTGGCAGATACTCAGTACATAAATTAGCTGTATTGCTTGAACTGATGCAGATGTCAGTAACTGGGGGTGGAAGGCATGCTCTTACATTCTTGTCCTTGTGGGTAGTCCCACCAGCTGAATGACGCAGTGTTGTTGCTAACTCAGAGTGGTCAGGTCAGAGCAGCAATTTCACCTTTTAAAATTTACAGTAGCAGTAGTGAGTTCTAGATCTGTTTCTCAGCCTTAAGGATGAGAAATCTAGTCTGGATCAGGATAGCCTACTTAAAACTCAATGGGAACTGGAAGTTGTGTACCTCTGCCACTTTACACCCAGGTCTCCCATGGAGAGTGCACATCTTTCTTTTTCATGGGCATTGAGAAACAGTCTTGTTCGCTGGCCTGTGGAACAGCTGTATGTAATACTGATCTAAATGCCAGAGGTTCAGAGAACTGGAATTTCAGGCCTAACTTACGTGTCACCTATTTGCCTCCCTGCAGCTATGATTTTTTTCAGCCTTCAGAGAGTGCCAGGCTTGTATTCAGTGTGAGGAATCCAGGAGTTGAGTTTTGAAATGCTTCTGTGAGAGAGTTCTCAGTCTTTGGTGAAGTAATATGTAAGCCAAGGTATAAATGATACAGAACTGAACAGTGGTTAAGACCTAACTGCTTGCAGAACACCAAATCGTCAGACAGTGCCTAGTGTGATAGCGAAGGAGTTAGCAAATGAGACATGGCAAGAAGGGGAAGGCTAAAGCCTGCGATACTGCCTCACCTTGTACTTCAGTCTTAAGAGATGCTGAACAGCCAATGTGATTCGAAGGACTTCAGAATATTTGGGAAGGTGCTGAAAATGTGCATTGTTCTTCACAGGTTACCTTAGGGGCTGGAGCCAAGGATGAACTGCATGTTGTAGAAGCAGAAGCGTTGGACTACGAAGGCAATCCTGTCAAAGTAGTCCTGGCATCTCTGAAAATGTCAGTGCAGCCTACGGTAAGTGCAGAGACTTGGAAAAAAATCTCATCCCAGTGGATTCAGGTGAGAGAGATTAGTGAGAAAAAAGTTTGGTTGGCTGAATTTTAGTCAAAGTAATGAGAGTATAATGTGAATGCTGTGGTGTGACCCTAATTTGACTCAATGCTTGAATGTTCTGTCAGGTGGGAACTTGCAGTAACCGTTAGCTTTAGGGTTTGCAGAATTTGGTGTTCTTGGTTTCATTTGGAGGGATTGCCTGTGAAGCACACTGTCTTTAATAGGTGGATAAATAACAAAGCTTTTTTTCCCTTAGGTTTCGTTAGGTGGCTTTGAGATCACACCACCAGTGGTCTTGAGGTTGAAATGCGGTTCAGGGCCTGTTTACGTCAGTGGGCAACATCTTGTAGGTACGTAGTAATCTGGTTATTAATCTCATACCTGTCAATACCAAGAGATCTTCAATTGATGTATCTGTGTCCAGCTCTGGACGCCCCAATTCAAGAGGCATGTAGAACTGCTTGGAGTCCCGCACAGAGCCACAAAGATGATTAAGGGAATGGAACGTGTTTTTTACTAGGAGAGACTGAGGCAACTTGGGGCTCTTTAGCATGAAGAAGGGGGGACTGAGAGGGGTGACCTCATCAATACGTATAAATCCTTGATGGGTAAGTGCCAGGAGGATGGAGCCAGGCCTTTCTTGGTGATACCCAAGGACAGGACAAGGGGCAATGGGTGGAAGCTGAGACATAGAAGTTTTATGTAAACGTGAGGAATCTTTTCACTTTGAGGGTGACAGAACACTGGAACAGGCTGCCCAGGGGGTTGTGGAGTCTCCCTCTCTGGAGATACTCAAAACCCATCTGGATGTGTTTCTGTGTGATCTGGTATAGGTGATCCTGCTCTGGCAGGGGATTGGACTGGATGATCTTTTGAGATCACTTTCACTCTGACATTCGATGTCTTAAAAAGGAGTTCAGAGATGTGCTTGCGTAACTTTCCTTGCTTCATGCTTTGGATGGTTATTCACGTATTTTGGGTTTAGGAGAAGCTGGTTTCAGATTAGACATTAGGATTAAATTCTTTGCTGTGAGGGTGATGAGGCATTGGAACAGGTTGCCCATAGAACTTGTGGATACTCCAACCTTGGAGGTGGTCAAAGCAAGGTTGGATGAGGTCTTCAGATCTGGTCTAGTAGAATGCATCCCCCTGCCCTTGGCAATGAGGTTGGAACTAGATGATCTTGAAAGGTCTCTCCCATCCCATTCTGTCACTCTGTTTTAGTGTAGTAGCAGCGTAGTCAAATGAGTTTCTAGTTTTACTGGTTAGGTGTAGCTAGTAGGAAGCTTCCTCTAAATCAGTTCAGCACCCCAGTAAGGCTACGCCTATTAATTGGGTTTGTTACTCTTTATTTTGTACTAGCAGTCCTGCCTTAACTAACGGTAAGCGAGGTGAGTTTTTTACATATTGCCATTATCCTACCAGCTTTAGAGGAAGAACCAGAATCAGATGAAGAGGAAGAGGATACAAAAATTGTGAACACTTCAGCAAAGAGACCAGCAAGTGGAGGAGGAGCTAAAACACCACAGGTATCTCCTTTCAATCAGCTTGTCTGTGGATTTTTCCTATAGTTTCATACTACTGCCCCTAGGGATAGACAGTTAGGTGGCTTGCTATAATTTACTAAGGGTTCTGCGGGGAAGGATTATTTTGTACTTGAGTCTTGAAAACTGCTATTCTAAGTATGGATAGCTTCTAAACCTTTTCTGGAGGGGTTAATACGAAGACTTAAAAATTACTTTAAAATGTGTCTGCTGCAGTAAGTGAAGGTGTACAGATTCTGGTACAAACAGCAGCATTGTGCAGGTGTTTAGACATGGAAGCTGTGTAATGTAGAAGGAAAGGCTCATGTGCCCACAGTATGCTATGTATGTCAGTCGCTTTTGCCTGTAACTTGCTGTGGCTTGTTCTTCAGCTATATCAAGGGGAGAAAGCCTTATTACCCCACAAATCGTTTGGGTCAAGTTTGCTTTAAGACAAAATGGTATTAATGCTTCGCTTGCTTTTGTCTTAAAGAAAAAAGCAAAATTAGCAGAAGATGATGAAGATGATGATGACGACGACGATGATGATGATGAGTATGTACTGTTGTTTTGATGAAGTCGAGAGTAGTTTTAACTGTCCTAGAATATCAAGCATACTAAGTGAGCAAACTGCTTTTTATCTGGGGTACAAAAAGGTAGAATCACTTCATCTCCACAATGACAAGTATGTCATGCTGGGTTATGCAACTTAATTTCCTGTAATTGACTTCTACTAAAGTTAACATATCCTTGTTAGTGAAAGTCCTGTACTACAGGCACTGCATGTCTGTAGTGTTAAACCAGAAGGGAAGTAATGTGGCCTAATGCCTTGCAATGTGTTAAATAAAGCTCTAGGGTAGACTTGGGGAGATACTTGCTTCCTTCATGAAGAAGGCGTTTTACTGGGATGGGGGAGACTTAATTCCTAATACAGTTAAAGCTGTGGGTATCAATTTGAATTGTAACCACCTTTCTGATTTTAGTGATGAGGATGACTTGGAGGATGATGAGGAAGAAATTAAAGCACCAATTAAGAAAGTAAGTTGCCTATATATATAAACGTGTTGTTACCCTCTTCACTCATGAAGGATTAAATGGTCTCTCTAACTTGAAAGGAAATGGCTGTTAACACCAGGTAACCTTACTGTCTGCAACTGAATAATTCAGATGAGGGAGCAAGTGCAAGCACCTCAGAACTTAGTGATAGATGTTAATTAACTGTCCATACTGAATTATCATAGAGGATTCATGTGAAAGACCCCTGAAGCGGGAAGTGGTGTGGTGAGGAAACTGAGAGAGCAATTGTAAGTTTGAAGTTCATGTTTATTGTAACACAGAAACTATTTGAGGTTGAGGTGTCCTGTGTGTGGTGTTTATGTTTAACAATGGCCTAAATGGCAATGCAAAGTATGACAGTCCAGGCACATAATCCCGTAAGTGGAGGGTTTTCAGCATGGCTGTTTGCAATGTGTGAATGTTTTTGATTTGGCTTACTCTAAGAAATTGTAAGAGGACTCTGGAACACTTCAGTGTGATGTGCACCCAATTCATGGCTTATTTGCTGCAGAGTGGGGCTGGAGTCCTACCAGCATGGCTACGGCAGGTGTCAGACTGGTTTGAGTTCCTGTGTGGTTAATGGGCAGCAAACAAAGCTCTGCTCAGAAGTGGAGGCAATGTTTTGCCATTTCAGTTAGTCCTGCCTGCTGTGAAGAAACTTCAACCAACCTGACTTTCAGGCCATGGGAAAAGGTTCATTTCAGGCAGCTGGAGGCTTGGATGTGAAGTGGTGTGAGCCCTTGAATGCCATCTGGTGGTAAAATTAACCATCAACCTTTAAGCTGCAACTCGAATACTTGGGTTTTTATGTTTGTATCTGCTTCACAATACTGCTCTATCTGAACAAATTTCTATAGATGATAGTGAATTGGTAGTTTAAGGCCTGGTAAAGGCAGTCTGAGCTGCAAACTTCCTGCCATCTAATCAAATCTAGTTTGGCTGAATTAAACGGGCTGATACAGAAATATGAGAGTTCGGTTCCTAAATATACAAGTGTTGCATTACCCACACATATCCCAGGTAGTGTTTCCATACAAAATGCTAAAAAAAGATAACAATGGTGTTAGAAAAACTGTGTAGCACTAAGTCAGATACTGGAATTGTGCCACATAAAACTAGTCTGAAGTGATATTTGCCTGCGTGGTAATAGGTAAGGCAAGAAGTAATATCTAAGGAAAATGTATTGGAAGTCCCTCATAGTTTTAAGGCTTAACCAAACTTAATCTTGGTTATTGTGTTGCTCTATCAGTTTAACACTTGAGTTCTTGTAGTATACTTTGTGCTTAAATAGTGAACACTGACAGTGCTGTGTGGGCAGTGAAGGATGCCTTTTGTTTGAGGTTAAATAGAGTGTAGTTGTTACTAAGACTTGAGTATTAATAAGTTCAGCACTTACTGGCGTTTATAATGGCAGATAAACCTGTATGTTTTCTTTTCAGCCTGTCCGTGAGACTCCAGGAAAAAATACGCAGAAAGCAAAGCAGAATGGAAAAGACTCTAAGCCGTCCACACCAGCATCTAAATCAAAAGTGAGTGAGGGCAAATGAGTAAAAAATGTTTGTGTGGAAGCTCATTTTCTCCCCTAATGATAACTTTAAATAATGTGCTAACCATTAAGTTAAGATTCTTTATCTTTCATGCATTTGTAGAATGGTTTACATTGGAGGGAATCTAATTGCAGTCCCCTAGTGGAAGGGCAGGGACACCTTCCACTAGACCAGGTTGCTGAAGGCTTTGTCCAGCCTGGCTTTAAACACCTTAAGGGAGGGGGCATCCATGACCTCCCTGGGCAACCTGTTCCAGTGTCTCAGCACCCTCACTAGAAAGAATTCCTTCCTATTCTCCAGTCTAAATCTACCCTCCTCAGTCTTAAAGCCATCACCCTCATCACTACAAGCCTTTGTAGAAAGTCCCTCTCCAGCTCTCCTGTAGCCTCCTTCAAGTACTGAAAGGCTGCTGTTAAGTCTCCCTAGAACCTCTTCTCCAGGCCGAATGGCTCCAGCAGCTACATGCTCCTCTTCAGCTGAGGGATGAATATACGTAATATGAGGCATGCTGGGTATGCTGTTCATTGCTACCTATTACCCTTTGAAACTCCTGAGTGGTCAATACATAACTGCAGCAGCCAAGCTTTGAAATGGAATGCTCTGTACTTTGAATAGTGTTGATGCCACAGTTGAAAATAGCTGCTTATCCAGGAGGATGAGTGCCAGCTGCCTTGCCACTGCAGTGCAGCAGGAGAGTGTTGCTAATGGGGGAGTCTTGCTGAAGTGGGGTGTTTGAGAACAGAGCTTCTTTGCAGTTGCTTTGTAGTTTTCAAGGTTCATTATGCAGCTTTTCCTTGCTGCGTGTACCTGAACGTGCATGCCATAAAGGTTAGCACAGGTTAGGGTGGGATGGGTGTCAGGGTAGCATCTGAAAAACAGTGCAGGTGTATAACGTAAGGCATGACCTAATGTGGCTGGAGTTGTGGAGTAAACTAAACCTCTGATGGGGTTATTTTCAGTTTTATTTCTGTGAGAAAGCTGTGTAGGCCTGCTCTTGGAAGCAAGATGCTAACTATGTAGACAGTAGTAACTCCAGACTGAAATGTGTTCTTTTGCTTGTCTGAGGAATATGTTGGAAGCACAAACGTAACTTGGGTGACTTTTTGCAAGCTATCTGAAGTACCTGTGACCTCTAATGCTTGTATTATGTACACAATTCTACAGTAAGTTTTAACATTTGTGAGTTCAGCAAACTTGATCTTCTATGTAAAGTAGCTTTATGTGTGTGCTGCAAGCTCCTAATGACGTGAATAACTTTCAGACTCCAGATTCCAAGAAGGATAAATCTCTAACTCCAAAAACTCCAAAGGTCCCTCTGTCATTAGAGGAGATTAAAGCAAAAATGCAAGCGTCTGTAGATAAGGTGAGTTTTTGGAACCTTTGGGTTTCTCAGCCTTATTTTTCTTTCCTCCCACAGATCGGAAGAGTTGAGTATTTATAAGAAAGGATTGTGTTACTGGCTATGCAATTATCAGAGTGTGTTGATGTTGAAGCTCTGAGAATTGAAAACTCACATGGGGCAAAAAGAAGCCTCAGCACTCATGAATGCCACTTTTTTTTTTTGTGTTCCTCCATCAATGAGTAATTTGATATGACTGAGTGAAATGTCCTATTGAAAAGAACCCACAATAAAAATAACCCCAAAGCAAACCTTGGGTGACATTTATTCTCAAGGTATCTTAAACAGTGTACCCGTTGTAGGCAACTAGAGTAAAGCAAGAGTTCTTCACGTGCTTCAAATTGCTTGATCTTAAAGCTGTATCCACCTTAGAGATGCAGGTGCTTGTAGTGCTCTCTGACTTCCAGAAGGGGGAGATAGGTGCTTGTGAGATGCCTTAGTGAGTCAGTGAAGACCTGCAGGCATATGCTTTTGCAGCTGGAGACCTGGGGGTAATTGGGTCTGCCCTCAATGGTTTGTGAAGGCCATGGGGCACTTGCTCTGTATGTGGTGGTTATCAGCTTCATGGTTATTGTCCTTGTTTTAAGGAGCGAGACAGATGCTCCTTAACCCTTCTCAAAAGAATTAAAGGAAAATGCTCCACACCAGATTGGAAAGAATTAGATGTTTAAATGGAAGCAGTATTCATAACTACACATAACAGTGCAAAGCATATAATACACAAATCCATCATATGTACTACATACCAAGAAAACAATCTTTCCCTGCCCCGTGCCTTAATACCTAGGCCTCAGTGCTCCTTTCTCCTCACCTTCCCTCCATACATTTGGCACAACCAGGCCAGGCTGTCCATGGCTGTAGATAAGACCCAGATCCTCCCCCATACCAGAGATAAGAGCCTCATGAGTTCCCAGGAGGAGAGAAGGGAGAAAAGAGCAAGAGCGGGCCATACAGCCTGCTTATAAAGAGATAGTGGAATTATGGGATAGAACAACAATTTACAGTTTCTTGGGTCCCTCTTTTGGAGGGCTGTACTCCGTGGTTAAGACATCCCGGTGCCTTAAACCCGTAACAGCATAGCAGAATTCTTACCTGCTATTTAAGTTCAAGAAGGAAAATATCGTTTTAGTTACAGGCTAGTTTGGTTTAAGTGCCACAGGTAATAGCAGTTCTTCCCCTCTTAGATAGGCTTGGCAGTCTGTGCTAGCTGAGGGAACAGTTAAGCACACACTGGTACTGCAGAACAGTGAGGGCCTGACTGCTAGAACTCTGGTTTTACTTCAGGAGCTCTGAAGTAAAGCTTGTTTGTGACTGGAACCAGAGTATTAGAGACACTTGACTGATGCCATTTGCTATGAAGGTTCCTGGTTTGCTTTTTTTCCTGGCTTGGTCTGAGTTGATAACAGTTTTTCCCCTTAAAGTGGCAATGAAATCATCTGAAGAATTAGGGTTACCCTCTTCTTAGATTCTTAAAATGTTTTGAGGTGGCTTTACCCTAGGAATGTGAGATAGGACCCAGAAGTGTTCAAATCCAGAGTGGATGTAGAGTGAGCAGTGACAGATTGTGATGAGGATCAAAATGCATATCCCTAAACTGTGAAGCTGACAGTGATGGATGGTATGGTTCTGCTAGGTCAAGCTAACCTCGTGGAGCTAGTGGATGCTAGGGTGGGTTTTGCATGACTCAGAGGAGCTGTGATTAGTGTTAGATTCTGCAGTGTAAGCAGAAGCTGCTGAGCTGCTCACAGTAGACAGATGTCCCTGTGGGAGGGGAAAGCATGTGGAGCAGATAAATGGCAAGTAGTTCTAGGATATACTTTGAGGAGTGTTTTTACTGGGAAATGCTGTGTAAGCACAAATATGCAGAAGCAATAGCAGGCAGTTTAATTTAATGTTCTCCAAGGTGATGCTAGAGCATAACTCAGCAAGGCAGAAGGTCTGTGTGTTGCCATAGACAATAGCATTTGTTTCTGACAACCAGCAAGCTAGAAGCTTAAAAAAACCCCCACTGTTAGAGAGAAACTGCTCTATTGTGTAGTAAGCAGATGTTGAGAAGCTAAAAAAAGCATCACTGCTTAAAAAAATCAAGAGGTAAGACATAGTCCAAATCCAGGCTTTTTTGGGTGCAGTGTTGCACTTCCAGATTTTCCTAATGTCACTGTGTTTCCTTTGAACATACAATCCTCTGCAGTGTGCCAAGTAGCAAGCAAAGTGTGCTGTGCTAATAAACTAGGTACATCTCAACTGATGAACCTGAAAAATGGGGAAAATACTACTCATGGTGCAGGTGAAAAAGTAACTCAGCACACTGTTTTAAGAGACTGACTTTTTTGCCTGAAGATAGGAAAAGGCATGAAGATCCATGAATTATTATGGAATGTGCTTTGTGCATTTGGTTATCTTCAAAGACAATTTGGGAGGTACAAGCAAATCTTAGGCTAGAATAATTTTGGTTGAAAAAGACCTTTAAGATCATCAAAGCCAATCATTCTCTAATGCTGCCAAGTTTGCTGCTAATCCACGATCCCTCAACAGCACTTCTGTGTCTTCTAAACACCTCCAGGGATGGAGATTGAGCCACCTTCCTGGGGAGCCTGTTCCAGTGTTTTAAGAACCCTTTCAGTAAAAAAGTTCAATTTTGTAATACCCAACCTGAACCTTCCCTGGTGCAAGTTGAGGCTGTTTCCTCTCATCCTATCATTTGTTCCTTGAGCAGAAAGACCAACCCTGACCTGGCTCCAGCTTTCCTTTTCCAGAAGGTCTCCCCTCAGCCTCCAGGTTAAACAACCCCAGTTCCCTCAGCTGCTCCGCATAAGATCTGTTCTCCAGACACCAGCTTCTAGAACAGTTTTTCAAATTTGCTAAAAATGTATTGGAGGAAGTCTTAAAGTGTAGGGGAAAGACAAATTTTAATACTTCTAGTTATATGAATGTTGACTACAAGCAATGTTAGGTGGTGAGTACTTGGTATTACATTTCTGAGCAAGGAGCAGAGATGCTCATGCAGTCATTCTAGTGTGCAGGCACTCCTCAGAATAGTTGGCTACTATAGGGAGGCAAACTTCTAAATGGTTTAAAAGTGGGTTGATTTGGGATGTTACAAGGTTAGCTCCATAAAATTGCAAAGGGTTTAAGCTTCAGAAGTTGTTTACTGGAATCATTAAATGACCTGCATACACTAAAGTGCTT
>VWZI01017594.1:921552-935654 GCA_013396835.1 Psilopogon haemacephalus | reverse complement strand
CTCTCCAATCAGGGTACTACCCTTCCTAAGTTGGAACCCAAATTTGCCAACTATGTTAAGAATTGCTTCAGGACGGAGGACCAGAAGGTAACTGAATTTATTGGACTGTGATAAAGTCCAAAAACTTTTATAACTTGACTTAGGGATTCTTTTCCACTTCTTAATCTTTACAAGCATTGGAGTCTTTCAAAGAGTTACAAACCACGAACAATACTTCAAATTAAAGAAATGGGAATGGCTTTAAGGGTTTAGTTGGCTCAGATGGGAAAGCTAATATTTTATTACATTTTTCCAGATTTTATATGGTTGGTAAATTATCTCTTGCTCACTAAACCCACAGAATTTTCCTTTTGGCACCACCTTGGCTAAGGAAATGAGCTGTGGTTTTCCTTGCTGCTGAATTTGGCCACCTAGGCCAGTCTGCTGTTGAGCCTTTTGTTGGGGAAGGGTGTCTGGGAGTGGGAACTGTTTTGTGATTGAGATTATGGCTTTCTTCCTACATTTTCTCCCAAAGTCAACTGAACTCTTGTGAGAGGGCAAGCCAAAAGGTGGTATCAGGAAGCGAGTTCTGAATTTGTTATTACCCAATGTATATTAGGCTAAAATGTCTTATGTTTCCCTATCAAAATTCCTCTGAGTTAATGCTTTATTCCAGTGACAGAATTCCTTCTGCTTTCCTGCTTCCCTCAGTGGTTTTGAGTCAACTTGTCTGATAGACAAATTGATAGGTTCTTGAAAGAAAGTTTAAAAGCAGTTAGCCTCAGCTACTGAAGTTGGTCTGACATGAGCCAGGGTAGGCAGAGTTCAGCCAATATTTGCCTAGCTGGTCCACACCCATCCTCTTGCTTACCTTCACTAAATTCTGACTGTTGTGACTTAGAGCGAATAACAGTCTCCTAGACAGCAAGATGTTGGGTACTTCTGCAAGTACTTTTCTCTGCAAGGAATTTATATTTTGTCGTAATGGAATGTCAGTGTTTTGTGGAGTAAATTATGATAGTAAACTGAAAATAATGAGAAATGGATTTAGTTTTTTAACTTTTGTGTATGCTTCCAGGTCATTCAAGCTCTCTGGCAGTGGAGACAGACTCTGTAAGAAAAGAAAACAGTTTAAACAGTTCATTAAAATCTGCAGTCTTCATTTCTGTAACCATTATTTGGCTGTCCTTTTTACAAATGCTGAAAGAGCTTTCCCTACCGTGTCTGATAAATGTCATCCAGATTACCTTGCCAAGAATGTGTTGTCCAAAACGCCTGCTCAGTTTTTAAAGACAGGACTCCACCCTCAGCTTCACTTTAAGTATGTATGGAATGTTTTGATAAGGCATGGTGGTGGTGGTCAGACAAATGGAAATGGTGGGGAGAATAAATGTACGTGGAAGAAAAATAAATTTCAGTATTTTAATAAAGCACTATCGTTTCTCTTTTTTTGGGGGGTTGGGGACAGTCTGTGTACTCAACCCAGAAGATAACAAGGCTTTGAAGTTCCCATAGGAACTACTGCTAAGTATTTTAGCTACTCCTTTACACATCAGATAGTCTCATTTATATTGTTGACTTGAAAAACAACTCCCATTCCAGGAGCTCTACAACTAAGCAGATGACTGGTGAGAGTGGTAAGTGGTGTTTTATTCTTGTCTGAAAGTGACCACTAATTATGTAATTGCATAGAACAGCCTTTCCTGCATCTTGGTTTCTGAGCTGCTTCACTGCTCTTTGGTTTATGGTTCCTCTCTAACAAGTGAGTATGTAGGGCTTGTAATTGCTTGTAAAATGTAATACCTCTGATTTGGGGAATTGCTGGCTGTGCTGTTCCCCTCAGGGGCTGCAGGCTCTGAGGCTCTCCATGGCTGCTGTGAGGGTTTTGTGGAGAAGAGAATTGAATGCTTGTAGGGTGTGCCTAGAGATCTCGCTGAAGGAGATCTATGCCAGTGGATAAATTCCTGGGAATGAGGAGTTAATCCATCAAATCCCAAAAGCTCACCCGGATCTCGATTTCTTCTGTTTACTGCCTACTGATGATGCCAAGAGGCAGAGTTACATGTTTGAATCACAGAAGGTTAGGGGTTGGAAGGGGCCTTGAAAAATTGAGTCCAATCCCCATGACCCTGCTAGAGTAGGATCACCTAGAGTAGATCACATGGGAATTGATCCAGGTGGGTTTTGAATGTTTCTAGAGAAGATGACCCTGCAGCCTGTTCCTAGGGCTGTCACACTTAACAGTGAAAGTTTTTCCTTATGTTTATGTGGAATCTCCCATGCTCCAGCTTACACCATTTGCCCCCTCTCCTATTAGACATCACTGAGAAGAGCCTGGCTCCATCTTCCCTACACTCAGCCACTCTTCCCAGTTTGGTGTCAGTGCATTCTGATCCCTCATCCAAGTGGTTGATGAATATATTGAATAGTGCTGGTCCCAAAACCCTGAGGGACTCCACTAGCCTCTGACTAGACTCTTCCACTGACCACACCTCTGACTTCTGTTCACATCTACCTCACTACCCAATCATTAGTACCACACTTCCTTGGTTTAGCTGTGAGGGTGCTGTGGGTGACAGTGCCAAATGCTTTCCTGAGATAGAGTTAAAACATTGGAGCAATTGCATGGTAAACTAGTCAACTTTAATCCTTGCTGTGAGTGAGAATTAATGCAACTGAAGTTTTTCACAGCAGAAAAGTGTTAGCTGAGAACAGAACTGTGTTTGAGCAGGTTGAGTTTTTCCACTTGAACTTGCACAGTAGGTCTTCTTTCAGGGATTGCCTTCAAGAAAGGTAAGAACTTGGGTTGTTCTTTTGTTGGGCAAAGAGGGTTGTTTCTTTTTAACTAGTGCTCTTTCTCCCAAGTTGTTGCAGAATATACATGGTTTGAAAATCTGTAACTGGAAATATTTTCAAGGCTTGCCATTCTAAACACCTTAGTTTCTGTAGCTGAGACTTTGGACACAAGGGAAACCAACACGAGTCTCCAGAAGCAAATCTTTATTGTTGGAAAAACAAAGCCAAGCAAAGTATGTGGTAGAGAAGCAAAACAGTGCAAGTCTACTGTCAAAGATTCATTTAAGTTTCAGTATAACTGCAGCATGTGAAGCTGCAGAGTATAAGGGTTTGAAATGCCTGTTTCAGTGGGGTTATGTCAATAGATGATGTCATATGCACGAGTGAGAGCAAATTTCCCTGGTGAAATAGAGCTAATGGCACCGACAGGCTTATTTAAGCAAAATTGCCCTCAATTTTGGCTGAAACAAGTGAAAATTGTACAGTAATTTCAGTAAGAGACCATCCAGCCAATAAAATATTCTGAGTATTAAACTTGTAAGAAAAGCCAGGGTGTTGTCTGTCTGCAGGTCGCTAACTGCTGGTTTGGCTCTGGCTGGGGGCCAGATGCCCACCAAAGCCTCTATCTTTCTTAGATGGATGAGGGAGAGGGAAGATGCAACCCAAAGCCTGTGAGTCAAGATAGAAGCAATTTAACAGGACGAGAAGCAAAGGTTGCACATGGAAGCAAGAGTAAACAAAGCTGTTATTCTCTGCTCCCCACCAGCAGATGATGTCTGGTTGCTGCCAGGGGCTTCAATGCATGTAGTGGTTGCATCAGAGGACAGATGCCATCAGTGACTGCCCCATGCTTCCTTCCCTCAGCTGTTACTTCTGAGCTGACATCCTATGCTATGGACTACCCCTTTGGTCTCTGACCTAGCTCTGTCCCTTCCCAAGCTCTTGCCTGCCTTTCAGCCTGCTGCTGGGCAGTGCATGTTGGAGAAGCAGAGCCTTGATGCTTGGCTCAGCAATAGCTAAACTCTGGTATGGTGTCGACACCCAGCTACATCACTGCAAAACAGCACTAGGAAAGATGTTCTGAGGGGAATTAACTCCAGCTCAGCCAATGCACTGACCAGAGCAGTCTGTGGGGTGCAGCCAGGCCGAGCACAAAGGCTGATGGGGAGAAAATGGAGCCCAGATGGGCACTTTTAAAGGAAAATATTTCTGTGTTGTAGCCAAGGTGTAATGCAAGTCAAAGCTGTCTAAGACTGCTATTGAGCATTGTGAGACATCTGTGCTTGGGCATAAAAATGATAACTTTAGCCCCCATTAGTTTCCTCACTGTTTTCTGCCAGCTTCTGTTCGTGCAGTTGTGAAAAGTGAGCAGGGGTTGGTGTGGCTGTCCACTGCCCTGCTGGTTCTGTCGTGATCTGCCCTGGCCCTCCTGGGAACAGACCTTGCCTGTTGCTGCCAGCCACATCTTGCCTCGCTCCTGTTGAGACTGGCCATGGGATGATTGTGTGGGGCTGGCTGCTGGGCTCCCCAGCCCTATCCTCTAGGATATGCACGTGCTGCTGCCAGCTCTTCTCTTCCGCTGCTTTGAACAGAGCCTCAAAGGTTGAATTAAATCTTACAGCTCTCTCAGATGTGAAAATACCTGTTGAGGAGAAGATACCAAATACCAGATGTGGGCTGTTGAAGTGTTGTTCTTGACTTTCAGGAGAGTTGAAACATGTTTTTGCCACGGCAGTGATGACCTGATTGCAACAGAACTGCAATGTGTTGGTCGCAAAGTCGAGGGTTATAAACCTGTGTGATTTTGGTCCTTCAGAATGGTTTGTTTTGAGAGCATGTAGGTCCATTGAGAAACGGTTCTTCCCTTTACAAGAAGGTGAAATGCCTTTTCTGGTGATCTTTGTGTCTTTGCTGTTCCAGAATCCTCCTGTTCCTTGCCTCGTCCGTGCTTCATTTCATCATGTAAGTGTTTAATGTCTTGAACAGGTAGCTGGTTGTGTTGCTCTGCACAGGACAATGTTCAAGGGAGCAAGCAGAGTGTGCAGCAACACTGTCCTCTGCTGCAGTGTTGGCTGCAGATACAGCTGCTCTATATGGATATCTGGTTTGTTTCCAAGTCCCTGGTGGTTTTGGACCTAGTGTTTTGGAGGAGGTGATAATGGGTGTTGTAAACCCACCTTTTCCAGCTTCAGGAGGTCTCAATCTTTGTTGTTGTTCTTGAGGTGCTCAAGAAGAGTGCTTGTGGTTGCCTCTTAGGTCTGTCTCAGAGTTCTGTTTGCTCCTGGTAAATTGGCTTACCAAAGTGGTGTTTCAGACCCCAAGGGCTGCAAAGTGTGGGGCTCTCTGCCTTTGTGCTCAGCAATTGTTGCAGTCTTTCTAGGGGAGCAACTGGAGCATGACTGGCAGGAGGAAGGGCATGTGTGTGGGCTGAGGTAATGGAAAACAGGGCCAGGATGGGTGGTGGTTTTGGGCTTCTTGCCACCCAGACAGTCCCTCAGGGGCTAAATTCATGCTGGAACTGTCCTCTGCTTCTCTAGAAATCTTACCCAGATACCCCAAACTATGCCCTGTCTCCTTCCAGTGTGCCATTACTGACTGGCAGCCAAACTTTACCAAATTTCCTGCCCTCTTTCTCTGTGGAGCAAGCACAGATACTTATTTCTCTTACCATTTTTCCAAAGGGGAGCAAGTTAAAGATTGGATCCTACCTAAGGATTTTCATAGCAAAAAAAGCTGCAGAAGAACTGGGTGATTTGGAACCAAGTGTTAGATGGAACACCTTTATTCCCTGGACTTGCCTAATGGGCAGTAGGTCTTGGCAAGCAGAACCAACTTGTGTTGAGTGAAGGTTGGAAGTTTTGTGGACTGGTGTTTATTATGGGTTGCTCATTTTGAGTTCTGGCTTTTGTAATCTGAAGGAGGACAGCTGAACTTGTGTGGCTGGGCACAGGAGAAGTGGTACAGGACTTGGAGGTATGTCTGTAGGAGCACGAGTTGTCCTTCTTTTTGCAGACAGCAGAGGGATTCTCCTCCTCCCTGCTTGCTGGTTGCTTTTTATCTGCATTTTCACTTCTGGGAGAACTTGTGTTGGGTCAGTTGGGTTGTCTGTTGTGCTCGTGGATTCTAAGCCATGCTTTACTTAGGTCAAGTCAATCAAATATATTGAATGTTAATTAAGATGAATGTGTTGTGGAAACTACTGGACTCTTCTAACTGTATGCATGCTCAGCCTGTGGTCAGTTTTATGGGGCTGACTTCTGGTTTGCCTCTTGTTTTCTTCGGAAACTTTCTTTTCTTCCACTCTTCTGCCAACACCCTGACCAAGCCCAGGAACAGGATTCTGGGAGAAAATGAGAAAAGGCAATGAAAATCGAATAAAGAGGAGAAAGGAGGCAGAGGGGCAAAAGTCAGAACAGGAAAACTGGAGACCTTCAGTGAAGTTCTTAGCAGGGGACCTCTTAACAGTCTCTGCTGCTTCTGAGGGGTCCATGTGGGCAGGGATGTGTTGCCCAGAGACTCGTTCAACCAGGAGAATGGAAACCTGCATACTGTTAGAAGGGTCTTGCAGTCTTACTCAGGATCCCTTCCAGTAATTGCTGGGGCCACAAGCCTGCTGAGCCCTACCCAATTCTGTTGACTGACTTGGTATTTAAGAGAAAGTTCCTCTTGAATGAGGATATAAATTTTCAAAGCTATTTTCAAATTAAGCCTGAGGTTTTTTAATGGATTTTTTTTTTTTTAATTAAAAAGAGCAGGGAGAGTTGAAAGCATCTTGTAGCTTGTAGAAGCACTTGGTACCTTGCTGCTGTAACCATCTGCTTAATTCCTTTGACTTCATTCCCATTACACTTCACCCTTGTCCCGAAGCTTGTAGTTGGGACATTCTCCCAAGAATGTGTTTCCTCAGAGACTTCTAGGGACACAAATCACACCATGTTGAGGCAGTGACAGTGTGTATCACCCCAGTGTGGCTTCCCCATAGTGCCTGCTGCTTTAGCTGTTCTCTGTATGTAAATGTCTACGTGGCCATGGTGGACACCTACAGCTAAAGCTCTGGCCTTTAGGACACTTCCCTCCCCCGTAACTCTTTATCCCTTCCTTCCCCATACTTCTAAACATTTCCTTCAAATTTTCCACATGCAAATCACTTTTAACTAAATGATCTCATTGCTCCTGGCTAAGAGGAATAGCATCTTCTGGGATCACCATAATGAAGAAGTGAACTCAGCTCTTGTGATCTTCAGAGAGCACAGGACAGGGAGATTGGGAGCTCTTGGCTTCAGTTTTAGGGTCTCAAAATAGGAGAGGGGCTTTTGCATGTCACCTCTGGCTTTTTAGAGTTCTGGATAGTCCCTTTCATCTCTTTCCCAGTTCTAGATCTTGCTACAGCCTTCTCTTTGCTAACTTGGTCCATCACTGCTCTTCTGCCTTCTTATCCAGAACAGTTCCTTCTCTAGTCTTTTCTACCCATTGCTGCAATGACTTTTCCTGGTCATCTTGCTCTCACACTCTGTAGGAAAAGCTTGATCATTACTGCAAACCTGCTGCTGCCTGAATTTATTGTGTTGCTTGGCATAGTATCCCTGAGAGCACCACACAGGCTGGGGCCCTTATGTCAGTTGTGATGAGGAATTGTGACAACGAGCCCCTAGTTCTGCTGCCACATCAAGCAGATGGAGCATTTGGCCTTACCTGTTTGGTAGGGGTGCAGGATGCTTATGCATGTCTCAGGAGGATGGGACATCCAGAGATGTCTCTAACTTGTGATACTGCATATCCAGAAGGAAAGGGGGAAAAACAAAAAGGTCACTTTGGGGTATATTTTTGTGCAAACAAGATGCCCCACCAATCTGCTTTCTGAGTTCTTGCTGTGAAGCCAGGTGTGGCTTATGGCTCCTCTTCAGAAGTCTCAGTAGAAACATACTTTTAAAGCCTTGTTTTCAGAAAGTGCTGCTCTGTGTCTGTCTCAAGGCCCACCTTAAGTTGCTGCAAGGTTGTTCCAAGTTGCTCATTCAGTTGTGTCATGACTGAGGATAGTGACATGGGGCACTGAGAGGTTCAGGACATACATCACCAGCTGAGCAGTGCCTGCAGCTGTATGTGCATCAACCCTGAACTGTGCTAGGGGTGCTACATGCCAGATGTGGGGACACATGTGGTCATGCAGCCTCCATGTGAGGTCTTGCTAGTGAGCAGTGCAGGGGCAGTGGGCAAGAGCCTGTGATGGTGGTGTGGGGAGGGATCCACTGTCCCAGAGAGGAGATGGTTCTGCAGATGGAGATCGAGATGGTGACTTGCTGGAGACAGCTTAATTCAGGAGACTTCAGTCAGAGAGGTTTATGTTTAAGAGCTGCTGAGCTGAAAATCTCTGAGTTAAGGAAATATTAAGTTTTGAGGCTTAACAGCTTGTGATTTTATATATATATATATATATACACATTTTTTAAATTTATTTTTTTTTTTTTAGGGAAAAATGAAGCCGTGGAGGAATATAAATCCAAGAAGCCAAGCCCTAGGATTTAATGCAGCACAAAGGCTGAAAGTGGAATTTCCCAGTGGTTTACATAGAGTTGTCTGCAGAGGTTTGTCTCTTCTTGCCTCCCTCCAGAAGCATTCAAGCAGCTGCTGTATGCTTTGAGAAAGGAGCTGTGATGCTCCTGGGTGGTGGGACCAAAGGAAACCCAGGCACATCCTCCCAGTGCAGGATGGGCAGGACACCAGAGTAGGGGTGCCAGGCTTGGGGAGGTAGGGTGGGGTCACCAGAGGCAGGCTGCCCAGGGAATGGCACTGTTTGTCTCTCCTTTATCTTGGGATATCCGTCACTTTCACTGCTTTATTTTTCCTCATTTCTCTACCCATAAAGTGCTGAGGTTTATTTAATGCACTGGAGCTTTCAGAGGAATCTGAGCTTTCAGTTCCCAAATCCCATTGAAATCCAGGAGGTGTTTCAGTGGAGAATGATCTTTGCAAACTCTGGCTGCTGAATAAGAGGCTTTGTTTTGGTGATTTTTTTTTTTTTCAATGAAGTAATGCTACACATCACAGTGAGGACTGTGGGGTTCCTCTTTGCATGGGGCCATGGCACATACATGTGGTCTAGAGCTGGAGGAGGTACTACTCTTATTTCCTGTTCCCAAGAAGTCCAGGGTGACCTGTTGGCTGCAGAAGTTCTTGGGAGCATCACTGCTCACTCTGAAGTTGGAGCAGCCTGTGCAGCATTGGTGATAGCTTTGGGAATTTCCTGGCCACCTCCACCCTCCCAGGACTTGCTGCTTTGCCTTGCCCCAGCTCCCTCCCTTGCCAGTCCACAGAAGGCTGTCCCAGTTAGTTGTCCCTCTTATTAACTCTGCAAAAGGAAAGCAGCCATACTTGATATCCTATTAATTTTATTTCTGGTTTGATATTATTCTGTCTTGGCTTTTATTTGTCATGCATTCAAGTTGTGCTGGGGGAGGTATAGGCTGGATATTAGGAGGAAGTTCTTCACAGAGAGTGATTTCCCATTGGAAGGGGCTGCCCAGGGAGATGGTGGAGTCACCATCCCTGGAGGTGTTCAAGAAAAGACTGGATGGGGCACTTAGTGCCATGCTCTCGTTGATTGGATAGGGCTGGGTGATAGGTTGGGCTGGATGATCTTGGAGGTCTCTTCCAACCTGGCTGTTCTGTCTAGTGGAAGGTGTCCCTGCCCATGGCAGGGGGGATTGGAACTGGATGATCTTTAAGGTCCTTCCAACCCAAAGCATTCTGTGAATCTGTGATTCTGTGATTGTTCATTCTCCAAGGCAGGAGTTACTGGTCACACCAATACAAACTGCAACGGAGCTGGGCTGGTACATCGGTGTGAGCTCTTGCTCACCATTGAGGGACTTCAGATCATTCCTCACAGCTATTCTGTCCTTAATGCTGAATGATGGATGTGTTGTCTACATCCAGGTGCCATATTTTTCCATCAGGGGTTTTTCAGCAGCTATTATGTAGCAAATACTTCTTGCTAAGAAGATGGGCTCATGCCACACCCATGTCTCAGTAGTGCCAGCCTTCAGGTCTCTTGGCTGAGATCCTAGCCCACCTTGATTCTTGGTCTCTGCAGGGGATGGATGTGTCTATTTCTGCAGGCATAGTGTCTCTAATTCTTGGTGCCATTTCCATCTCTTCCAGGTTGGTATCTGATCTGTGGGGCTTGCCAAGCACAACTCAGTGGCCACAGACTAAACCTCGGTGTGCGTAAGGCACCCAGCAGCGAAAGCACTGTTTTGGGTTCCTGTTTTTAGAGTAGTGAAGGAAAGCTGTTACGTGTGTCCTGCTCTGCTCTTTCAAATGCTTGGTGTGGGAATTCAGCATTGCTGCTTGCATTCTGTTTTCTGCTGTTGTTGGGCCTTTCAGTTCATTTCCATTTTCCAAGTCCAGGCAATTGGCAAAGTGGTTGCAGAGACACATTGGGCCTGTGCTGACTTCTCTGGCTCTTCATCTTTCTCAGGGATTGATGAAATCCCAGCATAAAAGCCAATGACTTATGTTTTCTTTGCTTTTGTTCCTCCACGCGTGGTTTGTTTATGTCCAGGGAGAAACTTCAGAGTGCTAAAACCAAAGTCCCATCTGGAGCTAACTGGTAAGTGAGCCTAACCTGTGCCTTTTGGTATGTGGTGAACTCTGGGACCTTCAGGGGCTGAGCACCAGCACCCAGCAGCTTTCCAGCTGCTACAGCTGCTCTTAGAGGGCTGTAGGTGAAGCAAGGTGCTGAGGACCAACCTCCCTATATCGTTGCACACTATGTTGAAACCACAGATATGCATGGAGCTGCTGCTTTCTGCTGCTACCTGTACAATGTGAGTGGCTGAAAAGGGCTACAGAAGAACAAAGTTCTCTGTCTCTGCTGCTCCTGGCTGCTCTGACTTGCCCCATGCTGAGCACCCTTCCCTTGCAGTTGCTTGCAGGGCTCTGTCTTGGGATACATTTTAATTCAGAAATTGCATCCTCATGAACCTTTTCTATGGTTTTTCCCCTCTCTTCTGGTGACCATTGTGCCACCTACCACACTGCTGGCTGTGAAATTGTTTGCAAATTATTCATGCAAGTTATATATATATTTCTCTCTCTCTCTGTATATATATATGGTTTTGTGCTTCCAGTCAGGGCTTTAGCCCAGTGCTTTGTGGCAGTCTGAATCTAAGTCCTGACTGTTTGTCCTTCACATTCTTTCTGCAAGGTTGTGGCTGAATGTCACAGTGCTAAGGATTAAGTCCTGTCCTCCTGAGTATCAGTTCAGGATTGCTTTGAGGTGAATCTTCAGTCAAATGGCAGTGGAATTGTCAAATCATTTTGGTTGGAAAAGACCTTTAAGATCGTTGAGTCCAACCATTCTCTAACCGTATCAAGTCTGGTGCTGAACCATGTTCCCCCAGCACCACATCTCCATGTCTATCTTAAACACCTTCAGGGATGGGGATTCAGCCACCTCTCTGGGGAGCCTGATCTAGTGCAAGAACCCTTTCAGTGAAGACATTTCTTCTAATACCCAACCTAAACCTCCCCTGGTGCAGCTCGCAGGCCATTTGTTCCTGTCCTATGACTTGTTAGTAGGGACAAGAGACCTACCCCCACTTCTCTACAACCACATTACAGTAAATACAGAGCATCCTCTCTCTCCCTGCTGCTCCAGGTTATTGTGGCTGTAAAGGAGACAGGATCCTGGTGGCACAGTGCGCCAGGTGCAGCGGGACTGGATCCTGCTCCAGCCTTTGCTGCTGCCTTCTCATTCACATTCCAAAGGGCTGTGGAATGGGTGGGAAGGTTTCCCGTTCAAGCATTCTGCTAAGTCCTCGGCCCCATTGAATGGGTTTCATGCTCTGTGAAATGTCTGCTGGTTGGGGGATGTGGTCCACTGGAGCAGGGCAGCGGAGGCTCATTTCAGTGGATGCACCTTCACAGCCCTGCAAGCAAAAGGTCATGCTGCTGAGACTTTGATTTGAGCTGCTGAAGGGCAGTTACGAATCCAATAAGCCACCAAGGCACTGTAAGGCGTAGTCTTAATTCAGGCATTTGCAAGGGCAAGTGGAAGGCAGCATCCTGCAGCACTGAGACCCTACCTGCATGTCTGGCTTACAGTTGGCTACAACTCACTATATTGTTATTGGTCTTTTCTCCCAAGTAACAGGAAATGGCCTTAAGTGGCACTGGGGCAGGTTTAGGTTGGATATCAGAAGAAACATTTTTGCTGAAAGGAGTCTCAAATCCTGGAACAGGTTTCTCAGGGGGGTGGTTGACCCCCAAATTTGGAGGTGTTAAGAAGACACAGATGTGCTGCTGAGGGACATGGTTTAGCACCAGACTTTGGTAGAGTTGGAGAATGGTTAGATTTGATGATCTTTTCCAAATGAAATGATTCTGCGATTAAAGGGCTTTGTCACACTACTGAGGGACAAAGCATGGATCTAGTTTAAAGACCTTGTGTGTGACTGCAAATTAAATGTTTTCTTAATTGAATAAGGAAAAATCCAACATGCCCTCTTTAAAACAGGCCCCAGCTATTGCCCAGGCAGCTCTCACTGTTTGAGGTGTCCAAGTGCCTTTTGCTCTGTATGGATCCAGTCCCTTTGGTAGTCCTGTTTGTGATATGCCAGTGGGAGGCAGCCATGGTGCTGGTAATATGGTCCATTGGCACACCCAGAGCCAGCAAGGCCTCTGATCAGGTTTTTCATGTGTAACCCACAGCTTTGCTGTGATTTTTCCCTGCTGCTGTGGGGAGGTGAAATGATAAATGACTTCTCTAGCTGTGCTGCTTCTATCCAGGTGCAGCAGCTCTAGGCCAGCTTAGGTGCTCGCCAACACCATCAGTCACTATCTAATGAGCCTTTTCTCAGAGGAAGCAAAATCTTGGAGCAGTGGGATAGGTGCTCACCACTGCTGTAGGACTTTCAACCCTTCTCCAGTGGCATTTCTACATCAGACTGGTCTTTGGAAGGCACACTGTGGAAAAGCATGAGCTTCTCTTATGAAGGTGCTGAGGGACCTGTGAGGAGGAAAGTCTGAGAGACTTGAGGCTGTTTAGTTTGTAGAAGGACAGCCTGAGAGGGGATCTTCTCAATGCTCAGCAAGAGCTAAAGGGACAAGGGGCATAGGGCACAAACTGGAACCTAGGAGGTTCCAGCTGCATGTGAAGAAAAAATTCCTTGCTGTGAGGGTGCTGGAGGCCTGGAGCAGGCTGCCCAGAGAATTTGATCCTGTGCAACCTGCTGTGGGTGACCCTGCTTTAGCAGGAGCAGGGCAGTGTTGGACTAGGTGATCTCTGGAGCTCTCTTCTAGGCCTTACCAGTTTGGGATTCTGTGTATTGGTCGTGGAGGTTCTGTAAGAACTTTCTTAGGTCATTCTTTTCAACATTTTAAATGGTTTTGGTGTCTTTTGGGCCTGAAACCACTGTGATTTGATGTCTGAGGGCTCCCCAGTGGTGCACTGTGGGGATTAAGGATGAGAGCTGATTTGTGTCTGGGAGCACAGTAGGGGACCAAGCGCCTCAGTCTCCACAGCTGTAGGATGCTGCCACACTGTGCCGATGTGCGCTGTTGTTGAAGAAATTGGAAGGCTCAGCGTTATGAGCTATGGTTATGTTCTCACTTAATAAAGTGTTAACTGACGCTCCCTCTCCTCAGAGAGCAGTGCTCTGTGCAGAGGTGAATGGTTCCTGCCACTTTACCTTCTACAAACCAGCTTCCAGAGAGGGGAAGGAGGCACCGCACGCTCCTAGACTGTCCATTAAAAAAAAAATAAAAATTACCTTAATTCAAAACAACAAGAAAAAAATAGTCAGGACGAGGAAGCATGGTGCGTTTTTACCCCTGGGTTGCAGAAGCAGTTCAGCTGGCCGAGCCGAGCCGGGCCGAGCGGTGCTGGGCGGCGGCGCGGCCGCTGGAGGGCAGGCGAAGCGTACCGGAGCGGCGGGCAGCGCCGGCACCACCGGCGGCAACCTCGGCAACCTGACCCCGCTGCAGAGCGCCCGCCGTGGAAGCCGGGCCGGGCAGAGCCGGGCTAATGGATCCGGGCGGGCCCGGCGACTGCCTGCCCGAGCGGCGGCAGGGCCGGGGAGAACCTCACCGGGGCTACCGGAGCTCCACTGCCACCCCCCAGCTTGGGGCTGGCCGGGGACGGGACGCGCTGCTGCTGCCCGCTCCAAGGTAAGAGTGCATGGGGACTGGGCAGGCAGCGGGTGCGAGGTGAGGAGCGACAACAGTCTGTCTGCTGGGGGTGGGGGCTTCCCGACCGCCTTCCAGACCGGCAGCGGCTCTGCCTGCTCCGTCGGGCCGGGGAGGGCGCGGATGGAGCCGGCACCCCC
>VWZI01017594.1:872259-920650 GCA_013396835.1 Psilopogon haemacephalus | reverse complement strand
TTTTTTTTTTTTTTTTTCTCCTCTCCAGATGTTTACATTTCCTGCTGCTGTGCTTTCAGGTACAGGTACGTGTCCTTTCTGTCCTCTTTCGCTTTTGGTTGGAAAACAGAAACAAAGGCAGCTGCTGACCCCGCAGTGCCAGGCACTTTGGGCTGCGGCTTTCACTTTCTCCCCCCTCTAGTTTTTATAGCCATATTAAACCGATCTCCGGCAGTGCCAGATGCTGGAGTGTCCCTTGCCCTGGACAGAGGCTGCCCCGCTCCCTCAGCTGCTTGGCTGGGTGAGCGCTGGTGCGGGGGGAGCCTGGGGCTGCGGGCGCTCGGCCGCCCGGTGCGGGCTGGGGCGCAGCCGGGTGCGCCGGTAGCGGGATCCTCTGGAGTGCATTAGGCTGGCTAATGATGTGAGAGGGAGTGCTGGACTCTCCTCCTTACACAATGTTGATTGATGCACTTGCCTTGGAAGAGCAGGCGCTCTCCTGATCGCCCTCGGGTTTTTTTTCCCCCCTGTTTCCTCCTGCGTTTTTTTGTTTGGCGGTTTTTTGGGTTTTTTTCTTCTTCCCCCCCACCCTCCCGGGAACATACTCCCAAAAACTGATGCTTTGAAAAACACAAGTTTTCCTAGCCAGGAAAAGGAGGCTGCGTGCTCCCTCCCCATTATTCAGTAGAAAGCCATCCAAGTCAGATCCTGCCTTTGATCCTGCCTCAGCAGGAATGAAGCCGTTGGAGGAACACCCTGAGTGTCGAGGCTCTGCAGCCCAACGCCTGCAGGATGGGGATGGTTGGCCGGGGATGCTGGAGTGGCCGCAGCCACAGGGCCACATGCTTCCCTGGGATTATGGGGATTTAACTGAGCATCCCAGAGCAGACCCACCTGCAGGGCTGGGCAGAGCAGGTGCCACTGCCCTGCTGGCACCAGGCCACCATCTCAGTGTGAGACTTGGGGACACTTGTGCCACCCCCTTTGCCCTGCGCAGTGCCTTGACTGCGACTGCACCTGCTCACCCTTTTGAAGATAACCCAGCGACAGTGAGGGATGGTCCCGAATGAGCACAACAGCAGCCTTTGAGGGAGTTCCATCCCTCTGGCCAAGCTAAAATCCAAACCAGCCCCATCCCCTGCTTCCCCACCCTTCCAAAAAATCCCCGGTCGCATTTTTCTTCTCATACCCTATGGGAACTGCAGCTCGAACCTAACTTCAGCAGAGCACCCCCTCGGTGGAGCAGCCTCCTGGTCAGGAGAGGATCCACAGCTGTAAATTACCCTGCGGCTGGGAGGCGTTTCTCCAGGAGTGTTTCTCCGGTGCCTTTTGGGGTGTTTTTCAAGCCCGAGGAGTACGAGGCCACCCAGGGCTTGCAGAGATGGCACCCTTTGCAGAGGGGAGACGTTTTTCTTGCGCTTGTGCGGTAACTGAAGTTAATCAGCCCTCCAGCCCCCTCCCTCTCCCCCTCCCTTTGGTGCTTTTAGTGAATCAGAAAAAGTTTGGCTGGCTGCCTGGAAAGCACTTGCTAAAATCTGATCTCTTACTTCAGCAGCCTTAAAACTTGGGAAGTTATTGGCATTTATACAGTTGGAGCTTGCAGGCTTCCAAGGCAATAAAATTATGAAGAAAAAAAAAAAAAGGATAAGAAAAAAAAAGAAAAGAAAATTAAAGCTGTTCTCTGGTGCTATTAGAACCATACTTGCTTCC
Source organism: Psilopogon haemacephalus (assembly GCA_013396835.1). Classification (NCBI taxonomy): domain Eukaryota; kingdom Metazoa; phylum Chordata; class Aves; order Piciformes; family Megalaimidae; genus Psilopogon; species Psilopogon haemacephalus. The sequence continues at coordinate 918,964 of VWZI01017594.1, read as the reverse complement.
TTTCATGCTGATTTGGCAGTGTTCTGTGGGATGTGAGGCAGGATTCTCTGCGGATGGGCAGTGCGGAGGTGTCCTGGGCTGGCTGGAGGGGCAGCAGGGCTCGCCGGGTGCAACACCGAGGGGCGAGCTCCTGTGGCGATTAGTGTTGGGAGCCAAAAACCTTAGATTAGTCATACTCAAGGGCCTTCGAGTGAGTGTTTACAGTATTAATGGTAGATGAAAAGATGTGAATGCTGTAAGTTTTTATTGCCCGTTTTGTTACACGTTCCTTCTCGATTTATTCACGGGATTACACGTTTTGAGCCTGAATGGGAGTGAGGGATTATAGGATTTCTTTTATAGTGATCAGTTTGGGTAGGAGTTAGCCTTTGGTGAACTGGAGTAAATTAATGCATCACTTAGCTTTAATATTTATTTAGGCTAAAGGAAGTTGTTTAGTTTTGCTTAAAGGGCTCTGTGTTGTATTGGGGAGATTTAGGAGTGCCTGAAATGGATTACATTCTAAGGCTGCCTTTCGCCCTCCCGTGCAGGCCATGACCAGCAGGTCACCCCACGTCTTAGTCTTAGAATTCTGCTCCCCAGCTGTTGGCTGTCACCCTGTGGCTCTGCATGCAAAGGTAGAAATCTCTCTGGCATGCATCTGGGCTGGGGGTGTTCTGGAGAAGAATACTATCGCTCAGATGTTTTGTGTCTTCTCTTAATTACTCACATACAATGACTGCTGTGCTTTGATGTGAGGTGGTGTAGTAGCTCAGCTGTTGGCTAAAAGCTTTCTTGTAGACCCTGTGCCCACCTCTACAGCCATAGCCACCTGTAGGTGACATGGTTGTGTGTAGCATCATCCATGGGAGGGTTGTGGCAGCACAGAGAGGTGCTACCCAGCCCAGAATGTCAATGGAGAGATGGGAGTTTCCAGGAGCAGGATTTAGACTCCTGTGTGAATCTGGATCCTCCCAAGGTTTTGCTGTTGGATGACATTTCCACCAAGGGACTCTGGGGAACAGCGTGTGGTGGGTCAGAGAGGAGCACTGCTGGAGCACAGCTGATGGGAGCTGGCACACTGGTGTGGCTGTAAGAGCAGCCCTGTACCTGTAGTGCTGTGGGGACAGCTCATTCTTGATCCCTTACCACATGTCAGCAATGTCCCTGTCTTATTCTCTTCTCTTGCATCTGGAGAAGTTTCTCTGCTGCTTGGCGTTGCTGCAGTCCTGAAGGCAGCAGGGACACTGGATATTCTTGGTGGCACTGGAGTGATTAATTTATTTATGCAGGTTGTTCCTAGGGATGCCCTTTTCACCAATGGTAACTAAGCTCTCCCTCTGTCGCTTGTCTTTAACGTCAGTCAGTTTAATTCTCCTGATGGTTTTTAAGACTTCCAGGGGCAATTTGTCCTCTTTGTGTCCCAGAGTGGTTTTGAATTTGGCTTTGGAGTCAGTCCCTGTTCTTCACATGACTGAGAAACCCTAGGAACACTGTGTAGATGGACAGTATCTCCTGTCCTATGCCAGCTCTGGCAGCCCCAGTGACCCTTAGGACCTTGGGGTCAGGAACATGGGACCTCCTTCACTGGGGCCTGGAGGCAGGTTTAATATAGGCTGAGCAAGGTTGCAATGTTTTGGGTGTTTCCCTAGTTTGCAAGAGATTCCAGCTCTTCTGCCCTGGGCTGTCTCCAGCACATCATCAGCCAGAGCATGGGGTGATGCTGCCACAGCCATATCTCAGAGCAGAGGCTGATAAACCTCTACGTCTTCTTCTACATGAAGTGTGTCTGTCTTAGATTATTAAGAGGTCCCTGGTAGGGCCAAATCCTTTGCTTTTATGGCTCTTGTAGGTTAAGATCCAGCTTTGGAATCTGATCCAGAAGCAAACAGGAGGTCGGAGGAGCGCACAAGGCAGCACTGGGCTATTTTCACATCTGCTGGTGTTGTGTAAGAGGAAGGCTGCTGCGCGCCATGCCAATAGCAACTTATGTTTCTTCTAAGCTCCTGTGCAGCGACAGACAGTTATTGTTTGGGGTTTGTAAAGTGAGACACAGAGAAGTGTTGCTTCCACACGTTCAGTGAGCCAGATCCTGCGGTCTGGCGAAGCCGCGGCAGCACATGTCGGAGCCGTGAGCCTGCTGAGCGCCTCCCTTCCTCCCTCCCTCCCTCCCTCGCTCCCCTCTCCCCGCCGCTCTCCCCCGGGCAGCCGGATGCGAGTGACGCTGAACGGCACCCAGGACACTGCCGCGGACAAGCCACAGCCTGGTCTTTGTCACAGCCCGGCCTGCCTTGCCGGGGTGTCCTGGCAGCCCTGTCCTGGATCAGTGCTGGAGCCAAGGGTCTCTGCTTGCCTTGCTGTTTAAAGCCCCCTTGCTCTCCAGGAAACAGCCGTGCTGGTCACCACAGGTGATTTTTATTCTCTCCTGCTGACTCACTGCACCTGTCTCTGAAGTGGTGTGCTCGGAGGCTGTCCCTCATGCCCTGCTTCTGGTCTTTGGAGAACTTGGGCTCTTGAAGGAAGAGGAGGCACGTTGGAGCGGCTGTCTGAGCTGGAGTGGGTAAGCTCAGCTTTGCTGAGTGGCAGTGGCCTGCTGCTTCTGCTGATGCATGCTCTGGGTCTCCAGTGGCAGAAGAGAGGCTGAGATTATCACAGAGTGAGTGCAGGCATGGGCTTTATTCCTACAAAGATGGGGGTATGCAGCCCAATGGCGGCTGTTGGCCACGGTCCTTGGCCTTTCAATGTTCTGGGACAGGTCTTCTCCCAGAAGGCCCCTCAGACATGTTTAGCAGGAAGATTTGCAAGGATGAAGCTGGTTTCCAGGTTCCCATCTCAGTGAGGCAGAAACAAATATGAACTTTTTCAGCATTGAAGGGCTTGGCATCTTCTGGATGTGTTGTGGCCATGGGCAGCAAGGCAGAGCTGCTGCTGGAAGGCTTCGATCTGTGCACCTACATATATTGCTGTTGGACTTTTCAGGGCTCTAGAAATGTGCAGAATGCTTCAGAGAGACAGAGAAGGGCTCAGTGTGGTTGAGGAGAGCCCTTAGCGGCATGCAGTAGGTATAGGGTTCACATGTCTCCTGTTTGAGGTAGCTGGTCACGTTGTGGTGGTTCTCTTAGATTTCTGGTTTACTTTGCTTATTGCCTCTGGCATATTCAAAGCTGGGTTTGGAGCAGTGCAGGGATTCACAAGAGGGATGCCCGCTCAAACCCTACTTGTTTGATGCTTGTAGAGCAGCTTGGCCATATTTTTCCAAGAGCAGAGCAAGCAAAGGCTGATGATGCTTCCCAAACCTTTGGGCTGTGGTCATGTAGCTGGCAGCAGGTGCTTTAGGGAGAGGGGGGTGGAGGATGACTGCTTAGAGCTTGTGGGGTCTCAGGCAGGATGAACAGCATTAGGGGGGGGACTCAGGTGGCCATTCAGAATATCAGATTTTGCTGTAAACTGGTAGCACCAAGCTGGTTGGGCTGGAGAGCAGGTATTGGCCTCCTCTGTGGGAGCTCAAGAGAAGGACTCCTCAGGGGCTGAATCTATTTATTTTTTAATTTATGTAATCTATAAAGCTACTTCTTGGATCCTTGGGAGTGCTTTTATATGTCTCTTCCTTTCCTTAGACACTGGGAAGACCCCTGTCAGACTCTTACCTCCACCCTCTCTGAGTAGTAGCTGCTTCCACATAGATTTTCCCCAGATGTGGACACTTTGGCTATCAGTTGTGATAAAAGCAGGTGTGTTCAGGACACAGCATGCTGCTGATGGTGCCTGGGCAGGGGCATATTGGGATGGATACCTGCTGCCAGGGCCTTTTCCTGGGGTCTTTGCAAACTGCTCTGGTACTGAGAAGGCTGGGGTGGGTCATGCCATGTGTACTTGGGTGGTATGGAAGCTGTGGGCACAGGAAGGCATCTAAATACCTTCCTGCCCTTCAGCCTCTCTTGTGCTTTGGAGAGAGATGTTCTGCTGCAAACTCTGAACTTTCTGTGCTCTGCTTGTCCAGGGGGACTTCCATGTGGGAATCTGCATCTCTGACAGGTCTCAGCCATATTTTTCCCCCCGCTTTCCTTCCCCGGGTTTTTGTGTTTGGTCACCTGCTGTGCCCTAGCAGCAGGTACAAGCAGAAGTTATGCAGAGCTGTGCATTACACTGCCTACCTGGTATGTCACCTCTGTGTCCTGGTCTGTCTCCAGATGTCCATGGAGGATTAGGCATCCAGTGAAGCAGCTGGAGGGAAAGTAAGAAAAAAAAAATCCCAACAAAATAGAAGAGACTGTCTGGCTCTGCCAAAGTATTTTCCTATTGGCATTCAACAGCCTCGCCATAGCATGAAGAGAAAGAAAGGGGAACAGAGAGGAAGGAGGAGGCTTAGCCTGTCATGGTCTGCGTGTTTCCCTTTGTGCAAGCTCCTTGCCGTGCTGGGGGCTGCGGTGGGTGGGAGCCGATGTGCCAATCTTCCCCACTCAGCCAGGGGCAATGCTGTGGGGCTCATGCCCCTGCACTGGGCTGGCCAGCTTGCTTCTGGGCTGGCCAACTTGCTTCAAACCAGGCACGGGCTCCACGGGCAATGCCTCACCGCTTTGCTTGCTTTTTTTGCCCACACTGCTGGATTTCAGGCTGAAACTCAGGGCAGTGTTTCCCATATAGTGCCAGCACATCCTCCCCTGACACAGCACTGTGCCCTTTGCCAAACTCTTCTTGCACCCTACTCATTGCATGCACTGGCTTCTTCATGAGGTTATCTGCTTTATTCTGCAGCAGTCAGCAGAAGAGGGGTCATGCTGCTGGGAAATCCAAAATGCTTTCAACATACTGACCTTAAGAGTGCAGTAACACCATCCAACAGCACCCTCCTGCACATAGATCCTATCTCAACATAGTGCTGCTCCTCTGCTGTGCATGCTCATCGAGCTCACTGGCTATGTTGGCTGAGGTGAAGTTTGCTTTGGAGGCAGACTGGGAGGAAAAAGCAATGCTTTGAGGCTGCAGTTCTGGGTAATCACAGTCCCTGCATTGGGGAGCAGTTGAACCGGGATAAAAAAGCAGGGAGCAAGGAAGGGGCTTGCTCACCTGGTGGGGAACAGCTCGTCAGGCCCTGCTGGTGCTGATGGGAGATGAGGCAGAGCACAGCCCTTGGTCTCACCGCACGTGGCGATGGAAGGTGAGGAATTGTTTTGCTGGGTTCACTGGGACAGACTGGGGCTGCCAAGCCTTGCCCCAGGTGCTGGCCAGGCTGAGGGGCTGAACGTTGCCTGTGATGAGTATGGCACTGAGGGAAGTGGTGACGAGGGGCCAGGTGTGCCCTTTGGCTCCTCTGTACTTGTTTTATAATTCGTATCACACTGAGGATGATGAATGCAAAACTTTGGTGCAGGTCCCAGGGAACTGTATACTGCATCGACACAAACACCAGGATGCAGCAATTAGGAATGGATTGCTCTTCCTGCAAGGTGTTTCCAGTACTCCTTATTTCTCCCAGTTCCTTTTTCTCCTACTGCATGTTTAAAATCTCTTTCTTTCTTGTTACAATACTATCTTTGGCATAGTTTTCAAGGACAGCTTGTTAAAAAGCTGTTGCATCTTTTGGAATACCCTCAGCTGCTCTTCTGCAGAATTAACAGAAGAATTCAGGGAGCATTTGTAAGCCTGGTAAATATAACTGAGCTTGCAGCGTGTGTGCTGGGTGACCATGGGCATGGCTGGTGAGATATGGGGCCCTGGGAATAGAAATCAGAAAATGAGATGAAGGATAGTCTTGGTAGAAGACATTTTGGTGCTTCTCTGTGGCTATTAACCTGTTTGGAGAGAGGGATGGGTTGGAAAGCTGGCACTGCAGGGCTACAATCACAGGGGTTCCCTACTCACTGGTGGGACAGGGCTCACCTCTTTGTTGCAAATTTGCCTTGGTTATACGAATGTACAACCTACCAGTGAGCAGGGTGCTTACTCTTCTTCCAGCCATAATTTGAGGGTGCTGGAGCCCTGGGAGCAGGATGCCCAGACTGGTTGTGGAGTCTCCTTCACTGGAGAGGTTTCAAACCTGCCTGGACATTGTGATCCTGGACAACCTATCGTGAGTGACCCTGCTTTAGCATGAGAGTTGGACCAGATGATGTCTCGAGTCCTTTCCAACACCCACCACGCTGGGATTCTGGGATTCTCAACTACGAAACGGAAGCTGATTTTAACCCTTCTAATTTGCTAGGCCTTAAGGTTGCAATTCTGGTTGAGCAGCACCAGCCTCTGAGCGTGGGGCTGTACTGTAAGGTTGCATGGTGCAGTGTGGTATTGATTATCTGTAAAATAAATTATGATGTATGTAGTGCAGGTTTCTGACCCCGTGGTCGTGACCTCGCCGTGATTGGGGAGACTTCCTACCAGCTGAGATCAGAATAGCAAGCAGCCCCCCCAGCAATCAATAGAAGAACCAGCAGCTCTCATCCTTGTGACGGGAGCAATGTTTGGCACTGTGCACACACGGCATTTTTATCCTGGGGAGCAGGCAGGTCTTCTACAAGCTTCACCTGAAATTAGGAGTGGAACTTGGTGTGGGTTGTTCTGCTGTGTGCCAAGGCAGCCGAAGCAGGGGACTGTCAGGGATGGGAAGATTCACGGTGCAAAAGGGAGCATGTGGGTTTCTGCATCGGGGTTTTCAGTGACCAGCCAAGCTGGTACCTCTGAGGATGGCAGGGAGGAGTGTGAGCAGCTCTGCCTGGCTCTGTAGGCAGGCACAGAGGGGCTGTCCTGCTTATATTGCGTACTTGTTTTGTGAGTTTATAATGGCATTATCTCAGCCCTACAGGAGAAGTCTTCTGACCACAAGCCAATCTGACCGAGCTGGGGCACAACTGACAGCCAGTCAGATGGGCTGGTCTTTGAGAGGTGTGCAGCTGCCTGCAGATGTGGGTGTAGTGATTAAGGTGACTGCACCAGTGCTTTGCTTGGCTTGTTCCCCTAAACTAAGCCCCCACTAAAGAACTGGAAAGGCAGGGAACAGGACTGGTCTGCCCTGAGGCACTCTGAGAGCATCACTTTCCTGACCCTGGGGATCAGGGCAGGGCCACTAGCTTCTGGTTTGGAGAGGAAGCAAGGAAATGGGAATGGCCTGCCAGAGAGGCAGAGGGCTTGCTTTTGCCTGTTTGTGTTGAAAGAGTAGGTAATAGGAATTTAATTGCCACTTGAATTTAACAAACAAGAAGATGGAATTTATGTGTTCTGTCTCGGTTTCTTTCTGGGAGCCTGATTTCACCTGCATAAACCATCACCATGCATGCCAAGATGCTGAACCACAGCAGGTTAAATTGGGAGGTCTCACTTCTGAGACAAATCTGTGCTAGCTCTGACATGGGGCCAGCAAGGCTAAGCTCACAAAGCTGCTTGGTTAGTTGGATGATGGGCCCAAGAAGGTGGGCAGCTGTAGGAATTCCCAGACCAGGCAGGAGGTATAGTCATTCCCAGCCCAAACAGGGAGCTGTGTAATGGGTGTCTGCAAGGTCTCCTTGCAAGAGGATGCTCAGAGAGCAGGAGGAGTGTCTGGACTCAGGCGTGGTGCTTGACAGCATCCTGGTGATTCAAATAAAGGGCTGTTGGGGAATCATCAGCTTCATGTCATAAGGTCTCCTGAATTTCCCCCCTGCCCCAGCAGCATATTTCTCCCACTGCTGGTGACTGATAATGGGTGCAGCAAAATGTGTTGGGCTCTCCCTGGTACCAGCAAACTGTGTGGGGATGCAGCAGCCCAAACTTTGGGAGGCACCTTACTAATTCTGATGCCTCTATTTCTTATTTCGACTACTTAAAATGTTCCTAAAAAGATTTATTTTCCTGTGCTGTTGAGAATTATTCTCTGAAAATGGGAAACCAGCAATCTAAATAAATTAAAGTGAAAAGAAACTGTTCTCTGACTTAGCAAAGAAGAACAATAAGAAATCCTATTTGTCCAGCATTGGCTGTGTACAGATTTCCACGCTGGAGCACAGAGATCAGTACAAGTCTTCTGTGAGGAAACAAACTTTGCTTTTCTGGCCCTGGGCTCCCATGTTTGCTATATCTGATCCTGAAGGCAGATTGACAGCTTGGTTTGGATTAAATTCAACACATGGTTTATGCCATACTTTTGATAAGGCTTGATCTTATGGGGGTTTTGGGTGTGATTTTTTTTTTAAGCACATGGAGCTGCAGAATTGTCCATTCTTAGGAATACTTTTGCAGTGAAACCGTCGAGGAGTGCATTTCTGGAGGGAAGATGAAATTACTGGTTTTAAAAGCTTTCAAGAACCCGAGTAAAGTTGAAATCCATTAACTACACTTGACATGACCTGGATGGTTTTCAAGTTTTATTAACTGATATAAAAAGCATTTTCTTAAAATATCTTTGGAGAAGCAGCAGAGGAGGAGACTGGCTCGTGCAGAGGGACCAGAGCAGGTTTTACCATCAGCACAGTTCTGGTTTGCTGGGAATGATGATGGTCACCATTAGTGCCTGTATGTGCTTGTGAGGTCGGGTTTCTTCGTGGGAATAACAGGCTTCACTGATTTCCCCTGGTTCCCTGAGGGGCCTCCTGCTGTATGTCCCAACAATGGGCTTTTAGGGACAAATAGTTATTTGTTCTTAATAGTTACTGGGCACAAATAGTTATTTATTTGTATAACAGATATTTATGCTGTTTTAAAATGGGCTTTGCTCTCCAAAGCTCATGTCTTTTATGCCACTGCTCTGTTTCCTAGGAAGAAAGTGGGGGAGAAAAGGTAAAGGAATTGATGGGGAGGACTGAGGGAGAAGGAGAGGCAAAGAGGGAATCGCTTATTGCCTTCAAACTCTGTAGCTCAGCAGCAGTGTGCCTGGAAACCCAGCTGCAGAACTTCGTGTTCATGCTTGCTGTAAGACACAGTGATCTGTGAAGGTTAATTTTGAGGCCACCTCCACCTCTGATGCAAGCGTAGCAACTTGCAAACGTGGTGCTTTCATCAGGAGTGAAGCTGGCCCCAAAGCTTGTCTTTGGTGCTTGAAGGTAACTGGTGCTGGCAGGGCTTGTTGGTTGCTTGTACTGTGCTAGAACTGGGTGCTGGAAAAGCTCTGGCTTGATGGTGATACTGAAAGCAGCTGAGATCCTTATCCCAATTGGGTATTGACTCTTAAAAATGAAATTAGTGGAGCTGGAGATGAGCATTGCCTGGGTCAGCTTTGGTTTGAAGCTGCCTGCAGCAGTGAGGTGCATAGGTGAGCTGCCCTCTGGGGCGGTGAAGCTCCTGGGGCATGAGTCTTTGGGTGAAGCTCTCATTTCTCAGCAGGATGGGACAAGTTGCCTGTATCCATCCATGTTGGGTGAACTGGGGATCTCCAGCCTCAAGCAGAAAGTGTGTGTTTGCACAATTAGTGTGGCCCCTTCCTTCCCTGGGAGCAGAATGGTTTATTGATTTCTTTGGCCTGCTCGCCCGCACCTATTCAGCAATAATGACCCTTCCACCCCACCTCTAAATCATTGCAGCCTGCCTCGCCCCTAAGCCCTCTAATCTTTTTGGGTTGTTGTTGGTATTTATGCTGGTGGAGGTTTATGATCTGTCGGTGCTGGCTGCTGAAATGCTTTATTTATCCATGCACTGGGCCACACAGGGAGCGTCCTTATTCTGGTATCATATTCAGGATGCTGTAGTTAGGGTTTGTGTCAGCACTTCCATGCACAAACCTTGTTATTCAGGGCTTTTGCAACTCTGTGGAAAAGAAAACCAGCGACCTGGCACGACGAGGGGAGGCTCGGAGGCACACATGAAAGCCCAACAACCCACTGCCCATTTAGGGATTATTAGATGGGCAGCATCTTTCCTTGAGGAAAACAGCCAAAACCAGCCTCCTCCTTTGGTCTGGCTTTGTAAAAAGAAAACCCTCTGTTGTGTGCTTGTCTCGGAGTCGGACGGGGAAAACATGGTGAGGTAGGACATGGGCTGGAACCCTCCCTGGATCCTTCAGAAAATAAACATCCGGCCAATGCGGAACAGACCTGCGTTCTGCTGCTGCAGAGGGTGGAGGCTTCGAGAGGGCAGAGCCTGCTCCTGCTGCCTCCCTTCTCCCAGCCCCGTGGCCAGCTCGGCACCACCGCCCCCTGAACAGTAGGCAGTGGGGGCTGTAAAGGTGATTTATGGCCCTGTTAGCACGGGAGCTTGTGGGCTTATAAATTACTCCGAGATTTCTCGATAATCGAAGGAGTGTGGGATGAACAGGAGAGATAATAGGGCTTGAGGAGGTGTTTCAAAGAACTTTGGGGAAGGAGAAGAAGGCCTGTGGCTATTGGTGGTGACTGGCTGTGGTGGAGGAAGAAACTTTTCAGACCAACCCAGCTGAGATCTGTTTTTATTGCTGCTTCTTAACAGCTGATGGATTTTGTGGGTGCTCCACGGAGCAGCCTGGAGCAGAGTTGGTAAGTCAGAGTGAAAATGTTTGTGAAGCCCATTAGCCCAAGGTGGCAGACTGAGGCTTGCATGATGGGTCACTTGTCCAAGCAGAATTGATCAAGCCACTTGTGTCCACAGGCAGGAATGGTGATGCAATACCCTTCTGCTTTCCCAGAAAGAGGAAACCAGGAGTGCCAAATAGATGCTTGACCCTTTTGTTAGCAGGTAGTGGCTTGGCATGATTTGCAGCCCTATGTCCCTGCTCCAGAGCCATTTTTCTCATCTCTGGGGTGGTGCCCAGCAAGTCTTCGGTACATCTCCGCAGGTAGCCAAGGGGACTCTGCCACCATGCACAGCAACATACAGCAGGCTGAAAGCAGCAATGGTGATTGTGGTGATTCAGCAGTTAACCACACTTAGAAATAACCCAGGGTAGGACTCAGTCAGTTGGAAGTTAATAAATGAAGCTTTATATTTGCAGCTTTGCACAGTAGCACAATATACAAGCAGGTGTTTACAATGTTAACAGATATTTACAGATATATACAGTAAAAGGGTAATACAGAAACACCACAGCCCTCCCAGAGATCAGAAATCCCTGAGGGGTAACCAACCACCCTACTGCTTTCCCCCCTTCCCCAGTCTTATCTCACCATCTGTTTCATGCAGCAGATAGGCAAAGGTAGATTGGCCAGGGGGATTAGCAGCAGGAAAGAAGTTAGTGAAATTATTCAGATCCAGCTACCAAAGGCAGGGAGAAAGAGCCATGCAAAAGCAGCCACAGCCCAAAGTGGTCTGTCTTATCTATATTTGGGTTACAACTCTTAAAACATTTTTTACTTTCTCAGGAAAGCTATGAGTGAAGTAGCATCATCAGTGTTTTCCTTTCTCAGCCTATAGTCTAATTTATCATTCAAATCCTCCAATTAGTTCAAACCAGCACAGTGATACAGAAGCATCATTTTGGGGAGGGTATTAGTGAGTTGGAAGGCCCAGGAAAACATTTCCTCAGACATGTCTTTGGACTGGGGCTGGGAGGTGCCCAACTTCAGTGCTTTCTCCCCTTTCAGTCCTTGGTTTGCTGGCCACCTTTGGCAAGGCACTGAGGGAGAGGATTGGCGGCTCCTTGGCAGGCTTGATGAGGAGCACCTTGGGTACTGACAGTGGAACAGAAATGTTTTCTGTCTCTTCTGCTTTGTCTCAAAGCCTTTGGAGTTGAGAGTTGCCATCCCTGAAGGTCTTTGAGAAAAGGCTGGCATTTGGATGTGGCACTTGGTGGCACGGTTTAGCTGATGTTGTGGTGTTGGGTCACAGGCTGGACTTGATGACCTCAGAGGTCTTTTCCAGCCCCAATGATTCTGTGACCATATATTTTGTTGTCTGAATATCTTGGTCTTATGTCAGGGATGTTTTTGGTGTGGAATTGTGCTTTGGTGATTGCTCCTGGAAACTCTGTAGCCAGTTGCCGTGAAGCAGCATCTCAGGCAGTGATTTCAGCCACCCCAGAGAAAGGATAGGAAGTGGAAAAGGTTGCTGCTCTGTTTGAGTTTTGCTGAATAAAAGCATGTCTTCCCAGGTAAGTTGATTTGAAGAGATTGATTTTTAATTGATTTCAATTGATTGAGTTTCAATTGGAAACTGCTTCTGTCTACCTCTTCTGTCAGCAGAACTCCCATGGTGATGTGTTTGGGGTCCAGAGGACACCCAGGGAGCTCCATCCTGCCTTACAGTTCATGAAACAGGGTTTGCAATGCAAGCAAAGCATAAAGTCAAGTCAGAAGACTGTATCTCCCTTGCAGAGAAAAAGGCAATTTTGCATCTTGTGTTTTGAATAAACAAATTACTGATCAAAATCACCTCTGGAAAACTCTGTTCCAGACACAGCTTGCAGGACTTCTGTAAATAAAGACCTTTCTCATCTGTGTGGGAAGAGAACTGTGCAGGAGCAACTCTAATATTGCAGGTGCTTGGTCATGGTAACTCAGGGAGAGGAAAAAGAAACTTGTCAGCAATGTGTTGGCAAAGGGAAAAGCTCTCTGAAGGACAGGGGGATGCTCATCTCCCTGTCTGTGATTTCACAAGTTGTCATTTATTATGGGGGTAATTTGTTGGCCTACTCTGCTTTTCACCCTGACTGCTCTTCCTCAACACTAGTACCTGAGGATCTTGCCTTTAAAAGGTGCCAGTGGGCTCCAGTGGCTTGTTCTTGGGAGCTGGTGGTTCCTGCTGTGCTCTTGTCCCAGTTCCTTGCTCTCGCTTTGTTCAGGAGCCTCCAGTGTAATTTCTAAACCTAAACCTTCTTTGTGGCACAGCAGTGCTGGGCATCTCTGGACCCCTGTATGGACAGGGCAGATGAATCTTACATCTCTTTTGCCCTCTGTCTGTGAATTTTGGATTTCAATACAGCTCTGTACTTTGCTGTCTAAAAAGCAAAGTTTGTGCCCCTGACTCTTCCAAGAGTATCTCAAGTCAGGGCTTGTCTGATAGAATATTTGGGTGTGGTGGGTGAAGTCCATGGACAGAGAGCATGTCTTTACATGTTACCAGCAGCACTGGAAAGAGAAAAGGAAGTGGCCAGTAGTGGTTGGTCATTTGATGTGTTTTTGGACTCGAGGAGAAGTCATTGTCTCTGTGTCTCATAGCTTATAGTTCACAGAGATAATCATATACAACAACTTTTCCTGTTTTGACACCAAAAGCTTCAGCACAGCCTGGCAGTTGGGGAAGGGCAGATCCATTGTGACCCCTCATGACACTGCCATGTGTCAGCCAGGTTTAGCAGCACCAGCCCTGCTGTCACAGGCTTTATTCCACTGGCTCAGGATGAAGAGCCTGCAGAGGTTGTCTCCCAAGCTGGGTATCCCCATCGTGTGCCATAATTAGATGCTACAAGAGAGATGAGCCCAGAGAAACAAGACTCTTCCCTCTCATAACTGACAGGTGACATGTAACCATGGAGCCTGCCAGTCATGTGTTGGTGGTTTCCATAACAAGGAGTTGATGCTTTCCCTGAAGCCACAAATGTCTCCCTTCAGACCAGTGCTGTTGGAGATGGTGGGAGTAAAGAAGATAGTCCATTGAATGATGGAGAAGACAAACTTTAAATGTAGGAGTGGCGGATGAAAGCTTTGTGAGGGATCAAACACCTCATGTCAGCCAGTTCTAAAAGCAGGCATGACAAAGCTGGAGGGTGGGAATGAGTGCAAGGCAGAAGTGAGGTATCAGCAGCATGAAATTCCCAGCAGAATGACTCCCGTGGGTTCAGTAAATCCCCTGCCTGGCCTCCAGGTATTGTTAGATGGATTAACCTCCTTGTCCTTGGTCACAACCGTTTGCTTATATTCCAGCACTGTGTAGAGGGTGACAAATCATGGGATGAGTGAGCAGTGGCACTTGAGGAAGACCCTTTCCCTTTGACACCATTCCCATGTAGGGTCACCAGGTGTTACCATGCCAGGATAAACAGGAGTGAGACCAATCAGAGCTTAGTGAGAACTTTGCAGAGAGGGAAGAGAGCAGAGAAGTAGCACAGGGTAATTCAGTAGGACCTGCAGGCATCTCTGCTGAATCAGCTCTCTGCTTTTGGAGGAGCCATCGGTGCTTGGGAGCTGCTGTCCAAGGAGCCGCTAGGCACAGCTCTTTTGTTGGCAGTTGCAAGGGCTGAAGGAGTTTTGGGAGCGTTGGCCTGCACTCGGGAGCGCTGCTCGGCAGTTGCCATGCTTTACCCTAGAGGGAGTTGCTTTTCTGCAGTGGGAGCAGGGATCTCTCTGTTCCTTGGACGTTATCACAGGACCGGGATGAAAGGAGCTACCGGGGCAAACATCGGATCACTGCTGCAAGGCTGCCACTGCAGACAGTTGTTTTTTTTTCACGGGGAGGTCTGTCTCTGGTCATCTGCTCTGTCCTGACAGCTGTCTTCTCGAATACCACTTGGCTTTGCCAGGTCTTGTGCTTTTCCTCCTGTTTTCATGGAGGTTCCAGAGACGTCACTGTGGATCTGATGAGCTCATGCTTTAAGCTGGCATTGTGGTCTGTCACTGGTCCTAGGAGTGACTGACTTTGCCTTTTCCCAGCATTTGGAACCCCCCCTGACTAGTTTCAGGGCAGTGGGCTTGGGGTCTCTGCTCTGTCCTGCCAGACGAGTTTGGTCTGGAGCACCTGCTCTGGGGGAAAGATGCTGCTGGTGGAGGGAAGCAGGAAAAAGGCCAGGAGTGCTTTCAGCTTGGCAGGTTTGTCGGTAATTGGGCTCAGGTCTTGTTTGAAGAGATGAACAAGTTGCTGGTAGGTATTTTTAAGTGGGGTGCCTCCAGCTTCTGTCCCAGCAGCACCCTGCTGGGAGGACTGCACTGGTCTCTGCTGGATGTGTGGCCATTACGCTGTGCTCCTCCACCACTGCCTGTGAAATAGGATGAGGAGCAGAGGGTACAAACCATGTGCTTGGCTAGCAGCACTCCAGGGAGGTGTGGGAATAGAGGAGGGGCAGCCCCCTCACCCTTGTTTCACACCTTTGCAGAGCTCCCTGTGCCTTCTGCAAAGGCTTTTACCATGGTTAGGGGCAAGTTGGGTGCCGATGCTGGATCAGCCTCAGAAGGGACCTCCTCTGTAGCAGGTCATGTGGGTGACATATGCACAGATACAGGTTATAATGCTGCTGCCTTATCAGAGACTGAGTTTGCTCTTGGTGTCTTTGAGACTTTATGGTCTGCTCTCAAGGTTTTGTTCTTGAACACACATTTCAACTGCTCAGAAACACAGACAATGACCTGCAGTGGTTAGAAGTACTGAATGGTTTTAATTCCTGCATGTTAGGGAGTTTAATTTATCAGGAGTATTTTCTCCATGTAGGAAAGAAACTCTTTCTTTGTCAAGGTGGTGAAAGCAGTTGTAGCATGCTCAAATCCAGCTGCTGGCTTTTTGGATCCAGGACCTCACAGAGGTTGGATGGGGCTGTTCTGCAAAGCCTTGTTGCAGCTATACCTGTGGCACAAAGAGATTCACAGGCATGAAACTACTTCTGGTGCTAGTAGAGAGCGTGGTGGTGGCAACAGTACCAAGACATGCAGAGATCCTGAGTCAGTGCTTTGACAGTATTGGAAGTGACTGTGGTGAAATGGCGAGGATAGGAGCTTAGCAAAACCACATCCCAGAGAAAACGCCTGGGGACAAGCCACAGTAGGAGATTTCAGCTGTGATTTGTGCAGATGAGGACTGTTGTGAAGGCTGCTGTAGTGTAACATACCCTCCAGGGCCAATCCTGCCTTCTCTCTGTGGGTTGTCTCAGGGTGAGTTTGGTCTGTATGGCAAGATGTGTCCAGAGCAGTGTAAATGCAGTCAAGTCTCAGCCCTGGGGAGGTGAGAGGATTTCTGCTGGCAGGAGGGTTTGGGATGCCATGATTATGCACTGTCTGGGTCCAGACAGTGCTGCTCAGGCAGTATTTGGCACCAAAGGGGATGAAACATGAGAGGATGGCTGGAATGAGAGATGGTAGGTAGGGCAGTGCCTGTAGAGGACATGGAGGCTTTGCCCTGTTCCTGGATGGATCCACCAAGGCATGAGTTGGGTGGCAGAGCTAAATAAACAGTTAGGTGATACTAGTCCAGCTTGGTCCTGTATTTCTCCCAGTAAAAAGAGATAAATAATGAGTACAGTAGTAAATGTGAGCGTTGTGCATTTTAAAAAAAGCAAGTGCTTAAGGTGGGAATGGTTTTGGAGCCCTGAGGCCCAGCCTATCCGACTGCTGTCTGGGGAGTTTGACAACTGCAGCATTAACTCTTGAACCTTCCCACAGTCCAGGCTGCACAGAGATGCCCACAGAAACCTGAGGTGACCTCAAGAAGCCACCACAGAAATTGAATGTATCTCAGCAATCAAGGGAGGGATCTGTTACTTGGTCATATTTTAATATCCTCTATTTTTCACTCCCATTCTTATTACTCTGGTATCATCACACTATTTCCTACAAATATAGTTTCTCTAAGAGGTGGCTGGGTTTTTAAAAATTTTTAATAGGAAAGCAGTGGTTCTTGTGGGACAGAGTTGTAGCACTTGAGCAAAACCAAACTGCTTTGCACCCACATGACCCTAAATCTCCTTGCTTCTGTATTCTAAGCTTTGATGATTCTGTCTCTTCCTGAGAGAAAATCATGGAGATAAATGACAACTTCAGGTCAGGATTACTGGTACTATAGATGTCCTGTGAGACTACAGTGCTGGACAGTTTAAAGCTCTCTCCTGCTTCTCGTGTCCCAGGAAAGGCAGCTGGAGTTACCTGACAATGTTCATTTCAGGATCATGTAGAAACCTGATGGATCATGGAGGATCTCTGTTTTCCCCCTGAGACTTCAGTGGACTGGTGGCCAGCCAATGGCCAGAGCTGCAGAACCAAGGACTTGCTGATCCCTTTGGGCACTCGGGGATCTGCAGCAACCCTGTGAAATCACGCTAGGGCAGACAAGGTGCCAGAGCTGGAGCGGTCACATGTGCTTGGTGTTGGGGACCTTCCTTCCGGCACCCACCTCCCTCGCAAGCCCTGGCCAGCGGCTTTGGAAGGCAAAGTTTTGCCAGTCGCGGTGGAAGTCAGGAGGACCACCCAGTTCTGATAAGGGCAATTTAGAAAGGAAGGGGAAGATTGTGAAAAGAGGGGCAAAGGGGCACAAAGAGAAGAAAAAAACCCACCCCACCGCTGAACAAAACTGAAGATCAAGACCGCTGTTA
Organism: Psilopogon haemacephalus; assembly: GCA_013396835.1. NCBI lineage: Eukaryota > Metazoa > Chordata > Aves > Piciformes > Megalaimidae > Psilopogon > Psilopogon haemacephalus. The sequence continues at coordinate 901,884 of VWZI01017594.1, read as the reverse complement.
AACACACTGCCTGCGAGGGAGGTCTCCACCGTGCCTTTTCTCATCTAGAGCCAGCCAGGATTGTATTAACAGCTTCAACCCAATGGAACAAATTAATCCCTGATGTAATTGAAATCGGTGAGGTCTCACAATAGGTGAGTTTGACCCAGTGGGATAGAAATAGAACAAGTGCTGGAATGAAGGAGTGAAATGAAGTCACACTGTTCAGCCATTGGTATTTCATTCCTAGAAACAAAGGCCAGACAGACGCAGAGAATACATGGCTCTGCTGGGCATGGTTGAAAGCTGCTCAATAATATCAAGCTTTGAAGGGGTATTTCTGTGCGGAGAGGAAGTATAGAGCAGAGATGTAACAAGCATTAAAGAGAAAGAGAGACAAAGAAAGAAAGGAAGAAAGCAAAAGCCCCTCGTGCTCATTGCCTGATTGATAGCTGCAGTAAGATAACACCAGCCCTGAATTTAAAACAAAGATCTATCACAACGAGGGGAAAGCAAGAAAAAAAAGAATTAAGGTCTGAATTGCAATTGCAGAGAATCAAAACTGTCAGGAGCTCGTGGCGAGAGGCAGTGTCCTCCAGACACCCCTGCAGCTGAGATGCACAGGCTTGGTTTGCTTTGGTTAGCACAGGTAGCAGAAGCTGGTCCTGCTGGGCAAGATGTGCCTTCAGGTGCTGGGAAGTGGCTTGGTCTTAGGTCCTTCAGTGCAGCTGCAGCCTGACATGACACAGGCTGTGGTGCAGGTGGATGCTGGAGATGTGGGCTCCTCTTGCGGGCTGCCGATCTGATTCATGGTTGCATCTTAATATTGTGGCCAAGGGGGCTGCAGACAGTGACCTGGTTCTGAATTGGTGCAAAAGGGCAGGTGCAAGTGGTGGTGGAGCCTGTTGAAGGGAGCTGCATCACAGCACCTCAGCAATGCCCTGATGCTGCTGCAGCACTGGCTGGAGGCACCTCCCTCTGCTTGCACACGAGTATGGCTGGGGTTTGGAAGGCCATTAATCAAGGCAGAAACCCTGCTCTTCCCCAGACTCAGCCATTTCCCAGAGTGTCACCATCTTCCAAATGGTGCGTTTGAACAGTTCTGGCTGAAGCTCACTCCATCATCAGAAGGAGAAATTTGGGTTTCTGGAAGGGGGCATCATCTTTCTCTAGAAAATGGCCAAATAGTGACTGATGGGCCATAAAACATTTGTTTCCTCAAGCTCTCTCAGGTTCCAGCTTTTTGGCACTCCCTCCTGCCTTCCTCCCGGTTTCATACCAGACTCAGTAACACTTGTCTGCCATCTGAGGGGCAATGGACATGTTGTGTTAGGGCAGCTGGAGAGCAGTGGGACGTGGCTTGGAAAGCGAGCAGGATCTCAAGGAGATGCTGGGTTGCTTTGGCTGTATTTCTCAGGGGTTGTGTGTCTCAGAGAGGAGGAAGCTGCCCAGGGAGATTTAATGTATGGCCTCTCCGAATGCAGCAGGCAGCTCTCTGGAGGCAAGGAGTCTCTGCTTGCCGAGCAGCTTCTGGATCCAAGTATGTGTCACCTCTCTGAGCTGTATGTCCCTTCTTGCAAGCCCTGGAAATGTCTTCTCTTCAGGTCTTGTTTAGCATATCTGAAATCGAAAGGGATGGGCAGGCTTGACCCCTTCATCACCCCATTTCCTTCTCCTTCCAGCTCCATCCCTACATGCACCTCACTTTGAATGCATTAAACAAGAGCAAGGATCCTTGAATTTCATGTACTGCAGCAACTCCAAAGTGCTCAAGTCAAAGGAATGTGAGGCTCAGTTGCAGAGCACATCTATGCATGAGCAAGGAGAGCTCAGTTTCTTCCTGTGGTGGGCTAATGTCTCCTCCATGAGTGTGCTAGGAGAGAGCTCAGCGCTCGTCCTTGCTGTGGGCAGGATCTCCTCTGTGACAAGGGCAGGTGGAATTGATTTGGTTCTTGGCTTTCTTCCTTTCCCAGCATGGTGGGAATGGAGGTTGGGAAGTGAGTGGAGAAAGTGAATGGCCTGAATGTATCATAAGGAGAAGCACAAAGGGAGAAAGTATAAATCAAGTTGAAGGACACTTGGAAAAATAGTAACCAGATGTAAACTGGGTGTAAATACACAGTGCAGAACATAAAGACAGAGAATATTAGGGAAGTGCTTCTGTAACAGCCTTCTAAGAAAGCAGAGACAAAAATGGTTTATGAATAGATCTGTGAACAAGGCTATAGAGTGGATGCCTCATGTGGAGGGAGATTTTTTTTGGTGTCTGGGTTTTAAATAGGCCCTTCATGCTTGTCCAGTAAAATACTATTTCCCAGCAAAACCAAAATATCAAAAAAGCTTTTCAAGTGAAATACTTTGTAAACACCATTGGTCGAGTCTCTTATGGAGTCCTACAAGGACAGGCTAATGGAAATGGGTCTGTTTGGCCTAGAGAAGAAGGTCTCCCTAGGTCTCCAGGGAGACCTTATAGTGGCCTTCTGGTATGTGAAGGAGGCTACAGGAGAGCTGGGGAGGGACATTTTAAAAGGGCTTCTGGTGATAGAATGAAGGGGAAGAAATTGGAGCAGAGTAGATTTAGACTGGACATTAGGAAATAATTATTTTCTATGAGTGTGGTGAGACACTAGAACAGGTTGCCCAGAGAAGTTGTGGACATCCTATCTCTGGAAGTGTTTTAAGACCAGCCTGGGTGAGGCTTTGAGCAAGCTGATCTAGTGTCCCATGGGCAGGGACGTTTGAACTAGAGGATCTTTAGAGTCCCTTCCAACTTAAACCATTCCATGATTCATGTCTGCATTATTTTCAATGATGACTTCTGTGTTGCCCTTCCTCACAGTGCATCCTGGAGGGTACACAGTCATCATCCAAGGGGCATATCCTGAGGCTGAGAGTGCAGCACAGATTTTCAGATGCTTATTCTTCAAGGGGAAAATAGTTTTGTGTGAATAGCAGGAAGAAACCAACAGCAAAGCAAAGGTCTAATTTCTGCTTAGTTCCATTTATGTGATCTGGCACTGTCACACCACTGGATGCACAGAGACTGACTCTGGAGCATCCTTTCCCTTCGCCTTGAGTTCCTGCTGTACATCTGAATGTGGAGGTTCTTTGTGTTAGATGGATTTCCAAATGTGCTTCTGAGCCCAGAGAAGTGAATGTGTCAAAGCAGTGCACATCCACTTCTGTCTGGCTTCGAACTGGGCTCTGTAACAATATCTTGGTGATGCACTGACTTTGCAGTTAAGAGGAGGAAAAATCAGCAAATAGGGAGTGCATTGTATTTCACTGCATGTCGAGGGTGGCTGTCATGGTGAGCTAGCAAATCCTCCTGTAATTGGCATAGAGGAATTTTGCCAAAGTCATGGAAGCAAAGTGGTTTGTTGCTTGCCTTTGTGGACTTGAGAGAGATCTGTCTTGGATATCCTCTTGTTGACCTTATTTAGTTAACTTTCATGTGTTTAGAAGGTCATGGAGAAAATCATTAATATTAGGTTGATTTGATGGCTGAAAGGTAGTAAGTATTTCCTGCTTATCAGATGGGGTTTGAAAGGCCTTTGAATGGCTTGATGTGTTTATCTTTTGCAATCGGTGTGGCCCTTAGCAAGAGGCATTTTGTGTTCCTAGGTCAGTTTGGGGAATGACATATGGTTTGCTCTCTGATGAGGCTTGGAGGCTCCGTAGCATAAAAAGCAAAAAAAATCAGGAAATTCTGAAGTCCAGCTCACTTGGCCATGCTCTAAGCCTTGGACATCTCATGCTGTAACACTTTGTGACACGAACAATAACAAATTAACATCCCATTTTACTGAAAAGCTCAAAATAGAAAATTTGAAGTACTTTGAGGGTGGTTGGATGGAAAAACCAAATCTCATAAACACGACTTGGCACCACGAGGGTTTCATTGACCTTGGCAGGGCTGTGGTTGCTTTCAGGAAGGCATTGCTGTCTGCAGAGCTGTGGCACAAGCTGATGTAGGACTAACATGGCAGCGCAGTTGTCAGAGGCTTTTGCTGTTCTTGAGCGTTTCTTGGATGACTTAATGGTGAAATCTTAGGCTACATCAGCAAAATGGTCCTTCCCTTGCCCTCCATCTGGGATTTAACAAATAGGAAAGCCATTCTTTAAGCTGAAGGATGGTTGTAAAGCCATTTAAAATGAAATGCACTCATTGTCTGAGAATCGTTCAGCAAAAAAAAGACCTTGAAAATCTCCCAGTGTGGGCTGGGTGAGGGCAGATGTGGTTTCTGTGGTGGCTTGGAGAGGTGGTAGGGCTAAATGGACCTACCTCGAAGGACTGGACAAGTGCATCAGATAGAGGAGGAAGAGCTGCTGCTTTCCAGGAGTAAGGCACTTCTGGTGCGTTCAGTGCATCAGAGGTTTGAAGGTGATGTTTGTTGTAAAAGGAAAGCTGTTTATTCCCTGCAGAAGCTCTGTGTTGCTAACTGCAGGGTGTCTTTGTAGCTGTGTAGTATCACTGAAAAATGTAGTGATAAACAAATGATAAACAGATGAGGAACTGATTAAAAAAAAAAAAGAAGAAAGAAAGAGGAAGAATAAAAATGAAACCGAATTTGATGGTCTGTTTTATTGACTGGGATTTTGTAGGCTATAAATTGTTGGCAAGGAGTGAGATAGAGTTATGTGAAACTTGCTATCCTGAGATGCTGAATCTGCCTTGCACAGGCAGCAGCCCACACCAGTTGAGTATATTTGCCAAGCAGACCACAACACAACGCCAAAATCCCACCACCAAAACGCTGAAGGAGATAAAGTAAAGGAATAAAGGAAATCCTTTTCCTGTCCCTAGAGAGTGTTGGGCTGTTGGGGACCCATTGTGCTGAACGCTGGGTCCAGCACTCACAGATTTTGCTATCTACAGTGTGGATGTGTGGATGAACAGATTGAAAGGGCCAAAAGAAAAAGTGGTCATTTTGTGCATGGTAATAGTTTCCAAGTGGAAAAAAAGGGGGGAAAAAACCCTTTAGCTTTGAGGCACAGAAGTGCAAGCACTTAAGTTTGCAAGTGGGACTTAAAGGCATTTCTGCGTTTGTTTATGTGTGTTTGTGATGGCTACAGATGTGTTTGGGGTGGACAGACTTGATTTTAGGTGACCTTCTTGAACCAGTGTTGGTGAGCAGTTACTGAAGGAGGCATATATGACTTTTTTTTAGATTTTGTAAGAGTCTCTCTCATGATATCTACAAATGGACTTTCTGATCTCTGTCAAGTTAGCTGCTTGAGGGAGCCTGCTCTTCAGAGCAGGGATACTGTGAGGATGGTTCCAGCAATGATCAAATAGGTTTTATCTCATGAAATCAACACTGCATGTAATTTTATGTTAGGGTATTGATACTCTTTGCTGTGGGCCAGATGCAGCCCAGGCTGGCATTACTAATTCACCTTGGCCACACTCCAGCAGAGCATCCTGTTTCAACAAATTGGTTCTCTTTAAGCAGCCAGCTAAATCCTGGGGCCTTCACTGCTGCTCTAGGCCAGGTCTGCTTGATCAGGGGACAGGTCAGATGTGAGGAGAACCTGTAGCAGCTTCCTCCTCCAGGATTTTATTTCCCTGGGCTTGTTACTGGAGAACTGATGGAGAGAGAAATGTTTGGGCTGACTATTTCAAGGGTCAGTGTCCTCTGCTGATCCTTGCATCATGCTGCCACTGGGCTTGGTGTTGGGGTTGTGAGTGATGCCAGCCAGGCCCTCAGTTGGGGGAGCAGTTGTCATCATTCTGGGCTGCAGTGTGCCCTTCTGGTGAAGGGAAATGACACTTAATTAGCTGATTGTGCTGGTTTGAACTAATTGGAGGATTTGGATTAGAAATTAGGCTATAGGCTGAGAGAGGAAAACAGATGATGCTACTCCACTCAGAGCTCTACTGAGAAAGAAAAAAAAATGTTTTAAGAGTTGTAACCCAAATATAGATTAGGGAGATGGTTTCAGACATCTCTGGGCTGTGGCTGCTCCTTGCATGGCTCCTTTTCCCTGCCTCTTGTAGCTGATTCTTAATAATTCCACTAACTTCTTTCCTACTGCTAATCTCCCCTGGCCAATCTACCTTCACCTATCTGCTGCATCAACAGGTGGTGAGATAAGATTGGGGAAGGGGGGAAAGGTGGTAGGGGTGGTTAGAGACCCCTCTTAGGGATTTTGATCTCTGGGAGGGCTGTGGTGTTTCTGTATTACCTTTTCACTGTATATATCTGTAAATAATCTGTTATACATTGTAAATATCTGCTTGTATATTGAGCATTGATGTAAATATTAAGCTTCATTTATCAACTTCCAGCCTGGGTTATATCAAAGGAGGAGGGGGGGAGGGGGCAGGTAACTGCTAAACCACCACACTGATCTTGGTCAGAAGAATGGTGGCAAATACACAGAGGTGACTTCATGGCATGCTCAGAACTCACCTCAGTGCAGGATGGCTCCTTGCGTGTTTCAGGGTCCACTTGGGAACTGTGGCTATAGACTGAGGCTCTGTGGTGTGAGTGCTGGAGAGACAATTAAAAGAGAGAATTAACCCATCTTTTGGAAAGCAGATTGCCTTTTCTGTCGGAAGTTTCCAAGAAAGCAAAGCAAACCTGCCCATCCCCCCGCTTCAGATCCCACCTGTTTTGTTGGGCAAATTTTCCTAGAAAAATGTGAAATTCATTAACATGTGGTGAAAGCAATGTAACGACGTCATCTTGATTTAAAATCTGTTTTAAATCTTAAAATAGTGGAGCCAGAGTTTAACTGCAAATAGCCTTGCTTTTGTAGGTACAAAGCAGACTGGCAATATTACTGGAACATCTCTGGTTTTATTAGTTCAGCATCCTTCACGCCAGTAGAGTTTGAAAAGAAAGCAAGAAGAGATGCAGAAAGAAAAAAAAAACTTATTCATATTAAAAGCCAAGTCCAGCTTACTGTAGTTGAATGTAGCTATGGTGCCTCAGGACAGGAGAGTGAGAAGTGCCTGGCTTGGTGATAGCCATGAGCTCTGCTGGCATCCTGCAGTGTCCTCCTGGCAGGTGCTGTGGCTGCTGCTCCTCTCAGGTCCTCAGCTTTGGGTGACAGTTTCTTGCTGCACTGTTTTCTGAGAGTGGGAGCTATTGCTGTGATTGTGTAATTTTTGCCTGTCACCTCCATCCTCACCTTGAGTGCCTGTTCAGATCCTGTGTTGCCCTGAGCCTGCTACTGCAGCCTGTGCATTTAGCTTCTGCGGTCTCCTCCCTGCTTCTGGCAGTAAAATCATGGAATTACAGAATGTTTGGGGTTGGAAAGGACCTTTTATGGTTATTCCAATCCCCCTTGCAGTGATCAGGGACATGTGCAACTAGAGCAGGTTGCACACAAGTGGTACGTAGCATTAGAGCTCACCAATGACAAGTAGACTTTGAGTGGTCTTTGTCTTGGTCAAATTAAAAATTGCCTCTAGTGTCGTGTGTGTGCAACTTGATAATGGTTTGGGTTTGGTTTCCAAATGATTGTGTCCTGTGAAGGGAAGTCTGCCCCCAAAATATTGTCCATCTGTGAGTTAGGAGTGGACATCGTGGTGGTGCAGATACTCTCAGGGACAGGTTGTGGAGCAGTTTCTGGACTTTCACATTGTTTGGGTGTGAAGTGCTTTTGGATGCATGCTGCTTAGCCTGTCCTTTGGGAGAGCATCTTGAGAACGTCTGGGTTGTCTGGTCCTCTGACCTTGGGCAAGGCAAGATGTCTCTCTGGAAGCAAACACAGGAATCTTGTTTCGGTGTGTCTTGGCAGCAGTTAAGATAGGAAACAAGACCTCCAGAGAAGGGCAGATGAGTCAGAGAAAGTTTCTGGTAATATTCTAAGGCTGTAGTGAACTAAAGTTAAATTACTCCATTGGCCAGAAAAAAACCCACATGAAGTGGCTTAAGGATCAGATCCATGCTGATAACAACCTCGTGTCTGGATGTGCTGAATTGGCTCTTGTTGGTCCTTGTGATCTCTCTCTAAGCCATGGGTCTTTTGAGGGAGCAGAGGTGCATCCATAGACAGACATCAGTGAGCTGGCTTCACTGAAAGGCAGCGCTGGTAAAGCCTTTAGGCTGAAGAGTGCCCATGTACAACTAACACTTCTATCCCAGTAGGTTTCATGCCTGTGCAAAGCTAGAGTCCAGTTTGCTGATGTCAGCAGCGAATCCAGGGAATCGGTGCTGCTGCTGAAGGTGAAGCGCAAATTCTCTGCAGTGGCGTTGTCCATCCCCTTTCTCCCACATGTGTAGAGACTATGCAAAGGAGAGGCTGATTTATGGCCAGTATAGATGACCAGGATTGAATCAAAGCAGGACTGAGCAGAAGCTTTTACTTGAGCCTCCCCAGTTTGATTGTGAAAACCCAGGTCTGGTTTACTGTCAAGAGCCAACTCCACGTTTTGTTTCTGGCCACAGCTGTCAAGGGAAGCGCAGCCAAATCCCAGTCCTCTTGTGCCGTGTGCCCATTGCTAGGTTGGTTTGAAGTCTTTCTGTCCAAGATGCTAATTTTGTTTCATGACCCGTTCTGTTCTCTTTCCCCCATCCCCTCTCAGATGTTTGCTGCCGAGGAGAATGTAGATTTTCGGATACATGTGGAGAACCAGACGCGAGCGAGGGACGACGTGAGCAGGAAGCAGCTTCGGCTCTATCAGCTCTACAGCAGGACAAGCGGGAAACACATCCAAGTGCTCGGCAGGAGGATCAGTGCCAAAGGAGAAGATGGAGATAAATATGGTAAGAATATTTATTGGGATCCCCCAGAGTCCAAGCTTTAATCCTGTAGGCTGGGCTGAGAACCTTCCAGGAAAAAATTGTGAGCAACAGAAAGCAGGATCGAAGGGGAAAAAAGCACCAAATTTCTGTGTCAAGAACATGGAATTCTACAAGTGTGTGATGGTGCTTGAATAGAAATATCTTCTTCTGCCTGATGGATGAGCTCACAGTGTGTCTATGTAACTCATAAATGGTACCCAGGTTGGTGATGGGCATTGTTCTTTCCCGATAAGCTCTGGGCTCAAGTTTAAGCGAATCCAGTGCTTCAGTGAAGTGCTCTCGTCTTTCTAGGCTTGGGGGATGTTTGATTTGAGCTGAGCTTAAACAGGCATTGGAGATTTGAGTGTTCCCCAGAGCTTAAGTTGAATCTTGAGGCGTGTGGATCCTACAGGAATGCAAGTAATTGAACATCCCCCGGGCTGGCAGCATGTTCAACTGCTGTCGTGGTGCTCTGCACACAAGCAACATGCTAGAGATGGTGCTGGCAGGCTGAATTATGACAACCTGCAATTCTGCTATACTTTGAGATGGTTGTGGCAGAGATGCTTTTGCTCAAGGCAGTTGCCAGAAGAATTTTAGGGCTGTTCAGAGAACTGATCCTTTTTCTCTTGGGGAAGTACATTTATGTGTTGCTGCAGAGGTGTGTGCATGAATCAGCTGGTGTGCATATGAGATGAACTTCATATGCAGCACTGGTGAGGTGAGCTTTGATGATGGCAGGTCAGTGTCTGGGAACGATTGTTTCCCTCGGCAGCTTCAGGCAGGATGTGGCACACTCTGTGCCTAGTGCTGAGGGCAGTGACCGTCATTGCCAACATATGCAGAGGAGCAAGGTGAGCTGTGCCATGGGAGGTGACAGCTAGAGAGCACCTGGCTGGTATGAAATGAACCCCCACAGCTCTCGAGAAGAGCCAGCCGGTTTCTCAGAGAAAGCCCTGCCCTGAGGTCTCATCAACCTTGTCCTTTGTCACTCCCAAATTTCCAGATAAAACAGGACTGTAAAGTGCCACTTGGCTGCTAATTATTGTGTCATTTGATTGCATTCATCCCCTTCAGGTTTGATATGTAAACCAGTGGCTGCGTGCTGGCTGCTGCCTGCCCAGGGTGACTGTCAGGTAGTGTGATGTGGTTTTCCTCTCCATGAAAGAAGGCAGCATTTACAGTGGGGTGCAGCAGGGAAGTGTGCCCGTGAGCAGCTGACAAGTGCTAATTTATGTGTCAAAGCCCATCTTGTCCCCTTCATACATATGCAATTGTGTCTGAACAAATCCCCACGCAGGAGCGCGCTCCTGACCGCTGCCGATGCTGCACCATTGCAGAGCCCAAGATTTTCAGCCTGGTGCCAGTGTTGCTGCTTGCCACCAATTTCCCTCTGCTCCTGGAAAACCCAGAGCCCTCCAGCCATGAAGGCTGATCCCCCCCACCCCGGTGCCGCCTCTCTGCCTCCTAAAGAAAGTCCTCGGTATGCAAAGCCATCCCATCCCTAGCCCTACTGAAAGGTTATGGAAATCTGTTCAGCATCTTGCTTGGCACAGGAACACGTAGAGCATGATAATCGGGGAGACAGTGAGGTGGGACATGGAGGTCCAGGATGTGACCAGGCAGGGCTCCTAGCTGTGATAATGAAGGGGGGAGAGATGTCAGAGTTACTGAAGTGAGAACCATCTGTGTTACAGCCAAAACTGGATACAAAGGCAATGACACAGGATTCATTATGTGCTGGGAACCCCTCCCCCCGAGGCATTATTATGGAGTAACCTTTGATCAAGACCAGAGAGAGGCTTAAACCTGGTCTGAGGATCTCAACAGTTTCGAACTTTTGATCCACATCTCCGTCTTGCTGGTCGAGTCTGCCTGTGCAGGAGGACACCTTTCCCCTCATGCAGCAGCAGATGGGTGGTTTTCCTCTTGCCCTTTTTCTCTTCTCACCTTCCCTGTCTGGATGCTGGCATGGTGAGTTAGAGACAGGCTGGGCACTGGGCAGTGCCCGGCTCCTTTCTTGGCTACCTTGCACTTGCAGACGGTGCAGTCCCCCGCAGCTTCTCCGCTGTCTTAACCCTGTCCCCACTGACAGGGTAAATGATGGTGGAGGTGATGTGGATTGATGTCCTAAGGATTACAGCTGGGAAAAAGCTTTGGGAGAGTGAGCAAGAGCCCAGTGCCTGACAAAAGGGAAGAGATGTGGGAAAAGGGACCCGTGAGCTGGTTCCTGCCCTGAATTCTCCCAGCATCTGAGTCAGAAAGTGACATTAGGCAAGGGCAGACCCGGTCTTGATGTGGGCAGCTCTGTGGACCAGGTAGCTCCGTCTGAGGTCCGTAGTGCTCATCACCAGCAATTAGCACTAACCAGCTTTAGGGGCGGGGGAGCCAACAATATTTTAGCACATCTCCTCCCATACATTCACGACTGGTTAAAGATCAGTGCCCAAGTGAAGAGATGTTTGTGTTTTTGTTTTTTTTTTTTTCTTTTCTTTTCACATCTACAGCTTCCAAATGGCTGATGTAGGAGGGGTGTCCTGCCTTTGAAGGCAGGTTAGTTTTATTGCAAGGTTTTATTGACTTCTGTAAAACTTCTCACCTCTTGGTTGAAGAGAATGCCCTCCCAAAAAAAGAAGGGAAGTGGCAAGTCTCAGGCAGAGAATTGCTTATTTCTAAGTAGTCACCGTAAGAACAGCAAAATGATCAGGCAGCCCTGGTCCAGGGAGAGAAGATACCACAGGGCTGGGGGAACTGGCTGGAGGAAAGTCCCTGGAGTGTTTTATCTGGGTCTGCAATTGCCATGTGTGAGGAAAAAGGCATGCTCTGCAATGCTTAGTTTTGCTGGCACAATAATTCTGGTATGTAATCTTTGGCATATGTGTTCTTTGGGGCCAAGCTCTGGCCCCATGTGTCAAATTATTAAATGGCAAATTAAGTCAGTTAATAGAATTAATTGACTCGATGTAATCCTTTTAATCAGATGGATTTGATCCCTTCTCAGATGAATTAGAATCCATTAACAGGTAAGTCAATTATTGGGCCAAATTAAATCTAATAATAACGCCTGCTGCTCACAGCAACGCTAATTAATCTAAATACACTTACCTATCTCCCAAGGTTGTATGGGTTTCTTTAGGGTTTAATTGATGTTCCTAAAGTGCTCCGAGATCTTTAGATAACAGACGATCTATGTGAGCAAAATATTATCTCTTAACAGACTATAAGCTAATTAAAAGACTGATCTATTTACAGATTGCATTTTTACTTTAATCTCTTCGACCTGTTCAGGAGGTCCCCACCTCCTGCACTGCCCCCCAAAAAAACAATATTCCTGTTATAAGCCTATTGTTACTTTACAGGTTCCTAAGTGGTCCTTTCATTCAGAAAATGAAAGGGGGAAGGAGAAAAAACAACCATTAAAGTGCTGACAAAAAAAAAAAAAAAAAAAAAGAAGAAGAAGAAGAAGAAAAGGACCTGGAACTTTTTTATATTCTACCTCCGATAAATGGTACAGATAGGGAAGAGAGGGATCAGTGACCTGAAACCTTAGATCCTTTCATTTATTTTCATTTCACAAAAGGCAGAAGACATTCTATCCTGTTTGTTCACGATCTTTGTATCCGGCACAGTCGGGGAGACAGAGCTCTCTTGGTTGGGTGAAGGCATTTTTTTTTTTTGCCTCATTTGTATTTCACAGCCATGTGATTTTGGGTTTAATTTGTCGCTGGCTACTGCTGTCCTGCCGGGCGATGGGAAGTGATAGCCATCAGCAGAGGGCCGAGGGGGGTGCCAGGGGCCTTTGGGCTTGCCCTCTCTGGGGAGGTAACTTGTCTTTGTTGTGAGTGCTTGAGGGTCCTGGTGACTGGGACAGAGTCATTAAAGTTGGGAAAGACCTCTAAGCTCATCAAGTCCAGCCGTCCTTGTGGTATACGTAGGTAGATGATTAGTTGGTGTGTTCCAGGTCACTATCCAGGGCTATTTTGTCTGTTGACCCAGACTCCATCATAGTTTTAAAAAAACTCTCTTTGCTCCCCTAGAATGTTATAAGCCATCTATTTTTAAAAGCTTCTCATTTATCAATGTCTATGACATTGGAGGCTCTGCCTGAGGACAGCCCACACAAAGGACAGCTCGCAGGTGTGACAGCTCTCCTCAGCATCCTGTTGTTCTTCTATATCTGGGTTCTTTACCCTGTGTGCAAAAAACAGTGGACACACAGTGCTTTATCCCAGTTCTGCACAGAAAATGATGCTAGGTGGTAAAGAAATCGGATTTGGGACAACACCATCACTACCAGCATTTTCAGCCGTTCTGAAGTCCCCTGAGTTCAGTGGGTTTTAGCTTAGGGCTCCAGAGATGCCCCTGAGACAGGAGGTTTGGGAAGGTTAAGAGGGTTTGCTAACAGAGTGTCAACAAATGTTGGGTCAGGAAGACCGAGGAGGGAAGCAAATTTAAAGAGGTGGTGCAGGCACGATGCCAGGCATTGCCTCCACATTTCATGGGCATTTGTGGTACAGAACATCACACCCTCTACACGTGTGCTTTTTTGAGGGTCTGGGCTTGGGGAGATGAGTGCCTTCTTTCTGGGGCTCCCCAGTGATATTCTCTGCAGCTTGCAGTCTCTGCCTTCTGTTCTGGCTGGAGGTTCCCAGAGATGCCAGTGGACAAGCCCATGGAGAGCACATTACAGCTGTCTAGACATCAGCCACACTCCATCCCGCCAGAGATTTCATTTGTGGTAGAAGTGGGCTCTGTTCCACGAGGAGGTGTAATACGTGTGGAAAATATTATTATAGCAAAATAGCCTCCTTTAATTGACTCTACATTTTGCAGGATGCCTTCCTAGGTTTGGGTAATCCTGTGCTCTCCAGAATTAATGAGCTGACATAGCACTTCTTGGGGTTTGGCAGCCTGACAGCTAATTTAGAACTCCCTAAACTCATTTCACTAATGACTCCCATTTGTTCTATCTCAAAGCCTGGAAACAAATGCAAAATACCAGTGCCATTGTCCCATCTTTAGCAAGTCATTCTTTCCCCTCGGTGTTTCTGGCACCTTAACAGCAAGCTGTCTTGGGAAACCTGATTAACCCTTTCACTTCCCAGAATAGTTAAAATCAATTTCGATGCCCCTCCTGGGAAGGAAAAAAAACCCCACAAACTCCTTGTGGCTGGAAGGCAGGAGGAAGACGAAAGATGTATGCCAGGCTGCAAGTGGGGTTAGTTAAATAAAGCTGCATCTCCACAGGCTGAGAATTCAGAATCCTGCTTTTCTTCCCAGGTATATGCAGAGGGACTGTCCGTCCCCGGGCAGCCCAGCTCCACGCCCCACACGAGCTGTGATTCCCTTTGTAGTTTATTCCACTGACCATCAGGGTAGCTGTTTCCTATTTAAATGCCATATCGCTGCCTCCAGTCTCTTCCCATTACAGTTTCGACATGACAACAAGACAAATAATTTTTTTAAAAGACCTTTTATCTTCTAAATCATTTATTTTCACTTACTTAGCCCGGGGGCAGAGCTGACCTCAGCGAAGGGGATGATCATTCACCATGGCAGCTGTACAGTCATATGGGTCCTGGGGACTGGCCTGGGCCACAGAAGCCTTCGCCCTCCAGCTGCTGTGTTGTGGCTCTGGGTGTTTTCCCTTCTTGCCCAACANCCCCCTTCCTTAAAATATCTTCCCTTCTCATCTGTAGGGGGGCAGTGGTGGAGCTTTCTTTGGAAAGCAGGCGTGGAGATGAACCGGAGCACTGCGGCCAGTGTGTTGCTTTGTTGAACCATGCATGGAAGCAGCAGAGCTGGGACTGGGATAAGGACTGGGGTTGAAGCTGTGTCTGGAGATTGGGCTGAGGCTGACCTGGGGCTGGAGGAGCCTCCACTGTCCTCACCATCCAGGAGATTCTGAGAGGTTCAGCAGACATTTGGAATGTGCCATAATCGTCTTATATGAGCCATCTGTACATTTAAGATGTTTTCCCTTTTTTATTCTGCCATATTCTGTGCCTGTGCCAGGCTAGGGGAAAGCTCTGCTTAGACACAGTGAGAAGTTTAGGGAGAAAAATCCAAGCCTTTTGCATTTCGATTCATGGCAAAGCTGTTTCAAACAATGTGTTTGTTGCAAATTTCCTTCATTTTTGTTTTTGACAGCTGCTACCCCAAACTCCCACTGTGACCAGTGCCACACCTGAAGTTCTTTCTGCAGTAGTCTCTGTTTGCTACCTGTAGTGACAGCAGAAAGTCGTCTTTATTTTTCTTCTGACACTACAGAGATTTTTTATATCCGTATTTCTGGACGTTGAGATGGCTTAAAGAACCTTGACTTTTCTGGAAACAACACAAAAATGGCTTTTCAGCTCTGTGCCCAAACTTCAGATCTCCCAGTTTGGAAAACAACAGCCTGTCAGTAAATATTAAGGACCCAGAAATAATGAGAAGTAATTCAGAGGACTACTGATAATTAGTCATTTTTAATTTCTGTGTGGAGTAGAAAGCAAGCTACAAAGTGAAAAAAAATCTCTATTTTCATGCAAGTCATAAAAGGGTTTTTGTTAACAGTTTGTGTGTGTGTAATTCTGTGCTGTGATTTAAGTGTTCCCATTAGAAATGCAGAATAGGAAATAGGATCCCATCTGTGAGCAATTTAGGAGGAAGTGAGACAATGGAGTCGATTGCTGCTTCAGTTTAGATAATCAATACAAATATTATTAGTATAGTGATTTATCTTCTGAGACACGTTATGAAAATGTGAATGCCAGACCCTAAAGACAGGTCAATATGATATTATCTGTTCTTGCCTTGCTGTGATTGTGGTTTTTTTTTTCCCAGGAAGCGTGAGCAGCTGCTTGACTAAATGTTCTTCCTTGGCTGTGATGAAATAATGCAGAAACAAAGTTGAGGATTCCCTTTCTCCTCCTCGACTCTGCAAGCATATGGTGCATACTAGGACAAAGACTTCTACCTGAAATTTGTGTCTGGGGACTGCTGGGTGGATAATGGGAGGTGGTCTTTAAGGTCCCTTCCAACCCAGACAACTCTGTGATGAAGTTGTCTAAGAAATGTGCATAATTTAGAATATTTTTCTAGGCTATGAGTGATTTTGTGCATAAATGCTGGGAGAGTTCCTTTGACTTTATTGCAGTTGGTCTACGTTAGTGTCTGTTATCAAGCCTCAGGTTGTGGTATCTGAGGTTCTCCCATATCAAAGCACTTGGCCAGTCATGAGTTCAAGTGGGTTCTTGAGAATGCAACTAAAAGTAGCCTGTGAATAGGTTAGTCTACATTTTCTGAAAGGGATTTTAATTGCTTTTGCTTTGGAGATGAGGGAAGGAAACCATCATCATCATCAAACTGGCTTGTGAATTTTTGTGTACGCTACTTGTGCTTTGGTGTACACTACTATGCATGTTGCCAAGTGGCCACAAATGTGTCCTTCATAACAAGCATTTGGAGGAAATGAGCAATTTCAATAATCTTGTTAAGGACATGCCTAATTAAAGACAGGATGGGAAATTCAAACCTCGATGTGTAAAGTCTGAGCGAGGAGAATATGGCATCTCCCTAGGCTGCTGTCTGAGACAGCTAAAGCCAGTATTGTGCTTTGCTGGATACTTAATGTTTGGTGGAGTTAAGCCAAGTTGCTCAGCTGGAGCAACCTGCACTTCGCTCTGCCCAGGTTAGATGGTGGGACGCTGAGGCTGGACCCTCTAGACAGTGGAGGGAGAAGGACCTTTGCTCCTCGTGTATAATGGAGTGGCATGAGTTTAATCTTCTGAACCTCTTTGTGTGTGTGTCTCTCATCTCTAAATCAAGGGTTGCACTGTTCCCTCATCTCACCATCAGGATAAAAGCATTGCAAAGGGAGAGATGCTATGGAGGTGGTGCAAACGGAGGCCACATGGCTAGCCTGGTTAGAAGTGATGGTTTGGTGTTTTTAGGTGCTGCGAGACCGTTCCTCTTTTCAGGTTGGGGTTTCCTCAAGGAAGGTGTTAGGCTTTATGAAAAAGCAAGGCGCTTGAATCGCTCAGATTTCACCTCAGCTCTGTTCAAACCCAGATAGTCAGGAATTTCCGCAGCTGCGAGGTGGAGCACAGCAAACATTAACAAGGCCAGCAGCATTGCCTGGCTGTCTGGAAGAGGAGGGAAGAGCCTGGACCCTTCAAAACTGCACTGAGCCTCGGGCTCAGCGGAAAGGTGAAAAATAATGACGCTCTGAAGAGGGGAAATTGCTGATGCATGACGCTCAGAATTCTGGAAGAGTCCAAAAAGGGAGCTGAAAACACCCCCCAAAAATGACTATCTGTGGCTTGAACGAAATAGTGTCCGATCAGCATTCAGAAACCGCTGAATCCAGGCCGTTCCAATACTGGCATTTTCCAGACTGCCTGCCAGTCGGATGCTGAGGAGAACACGTGTGGAGTGTCTGCGGTCTCAGTGCTTGCAAGAAGGGGAAGGCGAGCTGGAAGTGAAGGGAGTGAGAAGGCCTAGTAAAAAAAACCCTGTTTTTTCTTACAGTGAGGCGGAGAAGGAGGTGTTGGGGTTGGAGGGAGATGGTTGCGTGGCTGCACGCTGTGAACATCCTTTTTGATGAGCTATGCCAGCAATAAATAATGTGTGCTTTGGGCCCTGATGAATTTAAAGTATTTTCTGAATGCCTGTAACAGACATTTCATGTTTTTGTGGTGATGTAGGAGCTCAGGCCTTCTAAATATCTGTTGAGCTTTGTGTCCTTGACTTCTGCTCTCATTGCTTTGAGGATGTGCTGGACATTTGCTGGTGCTACTTGGAGTAGTTGAGCTTGAAGAATCACTGGGTAGTGCTCGTATTTATTTTGCTCTCGTCTCTGAGAGCTGAAATGAATGCCTGACAGGTCTTCTCCTTCACTTCACTCACAGCTGCCAAAATGAGTGCCTTTCCTCCCAAAGCAATGAGAAAAATACCTGCCATCTGCCATGACCTTGCCTTCTTCTAGCTGTAATGATTTTGGGTCTTCTCCAACAAGCAGTTCCCCAGCAATCACAACTGGATGGCAACTGTGCTGGCTGGAAGGATCCAGCACCAGGTAGCTCGATGGAGAGGAGTTCTTGTGCTCTGATGCTGCTCAGCTGCTTCTGTTCCTCATCCAAGAGCTGGGCTGTTGGGGTGGAGGAGGAGCAGATGTTATGCCTGAGCGCTACAATGCTGACGCATGCCATTGGCGTTTGAGCATATGGAAGGAGACATAAGCTCAGGATCCTGGATCAAGTTGGCATGGCTGGTGCGGTTTGCTTTATACCTGATGTTCTCAAGTGCTTTTGGAAGGACAAGCAGGAGAGGAAATGGGTTGGATGTGGAAAAAAAGGAGCTCTAGCAGCAGTGAACGTCACCTGCAGGCTCTGGAGGTGGTGAAGAACCTGAGAAGCAGTAGGGAAGGGCTAAGAATAGGCTGACATGTAAACAGCAGATACATCTGAAAAAAAGAATGTCCAAATGGCCTCAGTGCTTGGCCAGGACAGTTGTGAGGCTCACAGTGTGTCCATGTCTCCTGTGTGGTGTGGGTGTTAGTGCTGAAGCAGGCTGTGGGGTGCTTTGGCTTCCAAGTTTCAAATCACACATTGCGACGGGGGGAAACTCTGCAGCTGCTGAAAGCTGGGCTTGCCCTGATGGGATGGCTGATGCTGTCCCAGCTTTCAGCAGCACAGGAGCTTGCCTGAAGGTACTTCCAGTAAAAATCCCAAATAACATTTCTGCTGGTTGCATGGAGGGATCACAGAGCCGTTAAAATCTGAGGCCTGATTATCCTCTTTCCTTCGTTCGTGAAACTCCGCCGACTACAGCAGAGCTGTTCCCGGAGCTCCTGTGTGAGACTGAAAGGAGATTAAGTGCCCAGCAGTGCCTCCCATTCCTCCTGTGTCTTGCACCTTTGTTAAGACCTTGCATTTCAAACCATTTCAGCCGGTGGGAGGCAAATCAAAGCTGTTAGGTTTTAGCTGGTGACAATGGTGGGGTGCTGTGTGGTGTGCCCAGCCCCTTGCCTTTGTGCCACGTTTGCTCAGCAGTGATTCTGGCCTTTATTTCATTTACTTCTGCATCTGCATTTGTAACCAGTTTTTTTTTCAAGTTGAGTTTCTGACTGGTGACTCATTAGGAGTAAATAGGCAAAAGGATATTGACTTTACACCTACTAATTTGGGGGTGCTAACAAGCAAGTGTAAGAGCTGTATAGTCACATTCCACCTGGGAGGACTGGAGGAGGGGAGATAAAAACCTTGCAAAGAAACGGCACTTTTGTTTCTGGCTCCTGTAATGAGTTTGGGTGAACATTTGATGGTCACCCTTGCTGTAACATGTTTTGAGGAAAGACTGTAAGGCTTGGGACTCCTTAACCAGGAAAAGAGAAGACCGAGAGGGGAATCTTAAAAATGCTTGTAAATATCTAAAAAGTGGAGATCATGAGGATGAGGCTGGACTCTTTTCATTGGTGGGCAGTGATGGGACAAAAGGCAATAGATACAAACCAGAACACAGCAGGCTTCACTTGAACTTAAGGAGAAACCTTTTTCATTTGAGAGTGCTGGAGCACAGCAGCAGGCTGCCCAGAGAGGTCACAGAGTCTCCTCTGGAGGCTTTCAAAATCCAATTGGAGGCCATCGTGTGCAACCTGATCTGGGTGAACCTGCTTTAGATGTTCTCCAGAGGTCCCTTCTAACGCTCACCGTTCTGTGAGCCTTTGATTCTGTGATTGAGCATCACTGGGACTTTCTAGCACTGGAACTAGTAGACCTGTGTGGGCATGAGAAGAAGCTGAGATCCTAATTAGATGGTGGTAAATATGTTCCCTCAGAAGTGAAGTGCCCTTTACAGTGGCTGGTGGAACAAACCCTTCTTCCTGTGGCATATGTGAGCGCAGAGATGCAAGGGATGAGTCAGGATGTGTGTTGCTGCCGGTGCTGGCATGCCGTGCGTGTGCTGCTCTCTGCAGGGGAGATAGAGTAGCTTTAATATAGCTGATATGGGTACCAACAGCAGCCACCATCAATGGTGTGGGGTGTCCATTGGGTAAATATGACTCAGTGTGACTGCAGGAACAACAGAGGTTCATGGCCATGGTCAGCCTGAGCTCTGTTCTCTGTTTTGCTGGTGCTGGGGCTGAGTTCAGCTGCAGATGTGTCTGTCCCTCTCCAACCACAGGTCTGATGCACTGACCACACACTCTTAAATGTGCTTAAATCAAGACCAGGATGGCAGTGTTTTTGGGAAGAGCAACCTACTGCAGAGGAGCTGGGGCACAGCTAATCAGAGATGGTCTCCAGCCCTGATGGCCCTACTCTGAGCAAAGAGTTGAGCTGGATAATCTCTGAAGAGTCTTCCCAGCCTAAATAATTTTGTGATTTGATGAGTGTCTTTCAGCAGTGATAGTGGTGAGTGCCTTTCGGCACTGATAGTCAGAACAGAGCTAACAAAGTCATCAATGGTACATTGCTTGCTTTAGATGCATTTGTTGGGACCCTTAGGAAGTGTCTTCTTGTGGTTTGTGTCTCCTTTTTCTCCTTGTGGTTTTGGTATTGAGATTTTAAGGATTTGCATTATTTTTAAATACATCCAATCTTTGAAAGTTGGACGGCAAAGTTCTCTGTTCTACCACTTTAGAACCTCAGCATCACCTCCTTAGATCTGTAAAGATTATACCATCTGCATGAGAGTTTATTATAAACTGAGTTTATCTTAAAAGGGGTGTGCTGTGCCAAAGTATGCTGAGGCATACTCTGTACCAGTGGAATAACCAGGTATCATCTTGACTCCTTTCTGGACACAAACTGGATTTACTGCATGCTTTGAATGGAAGGAAGGAGTCCCCAGTCCTGCTTTGTCTGATGCCAGGCTCCGGTTCACTGCATCTGGCTCTGTGGTTGGGACTTCCAGCCTCATTCCTCCTCCTCGGTGCCTGACCTGGCTGCAGCCAATATCTGTCTCTCAGCGGGAGGAATTTGAGGAAAGGCAGCAAACTTCAGCTCCTGGGGCTAAATTGTTGTGCTCCTTAACAGCAAACTGTCTTGAACTAATTGACAGCCAGCTTTAAACGTAACCCCATCAAGCAGATACATTGATTTATTTTTTCCTCTATTACAGAGTGTTAAGCAGCTTCCAGCATGGTTTCCTCCCCAAGAACTGGATAACTCATCTATTGTTTGGTAAAATCAGTGGGCAATTTTGACCTCTGTACAATCCTTTCAGTACCTGGAGGGATGAAGGAGTTTCTTCTACTCGTATGAGTGTTTGGCCATTTAAGAAAAAATCAAAATAACAACAACAAAAAAAAAGCCCAACCCAAAACTACACACACACACCAACAAATGATCCATTTTCTCTGGATGTCTTTGAAAGAAGCTTAATTTAGAGACAGACCGGAGAGAAAGGCTATTGATTTTGTTTGACCTCCAAACAGACTGCGGTCAGTATATTTTCCCTGTTGGAAGTGGTTCAGGGCTCTGAATTTCCGTGTCAGTGTTTGTGTTCTGAAGTGCACTGCAGCTTTCGCTGCTTCTTCAATAAACAGGCTGTAGAGAAGGGCAGTGCTGGTGTAGATATGCATTTCCCTCTGGATCTGCCCGGCCTTTCTTTTTCTTTCATGTAGAACTGGGTCCTGTTGCTGATTAAGTATTTACAAGTCTTTAAAATTGAATCTCAAGAAGGTTCATGGCTTAAGCTGGGACTCCAAGCAACAGTTTTGTAATCCCTCTCTTGCTTGTTCATTGCTGAGCCAGGACCTTTCCCAGTCTCATGCCTGCACCCGTGGCTGTGCTGGGCACGAGGAGGGATACCTTCCTGCACACAGTAATAAGCCCTCTCAGAAATGCTGTTTCCTGATTGTTCTCCACTTTTATGTAGGAAAACCTTCCTGACCGCAGTTGGTCCCCTGCAGTGAAACAGAGTACTTTGTTTGGTGGCTCCTGTAGTGCTGGAAAACCTCTGCTCCCTACGGGCTTGTGTAATTCTGTCAATGTTCCTCTAAAATGGATTATGAGAGTTGCTGTGCCCTTCCTCTGGCATTCACCTATCAAAGAGTGGCTTCAAGGCATGGCAATACCTGTAGGATGTGTTGATTGTCAGGTTTCTAAATGAACTTCTCAGAGCTCCTTTGAGATGAGCAGAGCCAAGGTGTTGACTGGTTATCACCTTTTAATTTAACAATAATGCTTCACACAGTGTGGTTTTGGTTCCTATGCTTCCGCCTGTGCTGCAGCGAGTTTGCTGCTGTCAGCACATCAAAGGGCAGCCTGATAAACTCACCATGATGTTATCATGCTGTAGGCAGAGGGTCACTGATGCTGGATACCAGTTGCTGAGCTCCCTTGTTGGCTTTGGCTGCATGAGCTTAATGTCTAATGCCCATGGCAGATACTCCTCTTGGTCCCAATCCTTATTTCGAGGGTTGATCTTCATTGCCACTGCCAGCCTCGTGTCTGCTTCTAGCTGTGTTTTGGGTCAGGGTGGAGGCTGCTGGTACATGTGGGTGAGAGCATGTGGCATTTGTGGTCTGTTGATGATTTCACAGCATCAATTTCTAGCTTAAGCACTTAACTTTCCAGAGAGTAATAGCCCACTGCATCCCTAAAAAATAATGAGTAGTGGAAATTGTGTTTGTGCAGCCTGTGCCAAGTCAAGCTGAAGTTGTGTAACTCTAGTGACTCCTAGGAGCAGGGCTTTAAGGTTCCCTAGAACTTTTTCTGCTGCTGTTGGCCTAAACCCCCCTCTCCCTTCATATGAATATTCAGTTACATTAACCTTTTGCAAATGGCTCAGCAAACACCTTGGAGAGTGGTGAGAAGGAGAGACCTGTAGCTGTTAAACCTCTGCACAAACACGAGGGCAAGGAGCTGATGGAGTGTGACAGCAGGGAGGTGATAGGTTCACTCCCAGCAATCTTCAGCCACAAGCAGGGCTGAGCCCACCCAGTGCTTCCTAACAGCTCAATACCAGTCAGCCCACACATCCCTGTGACTGGAGCTGCTGGAGATGGGTCCCATGGGCTGCCTAGCCACACTGGGTGCTTGTGTCTGCCTTGGGTACTGGTGCTGCTAATAATTCCTCAGCTCCAGCTCCTAAGCCCTGTGTGGTGAGTGGTCCCTGCAGTTGGGGGCTGTGGCCATTGGGCAGAAGAGTGCAATGCAGAGAGGCTGCTGTGCTGCCTAGGATGATTTATTATGACTTACAGCAATATTAATCAACTGCTGCTTGTCTTGGGAGTTAGTAGTCCTGGAGATGCAGTCTGAACATTGACTGGCCTGCTTAGGTGTCAACCACCTCGAGGTTATCATGGAATCATACAATTATTTTTGTTTGGAAAAGACCTTCAAGACCATTGAGTCCAACTGTCAACCTAACACCACCATGGCCTTTAAACCATGTCCCCAAGTGCCATGTCTACGTGTTTCTTGAACACCTTCAGGGACAGTGACTCCACCATCTGGGCAGCCTAATCCAATGCTTGACCACTGTTTAAGTACAGATTTTTTTTCTAATATCTTATCTAAACATCCCCTGGCACAACTCAAGGCCACTTCCCTTTTGTTCTGTCACTTGATACTAGGGAGAAGAGACCAACACTCACCTCACTACAACCTCCTTTCAAGTAGTTATGGAGAGTAACATGAAGGTGTGGCACTTCAGGATATAGTTTAGTCATCATAGTAGTTGGGTTACAGTAGGACTTGATGATCTTGAAGATCTTTTCCAATCTTAATGATTCTGTGATTCCATGGAGCATTTTCTAATTAATGAACAGAAAGTTTTGCAAGACCTATGAGTGGCAGGTGAATGTATCAGTAAGATGTGTCCTTCGCAATGTAGGTGATGATAGAATTGTAGAATCCTCTGTTTGGAAGGGACATCTAGAGGTCATCTGGTCCAACCACCCTGCAGAAAGTGGGACATCCCCTACTAGGTCAGGTTCCTTGGACCTTGAAAATCTCCAGTGATGGGGCCTTCACCCACCTCTGTGGGCAACCTGTTCCAGTGTTCCACCACCCTCATAGTAAAAAACCTCTTCCTAATGTCCAATCTAAATCTGCCCTTCTCTATTTTCAAACTATTGCCCCATGTCCTGTTGCTATATGCCCTTGTACACAGTTAATCTCCAGCTTTCTTGTAGACTGCCTTCAGGTACTGTCTCAGAAGGCTGCTCTAAGGTCTCCCTGGAGCCTTCTCCAGGCTGAACAACCCCAACTCCCTCAGCCTGTCTCGGGAAAGCATCACTGCTGTATGTTATGCTATGGCAGTGGCTTCCATAGGTGGACTCCACCACGTTGTGGTGGCCCATTAGGAATACGACAGTTCGGTTTCGGTGATCTAAATCAAAACCTAAGCATGCACAGAAAAGCAAAGACGTCCTTGTCTTTTAAGTGGCTGTCATCTGTTTCCAAGAGCTGGATACCAAATTGTCCCTTTGATTCTCAAAGGTAATTGTACCTCTTAATTAGCTGGAGAGGAAAAAAAAAAAAAACCACAACAAAACCAAAAAAACAAAACCCAAAACAACAAAAATCTCCCCCAACAACTCCACAGCCTGAGATCTTGGTATATAAATTCTAATTAACCCCTTGGCACTGGAAGTGGAGATTTCCTGCCCCCGAGCAGAGACGCAGGAGGCATTAGCAGCACTTAGCGTCAGACCCTCTCGGCCAGCGCAGCCGCGGGGGTCAGTGGCTCCCGCCGCAAACGCTGCCGCACCCCCAAGACCCCCCGGAAAATGGCAACGAAGCCGCAGAGACCCCAGGGGAAGCGCTAAACGCACTATTGCAGCATATTCCACCTGCTCTTTTTTTGTCTCTGAGCTGCAAACTCCCCAGCGGGAAGGACGGTACAGAGATGAAAACACCCCATCAAGTGCAGCGCCCGCCGAGGATGTGAGAGCGAGGAGAGGGTCGGTCCCCGGGCAGCGTTTTTGTGAGGCGCCATGGCTGGTTGCGCCGCCGCGGGCAGGGCTCTGGGCGCTGCCGCCTCGCACACCTCCAGCGCAATCATTGTCTGGTGCCAGACACACTTGGCTGTGCCTCTTGTATGCCGGCGGCCACCCACCGCTGTCATTCACCAGCATCCTGCTTTTTTGTCTCCTTTTCAGTCATGCCTGCTGGGGGATGAGCTTGCAGTCCTCGCACCGGAGGTGGACCTGCAGTGGAGCGCCAGGTCAGGGCAGCTGGAGGCAGGGAGGAGGAGAACCGCATGGCCGTTGCTGTGGGCAGGCTGGAGTCAAGCCTGCGCCTGCTTGCACCTGCGGCGCTTCCCTTCCAGCCGCCCTTGTCTACAAAGGGGCTCTGCTCACTTCATGGCCTTGGTGGAGAACCAGGTCTGGTGGGCACCTGGGGAGGGTCATTTTAGGATATCAGGGAGTGACTGGACTAGGGGGAATGGAGCAAAGCTGGAGGTGGGGAGATTCAAATTGGATGTGAGGAGGAAGTTCTTCACCATTACAGTGGTGAGACCCTGGAATGGGTTGTCCAGGGGGGTGATTGGGGCCACATCCCTGGAGGTGTTTGCAGCCAGGCTGGATGAGGCTCTGTCCAGCTTGATCTAGGGTAGGGTGTCCCTGCCCATGGCAGGGGACTTGGAACTTGATGATCCTTGTGGTCCCTTCCAACCCTAACTGATTCTATGATTCTGCATTTGTGGTTGCCTGTTCCGTGCTCCTTTGGGCTTGTGGATGGAGAAACATCTGTCTTCTGCCATGGGTCAGACCCTGGGTGGCTGCAGTTCTGTGCTGGGTGATGAAGCCCTTGCAGGTAAGATATTTGCCAAGGGCAGTCTCTTGACCCATGGGCTGTGTGGTGTCCTCAGGCTCCTGTGTGCTGATGGCTCAGGTGGTGTGGGGTGTCCTGAGCACCCACAGCTCCTCCAGCAGCAGTGCTGGTTCACTGCTTCATCAAGCGTGGAGTGGCTGATGGTGCTGCTGTGAAGTGTGGGGGGACTTGGCCAGTTTGGCAAGTTTCTAAGGGGACTTCATCCTTCTGTGCAAACGTGAGGAGCAGCCCCTCCTCCTGAGGTTTGGTACGGAGATGCCAGGACTGATTCTAAGTCTGCTGTGTGTAGTGGTGGGGAATTTCCTCCTGTCTCTCCAAAGACTGTAGATGGAGATAAAATAGGAAAGTAACAAGCTACTAGTGAGGGGGAGGGACATGCTCACTAGCAAGGGGCAGTGAGTGCTGAAAGAAGATCTTGTCACTTGGGTTTTGTGCCTTGTTTGTGTGTCTGGAGATGTTTAAAGTGAATTATGTGCTGATGAAAAATCTGGTTGAAGAGCCTTCCAAGCTAAATGAGCTCTGTCTATTCACGTTAGGACAGGTGCAGACTGGACACCTACAGCAGTGGTGTCACTTGGCACCTGGTGCCTCTAGAGACCATCTCCTGTGCAGGGCCTTAGGATCACCTCCCAAGGTGGGGAGAGAAGGAAAGGCACTTTAGTCCAGGGAGGAGAGAAAAGGGCTGGAAAATTGTAGTTGGAAAGCTGGGGCTGAACCTGAGCTTTGTAGATGATCTGGGTCCCTAGAGAAACTGAAACTGGGCTAAGTGACAAATAATGTAATACAGATTTTTTTTTTTGCTGTCAGAGCTGGTTCGTTAAACCCAGAACACCGCCAGAATAACCTGTTAGAGATACTGCCTTGTGCCTTTGCTGCTCTTGTTTATAGCATCACAGATGATGACTGGCTTAGTTCTGTACTTGATTTACTTTTTCTATCAGGATTTGACATGGGATCTCCATCACTTAATCCAAGCGGGGTTTGAATGTGGAATTATATTTGAGATTTTAAAAGTAGCTTTATTAAAATGTAGAACAAATGTTAGAGTTCTAACAGGTCTCATTTAAATGCCCAGTGGCAGATGCCTTTTTTCCCAAATAGCTCTAGGGAAAAAAAAAAAACCAACAAAAAACCCCCAAATTTTAATACTTCTCATGAATTAAAATGCAGTAAAAGGTGAGTAAATAGTCTTACCTACACTGTGGGCTGGAAATTTAAGAACCCCCCCCCCCGAGGAATGTATTTCCAAAGCTAAATATACAACCTAGAGATGCTAAAGGCATTTGTTGTTTCTGCCACTGCTGCTCTGAGACTAGGTGGAAGAATTGTGCTATGCCTGCAGGGAGAGACTTATTCAAAGGGGTTGATGCAGAGTACCTATGCCAAGTGGCTTCAGCCCAGGGGATTTGCTTTGGCTACAGCTGGTTCCAGAAGATGTGTCCCATCAGGTGCTACAGAAGATCAATTTTTGTCCACCTCTTTCAACCCTCACCCAAAAATAGTCACAGTCTCATATTTATATTAAGCAACTGAAGGAGCTGGGGCTGTTTAGTTTGAAAAAAGGAGGCTGAGGGGAGAGGAGACCTCATCGCTGTCTACAGCTACCTGAAAGAACATTGTGGAGAGGTTGGTGCTGGTCTCTTCTCAGAGGTAATTAGTAATAGAACAAGAAGGAATGACCTTAAGCTGCAACTAGTTAGGTTTAGACTGGATATTAAGAAACATTTTTTCACAGCAAAAGTGGTCAGACGTTGGAATGGGCTGCCCAGGGAGCTGGTTGAGTCACCAACCCTGGATGTGTTAAAAGTCGTTTGACTGTGGTGCTTGGGGATATGATTTGGGGTGAACCTTGCAGAGTAGGGATATCAGTTGGGCTTGGTGATCATGAGGGTCTTTTCCAACCTGAACATTTCTGTTATTCTTGGAGTCATAGAATTGTTTCAGCTTGAAAAGACCTGTAAGATCATCAAGTTCAGCTGTTGACCTAACGCTGCCAAGGCCATTAAACCGTGTCCCAAAGCGGCATGACTTCTCTGAGAGCAACAGTTTGGGATCCTTCATTTAATAGTACATTGTCTTTTATTTGGCAACAACGAGTTTCAGCAGCACAAGCATTAAAATTAGATATCTTGCAAACTCTGTTTGTGTCCATTTGTAAGAGCAAACCCTGTTTAAAATCTTAATGCAGAGGACTTTTCCCCATGCGCCACAACACTTTTTCAGCTAGGTCATGCTTCTGCCTCTGCTCCTCTGGATTCCAGAGCCACAAGAATCCCACTGAAAACACCAGGGCATCCTGCAACTTTATTTGCAGCATATTTTCACCTTGCTGGAAAAAGGGGCAGTTACAATGAACCCCTTTGAGAAAGTGCATGGGCACACTTACAGTCCTAACCATAAAATGAATTGTTACAATTTCAGCTTTTACTGCACAAACCAAGAAACTTGCTGGGTAGAACTTCACGTCTTTGTATACCATACCTGGCTGATCATCTTAACTCAGCTAATCCTGCAAATACTTTATGCATTTTTCCTGATTAGCCCCAATTTGGAGCATTCACAAATACAACAGTGGAGCCTGGATGGGCTAACTTTTGGAGTATGTGAAACCGTTATGGTGTTGGCATGGAGGAGAGATTTAGATGTTTGGGACTGCTTATCACGAAGGAGCATGGAATCAATACTGCTGAATCAATGTGATTGAAGTATTGTTCAACTTTATTAGGGACAAGATGATGCTTTTGCAATGTTTTATCTTAACGTGCCTAAATCTGATTGGTAATAGGAGTTGTGCAGGAGCTGTCCCTCCTAACCAGAAGCATACTAATTGGTTGGTACAATCAAGCACTATCCCATTCATTAATATTCATGACAACCTGTTATTCCTGACCAGATGTTTCCCTTATCTCTTTACTCCTGTGGGAGGCAGCTGCTGTTATGGGAAACCAGAGGCCTGTGCCAGGCCACCTTCCTCAACCCGTGAGATCCAAGGTCAGACTTCCTCACTATGGCACACCCACAACTGCTTAGTAAGAGGACATGGCGATGTTAGCATCACGCTTACTTCATCAGTAATGATGAGCAGCCAGCTACCAGGCTGCCCAAGAGAGGTGAATGAGTGCTTTGGGGTAAATGTGGTCTGTCCTGCAGTGCTGACCCCAAATGAAGCAGCTTTGGAGAAGCAAGGGTGGTACGTGGGGTTCCCACAGGCGTCATTCTCTGCTTAGTGTTATTTTCATGTACGTCAGTATTTTTGTTGGGTTCATCTGAGACTGGAAACAGGAGAGTCAAAATAACTTCAGCAGGATTTGTTCTCGTGGTAATTCTAACCCTCTGTGGGGTGGGAGAGGTTCATGCTATTTCCAGACCCAAGGGACTCCAGTCCTTTGGATGTGTTTCAGCTAGGTGCTCAGGGCCAGGTTCTGAGGTCCTTGTCTGTTGGGCTCGACTGTGTCAGTAGGAGTTTATTCAAATGAGAATGATCAAAGACAGCAGGGTTTGGCCCTTTATTTTTCATTTTAGGTGCTTTTTCAAGCATAACAGAGCTTCTGAACTTTTTTGAGGCTCATCCTTCACTAATTCCAGACTCAGAGCCTGGCAGCTTGTCAAGCACTTTTCCTGCCTCTGTAGAAATACTGTCCACTTGAGCTGTGTTTGGAGGCAGCAAGACACCCTGGTGAGATAGAGGAATTTCTGTGCTAACATATTTTAACGTTTCTCTTTCCAGGCCTACTTCTTAGTCATGGCAAGGTTGCAGGTGGCAAAGTTCAGTGCTGGATTTGTTCGGTGCCGCTCCCTGCCCTGGCATTTTGAAAGCACACAGCCTATTGCCTCCAGTTTAACTGAATCTTGTCTAAAAAAGCTTGTTCACCATTGTTGGAGCAACTGACAGAATATATTTTTGCTATCTCTTATGGTGAATTATGTATCAAACCTCTGCAAGAGGCCAAGTCTGATTCCCCACTGCTTTACCTTGTTTTCTTAGATCTACAAATGGGTGCAAATTATTTCTGTGTCAGGCTGACAGTGTTTGGCATTTATTTTTCATGTGGGGAAATAATGACCAGCCTCTGGCCAGTAATATGTGACTTAGAATTCTCACATTGTCCTCATATATATATATTTTTTTTTTT
>VWZI01017594.1:846818-872195 GCA_013396835.1 Psilopogon haemacephalus | reverse complement strand
TTTTTTTAATTTTTATTTTTTTTCCCCCTGAGGATCACAGATTCAGGGATTTATTAAACTTTTATTTAAGCTGGGCAAAATCTCCAAGACTTACCTTGATAGTTGTCCTGGCCTTACATTCAGCTAAACTATTAAATAATTTTCATTTACATGGGCTGATAAAAGATCTCAAATCAGCAGATCTTCATTCAAGGCATTTAATTTTTTTTTGGCTTTGGAACAAGCTGCCTGGTGAAGCAGTGGAGTTGCCATCCTTGGAGATGTTAAAAAAAATGTGTGGATATGGCACTCTGGGACATGTTTTAGTGGTCATGGTTTGGGGTTGATAGTTGCACTTGATGATCTTAGAGGTAATTTCCAACCTTTGTGATTCCAAAGCTCCTCCCAAGATGTGGTGAATAGAGTTAATTTATAGACACTGGGTCTAGAAGCTTGTAATCCTTCAGCAGCCTGAGCAGTTCTGAGAAGAATATTTCTCTGTTTCAGAATCTCCTTTTCCTCTTGCTGTTGCCATTCTGGCATAAGCAAACCATCTCCTTACAGGGTGGGGAGGATGGTCCCTGAGATGTTTGAGGAATACTGGCAGCTCAGCATCATTCCCTGGGTATGTGTCATTATTGAGCTGGCAGTGGAATTTTTTGGGTGATCATTCCTACAGGTGAGAGCACTGTAATGGTGTGAGTGGCGTGCACTGTGGAGGTTTCACTAGTGTGCAAGGGATGTGCTTTTACTCAACTCTTCTGGGTGCTGCACCCTGTGGGGTTAACTGCTGAGGCAGTGTGCCATCCCTGCACATCTGGCCTGGGCTGGGCGCTCAGGCTGGTGTAGTTGGCACCAGTGTGGATATTTCTGCATGTCTTGGCCTCATGTCATGTAGACATGCCCAGGGAGTTCCAAAAGGATAGCTCAGCAGCCTGGAGATGGGACAGGATGCCTTCTCCATATTAGGTGGTTGTTTGCAGAAGGGAGTGCCTGAAAGCATCTTCTAGAGATTGAATCTCTTATTGGCTAGCACGGAGGTGAAACCCAGCAAAAGGTGTCCCAGAGTACACCAGGAAGGAGCACATTAGCCCCTGTTTCTCAGTTGCAATTGCTGTGATACTACGCTTCATTCCATCACATCAAGCCCTCAGGGCAGTTCCAAGTAGACAGGGTGAGAAGCCCTCAGGGCAGTTCCAAGTAGGCAGCTCTGGGGAAGGTTGAGGAAGGGGAAGCTTGCACTTCCACATCCAAAGCTGTGATCCCAGAGTCTCCAGCCACGAAGCAAGTGACAGAGGTTGTACCCTGAAGCCATGTAGGGGGCTTTATCAGCGCTGAAGGACTTCGGATGTGTGTGAAGCCCTTCATTTGAGAGTATTTGCTGGATCAGTTTGCTGCAGTGTAAGTGCCTTTGAGGTCTTTGCTGCATTATAGATTTTCTTCTGATGTGTCCTATGCAAATATTTAATCTGTCTGGTTCCCAAGAGCCACTGAGGCTGTTAAGCAGGTGACAGGTTGTCTCTGCAGCCTTTCATTTGTTCATACAGAGTCCTCTGTCCTGCTCCCCTTCCCACTCCAAAATGGGACAGGGAGAAGTGCAGTGGGAGACTTGGCACTTGGCATGTGTTGATGCTCTGAGGGGCTTATGCACTCCAGATCATGTCTTCTTCCCTGTCTGCATCAGCTCAGTGAGTAGACAGCATGGTCAAAAGACACCTCCTTCAGAGAAGCAGCACTTTAATAGCCTGGGGTACGAGGGGGTGCACCATGCAGTTCCCTCGCTTCTGCAAAGTGGTGCCTTAAAAATGAAAATACCTCAAGTCTGCTCTCACTCCTCCCCCATCACCATCCCATTTAATTATTTGACACACATATCCTATGCTCGCTCAAGACAGGCTGGATGAGCTAATTGCAGTGGTATGTGGGCCAGAGCTCTGCCCTCCTGAGCACCAGCCTCATTGATTTTGGTGGTTAGTCCTGATTCCACCTGAATAATTGAGAAGGGAGTTGGGTCATGGGAGTTAGAATTATTTAAAATGCTACGGTTTAAAGGAATGTACAAGTGTGCAAACAAAACTTGAGGATGCAGCCTAGATTCCCTCACTCGTTCATCGCCTGTGGGCTTTATTAGACCCTCCAGACTTTACCTAATTTTGGCCTTATTCCCTTGTCATTACATCATGAATGTGAAGTGGAGACAGGGTCGTTCTCTCCTATGTTGTGGTCATGTAAGGGTTTCATGTGGTTTTGGTAGGGGGTAGGCCATCTTT
Source organism: Psilopogon haemacephalus (assembly GCA_013396835.1). NCBI lineage: Eukaryota > Metazoa > Chordata > Aves > Piciformes > Megalaimidae > Psilopogon > Psilopogon haemacephalus. Next base: position 869,946 of record VWZI01017594.1, on the reverse strand, counting down.
GAACAGGTTTCAACTATTTTAAGTATCCTTGGCTGTGCTGGCGTTCAAACTGAAGGATTCAGCTTTGCCAGAGGGCAGAAGTTAGTCTCCCATCAGATGTGATGTATGCTGTGAGCTATGGAAATGTGCATTGTCTTGGTTCATAGCACCATAGTAAGCACACTGGAAAGCTGCTCTCAAATCACACAGACTCTGCTCCCATCTACATCCTTCTTCTTCATCAACTGGGAATAGTTTGGAGTGCTGAGAATGGTTTCCCCAACTTTGTAATTGCATAAGAAAAAAAAAAAAGTGCAACAAATTCTGGGTCCCCTCTAAAAGCCTTTTCCTTGGTGTCTCTTTTTCAGCTGACTTCAAGGTCTGTGGGCAATGTAAGTGGCTGTAGTTTCTTTGTCTCTGTGGTTCCTTTTGCAGGATTTTCACCTGAAAAAAGGCCCAAAGCAATGGTTGTCAGTCTCCCAAGTATCTGTCCTTCTGCACCTTGCTGGTGTTTTCCCCTTTTATCTTTTTGTTTGTCTGAAGCTGACTTGTACTCCAGATTTTGTGACAGGTACAAGAAAACCTTACACTTCTCAGGTGCCCTCTTTCTCTTTCCTTACCCCATGCTTTTCTGGCTCCTGTCCTCCCACTCCCGGGAAATATTTGAAAGATAATTTGGCATATTTTCTGCCACCTTCACATATCTCCCTGACTTCATGTTTTCTTAGCTGGAAGATAGCTTTTCAACATACATATGTAATCCTTTTCACCTAGACATGTGAGGAATTCCAGTCTCCTCCAGTGGGAGTTTTCAGGAAGGTTTAGGTTAAATGGGCCAATAAGGCAAAAGCATGTAGCAGAAGATCTTACCCTCTAAAGACATCTTTTCTCTTTCCCTCTTTTTTTTTTTTTTTTTCTTTTTCTTTTTTCTTTCTTTCCCCCCCCTTGGAAATGTATCTGAATATCTAGCTGTCAAAGAATTTAAACAATAATACCTGATCTGAAGGAGAGAGTGCAGGGCTTTTGGAAACAGAGATTGTAATCTCTCTATGGTGTATCCAGGGATTAATGGAGCTGAAAGTCAGGTGTCTGGAGCAGCAAACTGCTGTGAGGACACTGCTCCAGCTTGGTGGGATTTCTTTTACCTGAGCTCTCAGTAGAGATTCTCCTGGATATTGCTTGGTGCTTTTGCTTTTGTTTTGGCTGGAGTGTCTTTATCCTAGAGACAAGACAGTGAGGTGAGTCCTGTCGGCACTAACTTCAGTCTTGGTGATGGTGGCTGAGCTTTTCTTCTGCCATGTCACTGGCAACAGACCTCAGCACCCTTTCTGCTGGGCCAGCCTTCATTCCCCAGAAGCCCTTGTTGCAGCATTCAAGGCTGGGATTCATCCCTCTCAGCTGATCTTAGCTGACTAGATGCATTGTCCAAGGTCCCTGCCTGGGCTCCTGGGAGAATTTTGGGAGACATCTATTGTAAAAATGTGAATCATTTACAAGAGGTGCCCTAGGCTGGCAGCCAGCCTGGGTTGTGAACCCAGCCCTAATGCTGCACTGATTTTTCATGTAGGAAAGGAGTTCAGGGTTCTCTATAGATAAGAAGATGTTTCCAACATCTTAAGGTGCAGGTTTTTCAGAAGTGGGTACCCATGGGTGGCTTTAGCCTGTACATCAGCAGCAAGTGTCACAGCAGGGAGCAGACAGCATCTGCTGAACTTCCTTCTCTCTGCTCCCTGCTCCTAGACACTGGATGAAGGAGACTCTTTGGGGCTCACAGGCCTCATCAGGGCACTGGGATAGGTATGCTGGTGTGTGTACTGGTGTGGATGTTGCACTGGATGCTTGCCCATCCGCTGCTGCTTGCTGTGTGCTGTGGTGCTAGCTCAGGAGAGATCTCAGCGCCGACATAACCTTTGCAGTCCGCAGGAAAGGTGACTTCCATTTAGTTCTAAATTATGACATTATTTTATTAGATCTTTAAACTTTATTTAAATTCTTTATTTAAAAGGGGGTGGGGGATGGGGGGGAGGAAAGTATCATATTTTAATTAGTAGTGGTGTCAAAGGAGACCTAGATTAATTATTTGAAATCACTCCATCCAGATGGTTTTAATTTTCACAGCAGGGAACCGGCATCTTTTTAAGGTGATATTTTTCAAATTAAAATCAGCTTGGATATTACTCATGCTGGCTGCAGAGCGAGGGGGTGGGGAATGTGAGCCAGTGTGCCCCGTGTTTGTCCATCTGAGCTGCCAGCAGGGACCCGTATTGGAGAGGTGTGGGTTGCCAGCTGCTCATTGGGGACCACAGCTCAAGGCTCTTGTGTTGGAGTGTGTTGTCAGTGTTAGCTCCTACTTGGGCTGGCCAAACCCGACTTCTGATATTCAGCATTATTCTTAGCAGCTTTAGTTGCAGTACTGAGAGTGGAATGGATGGGCAACGCCTCACAGCTCAGACAGGAACTTGCCATGTCCTTTTCTTGCCTGTGTGCAAGCTGTGGAGCCCTGGCTTGACCCCTTCAGTGGGTGGCCTGTGTCTGTTTGTGTGCCTGGGTGGATTTGACACTGTAGATCTGTGGGCGACTCCTTGGCACTCTGGCTGTTGGCTGTGGTTCTTGGGCCAATCTTTGGGACAGCTTGTGCTGACTCTGTAACCTTCCCTCATGTGCAGGCTGCTGCTCTCCTCCTCTGATGCTGACCATTCGTCTTCTGCTTGTGCAAGGAAAAGACCTTTCACTGTCAGCTCTTTAAAGATAGTCCTTCCTTGGTTATTCCCTAATCTCTTGGTGCTGCATTGTATCTGAGCAGCATCCCTGAACTTCCTGAAGCAGTGAGCGTTCACTCAGTTGTATACCATGATGGTCAGTCTCCTGTTGAAGACCTGTCTTTGACCCTGTGCCATCCTCCCCTATCCTGTCTGGTTTATTCTGTCTCTATGATGAGATATTTCTGGTTCACGTGGTCCTTTGTCACTGCAGTGGTCACTGGTTTAATACCACCTTGGCAGATGTGGAGAGAATGCACCCAGTTACGGCTTGCAGGCTGCTCTCCATCACACACAGACAAGATGATGTGAAAGACTTGGTGAATATCCCTGTTTATGCACAATTGCAAGTAATAGTCTGCTCAAATGCAGTCATTATCGCACTTGCTGTCTGAAAGAAGCTGTTCTTTAAGTATCCTCTGTGATAACAGGTTTAACAGATATATCTGTATAAAGGTAAGCTGCTCATAACTGGAAAACCCTGAGCTTGCATCTGTGACTGAGCTGCTGAGGGAAAACTCCATTTAGGGCCCTTGTGAGTTAAAGGTTTGTGATATTTGCACTGCTGCAGAAGCCAAGAGCTGACTTTACAAGTGGGAAAAATATTAATGTGTTTAAATGAAACAAACTCCTATTTCTGTCCCCACGGCAGATCCTTACGGCGAACATATTTGCTCTTAGAGGGTTTTAAAGTTTGACATATGAATGCCAAAAAGAATGTGACTTTTTGCAGCACAGATCAAACACTCTCCAGAGTTTGGCAAACGCCACGCTTCTACAGCGAGGCTCAGGTCTTACAAGCGTGAGTATTTCCAGAGCAGGGCCGTGGATTTACACTTGCTGACACTTACACATTCTTGCATTGTGTTTCCACCATGTCTACTTTCTCCCCCTCCGTATCGGAGACTGATCTCAACCAAAATGTCCAGTCTGCCTGTTCCTGCCTCTCCAGGGAAATTCCTGGAATCCAAACCTTGAGCATGACTGAAATTCCTGTTCAGATCAGAGAGGGAATAAAATGTTGGCTTTGGACACGTGTGAGGTTTTGAGATGTTGAAGGTGTGCTACGCTTCTGCAAATACAGTTGTGTCAGGGCAGGTGGTTTATGAAGATGCCCCAGAAATCTGTCCTCTGCAGTAGCTCCTGGAAATGCTGCAGACCACCTGTGGCCTTAATAAACATGAGAGGCACTACAAGATTGGCTGCATTTCTCCCAGCTAGGACAGGAGTCGTGGACCTGGGCTGCCAAAAATAACAATGAGTGACCTCCTGGGGATGTTGCTAGACATACAGAGGGCATCTACACTGTGGATGTTCATCAGACAGAACAAGCGGTGCCGATCTTTAGGAGATCACTGCACTGTTTTCCACCATGAGCATGTGGCTGGACCACTTGTTTGCAGTATTTGAGGGCTGTTGACTGTGGGGAAAGGATTTCCATTCTTGTCATGCTAGTCCTTTATCTTGATGAGACTAAAATCCATGTCTTTGCTTTCAAGAACCCTCTTGAGGTGAGAGAGCATTAGCATTGAGCTTGATGAGGTGGTGAGGATGATGTGGACAAATGGAGTACAAGCGTGTCTGTGCCTGCTCTCTGATGAACAGGCATTAAATCTGGAACACTCACACAGGAGTCAGTGGAGATGTGTCAGACCTGCACCTGTGACTAAGCCTGGAGCTCAGTCCCTGGGTGGTTTCTTGAGTTGATTTTTTGTAGAGCATCCTGGTCTGGTCCAAGTAGAGGTAATGGGACAATGTGCTGATGAGCTTTGCACTCTCTAGCTTAAGGGGACCACATTGATAAATGCCCTTTTTTTTTTTTCTTCTTCCTTTACAAGCCCAGCTTCTAGTGGAAACAGACACTTTTGGCAGTCAAGTCCGGATCAAAGGGAAGGAGACAGACTTCTACCTTTGCATGAACAGGAAAGGCAAGCTAGTGGGGAAGGTAAGTGTTTCCTATTAATTCATTTGTAACATGAGTGTTACCTTCAGCAGCCTCCTCAAGGCTGTAATGATGTGTTTGAGCTTCGCCTGTCAGTCTCAAATGAAAAGCAGGATGGAGGGGATGTGGGGTTTGCGAGACAGCCTAGGTCCTTCCTGGCGCCTGCATCCACAAAATCCATCTCTTCAGTCAGCCCTGGGGTTCTCTGATGCTTTGGGTGTTTGAGCTTTACAGATGCATTGATATGAGATATCATCTCAGCATCCCAGTGTTGCAGCTGTCTCCACAGTAACTTCATTACTTGATCTTTCTTCGGAAATTCAGAGTGCAAGGGCAAGGGGAGAGCTGTGCTGGAGAGGTTGGTGCTAGAGATGCTGATGCTAGAGAGGCTGGTACTGGGGAAGTTGATGCTGGAGAGTGGTGCTGGGTAGATTGATGCTGATGAGTTTGGTAGTGCTACAGGCTGGGGACAGAGTGGCTGCAGAGCAGCCAGGCAGAGAGGGGCCTGAGGGTGCTGGTAGACAGTAGCCAGCAGTGTGCTCAGGTGGCCAGGAGAGCAAATGGCATCCTGGCCTGTATCAGGAATAATGTGGCCAGCAGGACAAGGGAGGTTATTCTTCCACTGTACGCAGCACTGGTCAGGCCACATCTTGAGTACTGTGTCCAGTTCTGGGCCCCTGAATTCAAGAGAGATGTTGAGGTACTGGAAATATGTCCAGAGAAGGGCAATGAAGCTGGTGAGGGGCCTGGAGCACAGTCCTGTGAGGAGAGGCTGAGGGAGCTGGGGGTGTGCAGCCTGCAGAAGAAGAGGCTCAGGGCAGACCTCATTGCTGTCTACAACTACCTAAAGGAAGGTTGTAGCCAGGTGGGGTTGGACTCTTCCCAGGCAACCAGCAACAGAATGAGGGGTCACACAGGGGAGGTATAGGCTGGATATTAGGAGGAAGTTCTTCCTAGAGAGAGTGATTGGCATTGGAATGGGCTGCCCAGGGAGGTAGTGGAGTTGTCATCTCTGGAGCTGTTCAAGAAAAGCCTGGATGGGGCACTTAGTGCCATGCTCTAGTTGATTGGACAGGGCTGGGTGATAGGTTGGACTGGATGATCTTGGAGGTCTCTTCCAGCCTGGCTGATTCTATCATTCCATGGTGCTGGAGAGGCTGGTGCTGAGAAGGTTAATGCTGGAGAGGTAGGCAACATAAGGGTCCTTTCAGTGGTGAGCCAGAGGATGGTGTGGCAGAGCTAATACTGGAATCTGAACATCATCCTGGGGCTGGGCCTCACGGTTCTAGCGTTACAGGAATATTTCATTACTTTGGATCCCTGCACAATGGAAGCATGTAACAAATTACTGCGTGTTCACCCATCCAGCTTAGCTTCTTTGCTGAACTCATATTTTTTATGCATTAACTTGTTTTTGTAACTTAGGCAGATCTTCTGCATTGTTGGCAGCCCTGGAGGCTTGCTAACCAGGCAGGAGCTTGCTCAGAGCTAAAATACCACCAAAAACTGAATGAAAGATAAAAATCTGCCAGCCCTCGGAGGCTCCCTCCCCCACCACCCACACTTTGCACCACCAAGAGTTAAAATTTGGCATCTTTATGGCTGTGAAAAAGGGAAGCTGAGTTTTGTTGTGAGTCAACACAGTGAAAGCCACGCTCCCAAACAGAAACCAGAAGCCAACTTGCTCTGATGAAACATTATTTACGTTTGTGGTCCCAAGAGTGACACTTGTGGGACAAGTGCCTTCCGCAGAGAATCCCTCCTGCCACTTCTGCTTTCCTCAGGAGCAGTGTGGATGCTTCTGTGGAGCCTGAGCCCTTCTGCCAAGCCACTTTGGCCAGACAGGAGCATCCAAGATGCTGCCCAGAATCTCTGAGGAGCTGGAATTTGGTGTTCTGGGAGGAATGGGCCAAAGCATCTGGTTCTCTGTGCTTCCTGCACTTCTGTGGTGCAGTTATTTCCCTGAGTTGTTTGGTATTTGGTGAGGAAATTTGGTTTTTGATTGGATTTAGATCTCTCAGCATATGCAGGTTTTAAGGTTGTACTGCTGGTTTTTCTCTCTCTTTTTTTTTTTTTTTTTTTTTTTTTTTTTTTTGTTCCCTTAATTTTCCATTCTTTAAATGTGATAATAGCATTTTCCCAGAAATGTTATAAGGATAACTTTGTTAATGTTTATGAGGTGCTGATACCACAGTAATGGACACCTTAGATGCATTCAAATTAGAGAGAGTCAAATGAGCATGAAATCTTACTTTCTTTCACAGAATCCGAGTATGGTTGGGGTTGGAAGGCACTTCTGGAGACTACCTGGTCCAAATCCCCTGCTAAATCAGGGTCACCTGCAGTGGGTTATCCAGGATCATAATGTCCAAGTGGGTTTGGAAACTCTCCAGAGAAGGAGACTCTGCAGCCTCTCTGAGCAGCCTGCTTGGGGGCTCCAGCACCCTCACACCAAAGAAGTTCCTCCTTATGTTTAGGTGGAACTTTCTGTGTGGAACCTCACTGGGCACCACTGACAAGAGTCTGGCCCAGTCCTCTTGCCCCTCACCCTTTAGCTCTTTCTGAGCATTGAGAAGATCCTGTCTCAGGCTGCTCTTCTCCAGGCTAAGCAGTTCCAGATCTTTCGCCCTTTCCTCCATACATATGCTCCAGTCCCCTCAGCATCTTCATTGCCTCCACTGGACTCTCTCCCATAGTTCCCTGCCACTGTTGACCCGGGGAGCCCAGGTACTGGAAACAATACTCCAGATGTGGCCTCACTAGGGTGGAGTAGAGCAGGAGAACTTCCCTTAGTCTGCTCGACACACGCTTCTCAGTGCACCCCAGGACACCATTGGCCTTCTTGGCCATGAGGATACGCAGCATCTCATGATGAACTTGTCACTCACCAGCACTCCCAGGCCCTTTCCAGCAAGTCAGCCTCTAACCTGTAGTGGTGCAGAGGTTGTTCCTTCCCAGGTATTTATCAGCCCTTACCCCAGGGTGGACTAGCAGTGGCACACAGGGCAACCCACACCCTTTCCAGGTCTATGCTGAGTGTCCAGGAGCATCCTGGCAAAGTCAGAGGCTGTCTTTCAAAACCTGCAGTATATTTTGGCAAGGTTCATCCCTTAATTTAGCCCCCTGGACACCAAGGGAGGACAGTTCTTTAGCTCGTCACTTTTTGTGCAGTGTAAAGCTTTTGTTGGTTTGTTTTTGGGTTGTTCTTTTCTTGATGTGCTTTTCATAAGGTTAAGCTGGCAAATGGCTTGCTATATATATTAAAAAAAAATCTATTCTTGCAAATAGGAGCCTTTCCACCCCAGACTGCTGACAAGTTCACAAGCCAGCCGACCTGAGCAGGAGGGGGTCCAGAGCATGGTGTTTGGAAGGAAAATGTTCCAGACGCATTGCCTGTATTAACAGCTCCTCCTGAGCAAAAAAAACCCCAACAAAACCAAACCCAACACAACCCAGAAAAATAATAGCATGTCTTCCTGATACCAAAGAGTGTGGTTTTAATTAGTATCATGGTTTCAGCTCTTTTTGTGGCAAAGGTTTGAGGGAATGCTTTTTTAGCCCGAATGCTCTAAACAGCTAGTGAACCCCGAGGAAAACATGAGATAAAAGTTACGCCTGGGCTTACACAAATATTTAAGTTCAGTCTGGGGGTGGAGGGGAATGGAAGCCATAAACTGATTGTTTCACAGGCACCCCGGCATGTTCGTTTGGCAAGAGCAGAGCCATGGGACCAAACTGGGTCTTTTTTTCTGCTCGTTTCCTATTGCCTTACACTGCATAATCCTGAGCAATACCAGCGTATGCCATCTGGCTTTGTTCTCCTCCTCAGTCAGCAGTTTTGGATCCCCCCCAGTTGAAAGCCTGCTTTGAATTTAGTCCTTTTTGTTTCCCATAATCACCTACAAAGGGTATTGCAGACCAGAGCAGGTTGTTGTTGTTGTTGTTCTCAGCTGAAACTGGTGACAAATGCAAGAGGTCCAGAGCCTGGGCTCACTCCCCACTTTGGGGCTGGTGGCATTGCAGGCAAACAGCCTAAGCCCCAGGGCTGAGAAGAGAGCAGCCTTTGCCTCTCTTGGTTTCTTTAATCTACCAAAAATTGCACCTCTGCCAGCATTTCTGAGCAGAGACCATCTGATGGAGCTTTCTCAGGAGCCCCAAACCTTGTGCTTTCTCCCTTGTTTAGCTGTTATCGCACGTGTGCTCACAGCCAGTGTTGGCCAAAGGGCTTGGAGGTGTTTTGGGCAGGCTTCTAACTTTATTTATTGTCACAGCATGCAACTGCTGAGGTCACTGGCACTCTATGTACTCCTTAGGAAAACTGGAGACAGGGCAGGTGTTGCAGAGGGAGTGACTTTGCTGCTAAAGATGACCAGCACAAGGGCAGAACAAACCCAGTTATGTTTCTTTGATAGTTGTTGGTGTTGTGTGGAAAAAGGCCTAAGAGAGATTTAATATATATTTTTTTCCTTCTGACTTTTTCCTTTCTGCCTGTGGGATTTTGGTGCCACTCTGTATACACATGCAGTAATTGCACGTCCTGAGTTTTCTGATTTTGGGGAGTGGAACATTTAAAGGCCATTTACTCCAGCTCCCCTGCAGTCAGCAGGGACATCTGCAACTAGAGCAGGTTGCTTTGAGCCCCTGACTTGGAATAGCTTCTTACAGGTACACGGGAGAAAGGGGATCTGAAAGGTGCAGTTCTCTTTCCAAGGAGAGGCTCAATGTGACTTGTCCACTTGTGGTAAGACACAAAGTGACTGGCCACCTAGAAGAGAACAACTCTGAATAGTTGCAATAATTCAGTGTTAGGGGAGAAGGAGGAGCCAAAGGTCTCTTTGGAGGAGCTCTGAGTTTCTGAGTGTGACTTTCCTGGGGAGTCCTTCTCTGTTTTTTCTCTCTGCCTCAGCAGCTTTTCTTATCTTGTGTATTGAGATAAGGATGTCTATAATAAACTGGGGACTGTCAAAAGTAAGTCTTTTAAGCATCCAGAGCAAGGAATAGCAGCCTGTGGTGCGAGCAGGTGGCTCCTAATTATCTTGGCCATCTCTGCATGCTCTTGCTGAGCCTGCCCTTGCAGCAAATGCATGCTCTCTAGAACTGCAGCAAGCTGCAGAGATTTCCTTTCCATACACTTTTTAATCCTCTTTCAGGAGAGCTTTTGCAAGTGGTCAGTAAACTCTGTAAGACTTAAGATAGATCCATCAGCACCATTACAAGATGACCAAAGCCCTACCCCTCTCCTTAGGCACTACTAGGACTAGTGGCTGGCTCTTGGTGATCAGAGCACCTCCAGCATTGTTGCCAGGGAATTTTGCATGGTTCTCTAGCAGCCACTCACGGGATCACACAATCTGGTTGACATTAGTGCTCAGGTTGTAGCAGGTATCTGTAAGGAGAGTATTTCACTCTCCCAGCTATAAAGGGACAGGAAAGAATAGGCCTGTTCTGGACTGACCAAGGGGAAGAAAGAATGGACCTTGGCTTCTGGCAAAGCTGCCAGGTGGGAGGAGAGGCTGCTTATTGCAGATGGTGGCGAGGGAGACATCAGTTTTTAGAAGCAGGGAAGGTAAGTAATGACTGGAAGGAGTCCAGACAATTTGAGAAGAAAGGGGAAATAGCTAAGCACATCTTTGATTTGATCCAGAAGTTTCTTCAGAAGATGCTCCAAGCAATCCCACTAATGTTCTTCCATGGCATCAGAGGGATTATGTCTTTTCCAGATCCAGCAGCAATATTGTTCCCTGTTGGTTTCATATTGAGAACAGCTTCATCTCTCAGTGCATTAAGTCACTCTTTGAGCTTTTCCAGGAAGGAGAAGCAGATGGTGGGTGCTGGAGCCATCTCCTCAGGGTGGGATAGGACTCAGCATGCAGGTGGAGTTGGAACAGCACGACGACTGTCAGTTGTGTGCTGTTCTCCTGTGTAATGCAGCTCTTGGTACTGTGAGTCTGCACTGTACATGGAGTGAGACCTTTTTCTGAGGCAGGTTATAACTAGGGAGGAAACTCCAGAAAGAGGGGCAGAGTCAGAAAAGCAATCAACAAATTGGGGTCTATCAAAGGTACCATCTCTGCCAGCTCTACAGAAAGTGAGAGCAGTGAGGTTGTAAACTGAGGAGCCCCTGCTCATCACATCAGTTCAGCTCCTTCTAGGAGTTCATGTCTCAGGGCATGCAATAGTATAAAATAGGTGATTTTCCACCAAATCCATGTGCAGACTTGCACCATCTCAAAATCCTCAGTGATCTGGCATACACAGGCTCTCAGAAGATCATTGCAGTATACAAGTGTTAGCATTGAAAGAGCATTTTTGTGTGTTTGGATGTATTTCTCCCTTCTCTGTACTTCATGTGGGCAGTGGGAAAAAAGCCCTTTGGTGAAAGGCAGGAAGCCTGGGCTGGTTGAGGCAGCTGAAGCATTGCTTTAGGTCTCTGAAAGGGACCTCAGGTGCTTTTTGGGACAGTTTTGCTGACATGTTTGTAGCACTGAAGCCCTCACAAAGCACAGATGAGCAGCCTTGAGCTTCTGCCCTCGAGCATGGTCCAGCACCTGGACCAACAAGACTATGTCAGGGACATGTTCTCCACGCCAGGGGCTGGAGATGGCATGACTCTGCTGGCTGCTACCGTCTCTCTTCCACCCCTGACCAGCACCCCTGTGCTGATACTACTTACAGCATAGACCTGCCTCTCAGATGTGAGATTTTTTCTGGTGTGATAACTGCTTTCCAAGCCAATAGATTTCTTAATGTTACCAGAAAGTTGCTAATACCATATGGCAAGGCTCTCTGTATTTTTGCAGGACAACAAACAAATTGTTGCTAGATGCCAGACTGCTCTGGCAGAGCTTTATCACTGATGCCTGCCAGCAGTAGCCTTTAGGGGATAGTAATAATTTGGGGTTGTTTACATTACAGCTTTAAAATAGGGGTTTTCTTCAAGCTTGTGTGTGTGTGTTTAGTCAGGAAAGTTGGCTGGAAAGCCTCTGACAGCATCAAAGAGGGAAGGAGCTCACTATGGCCCATGCCTGCGGTCTTGGCCCTTTATAATGCCTCTGGTCCTAGAGAAGGAGCTCCAGGTGGTTCAATGGGAGCCATCCTTGGTACAAGAAAGGGACCTACCTGGATAGGAGATACCAGATGGGTTCTCAAAAGTCTTTTCAGTGTATCTGGACCTTTTTTTTTCTTTTTTTTTTTTTCATCAGTTGGCTTTGGTCAAGGCTGAAATTGAGCCTTCCTGGAAAGCTACCCTTGAAACAGTGATGTTGGGAAAGCAGTTCCTTGCTGTCAGGTTAAGAGCCTGTGTTAACCTGAGACAAGGAGACTTAGGGATGAGCTCTGAACTTTATGCTATTTGTGTGTCCTTCATGTCACTTGGATGCAAGTCTTCCCAGTGCCTGCCTGTGACTGGCGTCTATCTTGACAGCCCAGTGTGCTGCAAAGATGTGGGGAGGTGTGTGGTGAGGGCAGTGGGGCACTGAGGGGTTTTCAGTTTGAAGCTCTGATGCCACGGGTGAGGTGTTCGCACCCCTCAGCTTGTGCATTTAAACCCACGCCTAAGTGCAGCTTGGATTTGGGGCAGAACTTTGAGCTTCGCAGGGGTTTGATGCTTATCCAGAATTTCTCCCGGCGTTGCACAGCATTTGGGTTGCTTGAAAGGGGCTTGTAAAACCGAACAATTTCTGGGGCTGAATGCTGAATTTGCAACAAAAACACGAGCAGAGTTAGTGGGGTGTCGGGTTTAATAGCGTGCGCTTTGCGGATCTCTCTGTGACATGTTCAGCCATAAACCATTCTGACTTGGCATCTCGTGTGAAAGCAAAACTTGACATGACTTTTGCTGGATCTCACTCAGATCTCGTTCTGAACTGCAGCTTGGCTCTTCCTACAGAGTGAGGTTGGTCCTTTTTCAAGTGAACTGTTCGCAGGCTTTCGTTCCCCTGTGAGTTTGGTTTAGTTTAAGTCATCTAAATAAACTCTTTCGGTGGAACCTGGAGCCAAGCAGCCTTGGAGCCTGTCATACTTTGCACAGGGACCTGATTCGAAGCCAGCCTCAAATGTCTGAAAATCTTGAGTCAGGACCTGTTGCATTGCAAAGGTCTTAAAGGCCATGAGGAGGCAAAACCAGCTGTCTTTTGGTTGAGCCTTTGGCATCTTCTGCATTCACCTAATCAGGCTTCTTTTCTGCAACCAGTGGAAAAGATTTGGAACAATTGTTCTGAAAAGTTGAAAGCTGGGATTCTCCTGAAATTAAAAGCAGAAGTGGAAGCTAAAATCAGCCATCACCATCTTCCAGTCTCAGCCCCCAGATATCGTGAGGCTTTTGGTAGCATTGCACAACTCTCCACAGCTGCTCCTTTCCCATCGCTGGATATCTGAAGCATCACTTTCAAATTTTGTGCATGCTGATAGAATTGGTATCTTGTGGTTCATTTGTTGCAATTTCAAATCTCTGCAGTGCTGGGAATGTGTCAGAAGACTTCCCCAAGGAGGAGTTGCTAGGTGGTACAGTAGGGATGCTGTTATCATGCAGGCTCAGGGTATGTGGGCACAATAATTTGTCATGTTACTTCTCAGCAGGTTTAATGTGCTAAGAGCTGGCCAGACCCCAGCTTTGGTGTTACTTGGCTGTTCCAAGAACCCTCGCTCTGGATGGCACAACTGTGGTATAATTCCCAAGAAGCCATTTATGGTTGAGCCCAGGGGAAAACACTTTCCTGCATTTATTGCACCAAGGCTGCCTTGGCAAAAATATGGACAGGCTCTGATGCTGCTGTGGTTCCCTCAGGAGTTTGTGTGAGCTCAATGGGCCATTGCAGCATTAGTATTTTCTGAGAGCAATGGGCCTTGTCCTGCTTCTATGTCTGTGATGATTTGTTTACAGCAGTGCTTTGCACTGAAGTTTTTCTGGAGGTAGGGCAGGGAGAATGATGTGAATGAAGGGAATTTTGTGGAAGAATCATAGAGTGGCTTGAGTTGGAGGGGACTTAAAAGGTCGTCTAGTTCCAGCCTCCCCTGCTGTGGGCAGGGACACCTTCCACTGAACCAGGCTGCTCAAGTCCTCATCCAGCCTGGTCTTAAACACTTCCAGGGAGGAGGCACCCACAACCTCTCTGGCCAAGCTGTTCCCTTATTGTAAAGAACTTCTTTCTAATGTCCAGTCTAAATCTATCCTGCTGTAGTTTAAAACCACTGCCCCTTGTCCTCTCACCTCACGCCCTTATAAAATATCCCCTCACAGCTTTCTTGCAGACCTCCTTTGGGTATGGAAGGACACTATGATGTCTCCCTGGAGCCTTCTCTTCTCTAGGCTGAAGAGACCCAATTCCCTCGGGCTGTCCTCATAGGAGAGGTGCTCCAGCCCTCTGCTCATCTTTGTGGCCCTCATCTAGAGCCTGTCCCACAGATCCATGTCCTTCTTGTATTCCAGATCTGGATACAGAATTTTAGCTGTTTCGTAGTGGTATGGGATGGCAGGTGGCTGATCTTGGTTGTGCAGGGATGTTAGAGGTAGTTCTGAAGCTCTGTGTGCAGAGCCACGATGCTTTAAGTGTTTACTCTAGAGAGAAGCAAGAGGTCCTTTATCCTTTTATTTTAAAGAATAAATGCCTTCATGATACTGTTTTTATGCAGGAGAGCTGTAGTCACTTGGCTGAGGATGTGAGCACTGACCTCTTCATCTCCAGGCTGTTGTTTGGTAACCAAAGAGCTGTGTAACAAGTCTATGGGTTTCTTGTGATTGCTTTTGAGGAAGCTTCGTGTATTCTTTCATGTATGCCCTAAGAAGCACCAATTGTCCCTCAGACTGTAGCTTTGCAAAGTCAAAGGTTCACACCGCAGACCAAGCTTGTGAGTTTGACCTTTAAATCTTTCTCTTTTCCTGTGCCTGGCAAGTGTATATTCGCTTCCAGGAAAATTAACACCCTCTTGAAAGCTGGGTGGTAATTTAATAAAACCCTTTCTATGCTCAAGGAGCAAGTGTCACCGTAAAGCTGCTAACATCCTGTCCCCTGTGTTTCTTGGTGGCCACACCACTGTGTCATGTTGGAATATTTCAGTTCCTGAGGTTAAATGTTAATTAAAATTATTGACAGCTAGAGCAAACCCTAGCAGTGCATTTAGCCAACAGTTTGTGCTTTGTGTGGGGGGCTAAAAACACCTTCCCAGCTCTTGCTGTGTTTAACATCTAGAAGTGCATGTGTGGCTGGGTCAGGTAGGTGCAGGTAATGGTAGATGCTATAGACCTGCTCTGATGTCACATCTGAAACCTGCTGGTGGTTTCAGGTCTCCTGAAGCAGTAGCTTCTTATTGCAAGGAGCCCACAGTTTCGACTTAGATTTTTTTCTTAATCCTCTATTGGTTTCATAAAGTACATTTAAAAAGTGATTGAGTTTCCTCGTTATTAAGAGCAAGTGCAGGTAGCTCTTTGAGATGCACTTAGGAACTTCTGTTAGCCAAACGTTCATCTGTCCAGATGAAGCCAACCTAGCTTGCTCTGATTACCATTAGATGTGTGTCATTCTGCCACACTGCCAGCAATGTGGTGTGCCTGTGATGGAATGGGCAGGTTAGGAGGCATGTCCTGGCACAGCCTCAGCCTTGCTTGGTTCACCCCTTTCACAGCATCATAGAATCATTTTTACTAGAAAAGACCTTTAAGATCATCGAGGCAACCTTTCTCTAACTCTGCCAAGGCTGGTGCTAAACCATGTCCCTCAGCACCACATCTCTGTCTTTTGAACAGCTTCAGGGATGGGGATTCAACCACCTCCCTGGGCAGCCTGTTCCAGTGTTTGAGAACTCTTTCAGTGAGGAAGTTTCTTCTAATGTCCAACCTAAACTTCTCCTGATGCAACTTGAGGCCATTTTCTTCATCTCTGTTCATCCTGTGAAAAAATTATTTTCTAGAGCAGTGTGAGGGTTATGGAACAGATATTAGTTAGAAAAGAGGAATATTTGGATGGAAGGTTGAAGAAAATGAAGCTTTTAAACCATTTGTTTCCTCCCTTGGTTCCTGCATCTTGTGCCTGGCAAGGGACAAGGCTCTGTGAAGCCTGTAGATCCCATCCCACATGTGCAGGGCTGTGCCCATTTATTTTCCCATGCTCTCAGGAGAGGTGGGATGGACCTCTGGATGATTTGGGCAGGTGGGTGCAGGCATGGGTGATGCTACTTTGAAACTGTGCCTCCAAATGGAGATGTACTCTCTTTGGAGGATCTCCTCCGTGTGGGTTTTGTGTTACTTCCCCTGATCATGAATGCACTTAGATGTCCTCTATACATAATTAACCTCCCTGCTGTGCTGGCAGACACTTTTATTGAACTGCCCATCACGACTCCTAAGTATTTTCCTCAGAGGATTGTGCAGGTTCAGAGGGCAGAGAGCTGGAGGAAACACTCATGATGCTGAGTAACTCTTGGCAGTTATAGATGTGTCTTCCCTGATTTACAGCCCAGTTGAGGAGCAAGAATGCGCATTTGGGTCAAGAGGTGTCTCTGTGGTCAGGATGCCTTGCCATAAATTCAGGATGCTGAGCATCAGGATGAGGATCTGTGCTGATAATGCTTGTAAAGTGGACAAGATGGCTTACCAGCAGCCAGAGCACTCAGCTGTGCTGCTGTGAGGGGAGTTGTATCTCCTACAGCACTGCTGGATCTGTTAGCTCCTGTGCCCACCTCGTCATCACGCTTGATGACCTACCTTTAAAAGGTTTACATGTGAAGGGGGAGAGATGGCAGTGCTAAAAGCAGTGACATTAACACAGCCCCTGCTGTATTATCTTCCACTTGGGATTTTCCAAGCCATGGTGAGTGAGTCTGGAGGAGCTTCTTAGAGTTGCCTATCCTACTTGGAGTTGAGCTTGTGCAAAACCACAGGGAAGTGATCTGCTTCCTGAAAATCATATGTTATTAGGTACAAGCTGTGTAAACACTTCTGGGGCTATCTAGGGGTTGTCAGTGATGCAGGGTGCAACAGCCCTTAGTTCTTACCTGGGGATGCTTCAGGCATGGCTTACTGGGGCTGCCAAGCCACACATCTCCTCACAACCCAAACTTTGCCTTGCTGCTGCTGCTCTGAAATTTAGGAAAAACAGAGCAGAATTTCTTCTGTGAGTCTAACAGTGCCAGCATGGGCACTTTGAACTCAGGCTGAGCTCAGGGGCTGTACCTCACACCTGGAGGTGGCCTGAGATCCAGCACAGTGGGGGTACCACTGCTCAGGAACTCCCTCTGTGTGACTGTTTGTCCATCTGTCTACAGACGCAGGTACAGGACTACAGAAAGGTTCTGTTCTCAGGGTTTTCCCTTGCAAAATCACACCTTTTGGAAACCTTTTGCTTGAGCAGTAGCTTTCCCTGCTCCAGAGTTTTGAAGAAAAGGATGCTTGCTTTCCTTCCTGAGGGAAGTGCTCCTCCTGGTATGGGGGGCTAGTATCACCACAATTTTACTTCAAGTCTGGGGACTGAATCTGCAGAAAAGTGAAAATTAGATAGGAGACTCACTCCCTTCTCACTTGAAAGGCTGAATATGGCTGTGCCCTGTGCCAAGCCGACGTTCCTGGGTCATCACAGGTGGGTTTTCTGGGGTTTGGTGTTTGTTAGTATTTGCAGCACAACAGGTCCAGTCCCCTTACCCTGAGAGCTTCTAATTGCAGCATTGTTTGAGGAAGGGGGAAGCGTTTTAACAGGAGCTTAGCTAAGGACGGCTTAACACAGCATCACTTGTGGGGCTTAATATGTGCCCCGATCTTTGCAGACAGAGAAACCTTTCAGTGTTGGAGGCATCTCTCCCCGCACCACGGTGTTACTCGGGCTGCTTATTGTTGCCATAAAAGCCGAGTGAAGTTTGGATTTGCTGGTGCCCACTGAGCCAGATTTGTGAAGCATAAATGAGAAAACCTGCCCCAGCCTCCCTTTCCCATAAAAAAGCTACTCAGGTGGCTTCAGCGTGGGCAGCTAATGGGGGGAAGGCGGAGGCAGCCGCTGCACCTGCTAATGCTTTGGCTCGGGCTGGTGGCACAGAGGCTGCGGCGAATTCCCCCTGAGCAGCAAGCTGTCGGTGGCAGGAATGCCTCGCTCCGAGGAGCGCTCCTGCTACGACAACAAAGAGCCCTTTGATCCTTTCCATTTGGAGAACTTAAAATGAGAAAGCCAAACTACAATGAGACCAAGTTGGGTCATAAAAAAAGGAGAGCAGGAGCACCAAAGCGCTCCGGAGTGTAATTGTAGAAGCAGCAAATGCTTTGGCACTTAATTCTGCTTTAGTGTCAGTTCAGCCTGTTTCATGTTTAGTACTGCCAAGCCCTTCACCAAATGCTCTGCACAAACAACCCACTGCTGCTCCTCAGCAGCCTCAGGGCACTTGGAGAGCCCCTGGCTCCACCACAGCTCCTTCAGCTCTGAGGTCTTCAGCTGCACACGGGGTGGAAATGGCCTGTGATGTATAAACAGCCCCGTGCTCAAGCTATCCCCTTCTGGAGGGGGAGCCTTGGCTGGCTGCTGCTGCTCTAGCCTGGCTCAGTAAAGGTGCTGGGACCACTGGAGCCCACAGCTTTGTTGCTGGGCAGCAGCTCTTTGTATCCAGGGCTGATCCCAAATTCTTATTTATAGGAGATCACCATCCAGTATGACCTGGACAGGCTGGAAGAGTTGGGCAGGGAATAACCTTATGAAGTTCAAGAAGGTCAAGTGTAGGGTCCTGCACCTAGGGAGGAGAAAAACCCAGCAGCAGTACAGGTGAGCGGCTGACCTGCTGGAAAGCAGCTCTGTGGAAAAAAGACCTGGGAGTGCTGGTGGACAACAAGAAGACCATCAGCTAGCAATGTGCCCTTGTGGCCAAGAAGGCCAATGGCCTCCTGGAGTGCATCAAACAGTGTGGCCATCAGGTCAAGAGATGTTCACTTTCCCCTCTAATCTGCCCTGGTAAGGCCTCATCTGGAATACTGTGTCCAGTACTGGGCTCCCCAGTTCGAGAGGGACAGGAAACTGCTTGAGAGGGTACAGCAAAGGGCTGCAAAGATGATCAGGGAAGCAGAATATCTGTCTGAAGAAGAGAGGCTGAGGAACTTGGAGCTTTTTAGGCTAGAGAAGAGAAAGCTGAGGGGGGATTTTATCAATGCTTGTCAACACTTAGGGAGTGGATGACAGGAGGATGGGGCCAGTCTTTTTGCAGTGATGCCCAGTCACAGGAGAAGAAGTAACGAGCATAAATGTGAACATGAGGAGGAGCTTCTTTACTTGGAAGGTAGTAGAGCACTGGAACAGGCTGCCCAGAGAGGTGGCAGAGTGTCTACCTCTGGAGTCATTCAAAGCCCACCTGGACATTGTGTTCCTGTGCAGTCTGCACTAGGTGAACCTGCTCTGGCAGAGGGCTTGGACTGGACGATCTCCAGAGATCCCTTTCAACCTCTCTCATTCTGTGATTCCATGAGATGCTCTAGCAGAGCCAGTGCTTTGTGCTGCTCAGGCTTTACGAGTGTGGCTGTGCTTCCCCTCACCTCTGCAGAGTCCAAAGGCTTTTGGTGGAAGGTGGCCATCAGATCAGGCATTTTTTAAGGCATTCACCAGAAGTCTGGCTAACAGCTATCGCATCTTCCCACAGCTCTCAGAAGTGTGTTTAAATAAAAAAAGCTCTGAATTATTTCTCTGCAGAGAACTGAGCTGCAAGTTGTCACTTCCCTGGTGGCAAGGCCTTGTCATGAGGCCAGGCAGCAGCCCCTGGGGCCAAACTGGCTATTTAGGGGTGGAGGTGATGACTTGAAGAGAGCCCTTGCCTGCAGGGGCAGGGTTGTGCCTCTGCAATGGATCTCATCTTCCTCTGAGCAGGGAGCTTGGCTGGAGATGTTGCCTGTAGGACTGCCATAGCAAGATGCCGAAACAAAGAAACAGTTTGCCCCTCAGGCACACGTGGGACACCTCAGGACCCCAAGGCCCTTGTAGTTGCCCTGCTCTGTGAGGTGCTGGGGATGCAGGGCTGGATGTGGGTCCTTTGCCATCATGGGGCAGTGCCATCACACCATGCCAGGTGGTTCCTGCACAGATCCCAGGCTCTTCAGAACTCTATTTTAAAGAATCATTTGAAAAATGCAGAGGTGGGAGATGCCCCATCCCTGGAACCATTCCAGGTCAGGTTGTTTGGAGCTCTGAGCACTCTGCCCTATTTGCAGATGCCCCTGCTGACTGTGTGTGGGGGGTTGGACTAGATAACCTTTAAAGGCCCCTTCCAACCCAAACCATTCTAATCTAAGTCTATGATTCTCTAAACCTGCACATTTTGAAGTGCAAGCACTCAGCAAGGTGCATCCTGACAGCTAACTATGTGTGAAATGTGTCTTGGCAGCATCTCCCAGCTGAGGCTGGCGGCAGAGGGTGCAGCCCCATATTGGTGGCAAGCATCTGCAGGAGGAGCTCCTGAGGAAGGAGCAGCAAGAGGCTGGAGCCCAAAGCCATCTCCATTTTCCCTTCTCCTCTTTTTGGTGGAGTGAGGTGATGGGTGACCCACCCAGTGCGCTGGCATATAAACAGGGACCTGATTAGATCTTAAGTGATGAGCTGCTGGTGAAAACAAGGCGACACCTCCAAATTGTTCAAAGCCATTATGAAGTGCTTTGGTCCCTAATAGGTTACCAGCTCGCCCTGGTATAGGTGATGTGCCCGAGTGATTTATTCTGCTAGGAATCATAGGAGATGCTGTAAAATCACCTTGTAATTATTTGGAAGCAATTTGTCTGCCTCTGACGTGTCTTAGCATGGACAGGAATGCTCTGTTTGGGGAAGTGAGGGCCTTATCCTGATCTATCTCGAGGTGCTTGTAAATGTTACTGTAATTCCTCGGTATCAAATCGTTCAGCTCTTCCTCTTCCAGAATGAAGTTATTTTATCTCGTGCACCTTGTTTACTTCAAATTAGCCCTGAGGTTGGCCTGAAGTTGCACCTTGTTATTTCTCCACCTCCTGTCTCCGTCTTAGGCTCTGTCGGCAAATTGGAAGGTCTAAGTAAATACTTTTTTTGTTATTAATAGAATAACTTCCCCCCTCACACACACACACACACACACACACATACTCTTTCTTTTCATTCCAGTCTTCATTTTCCATGAGAAACTGACATTGCAGTACAAGCGGAAACCTCCCAAATTGCACGAAAACGCCTTAATTCTCCTAGCAACAAGGTCAGGGCTCGAATCCAGGACCTTTCCATGAGCGCGGGGGGAACAGCCCTGCCAATTACCTGCTCCCCCTGCGCTCCGGATCCGGTCGGTTCAGCAGCACCTGGGTTTGGGTGGATTTGAAACTCAGCCATGGTATTGTTTAAAAATTCTCCATTCACCGGGGAAGGGTTTGTAGTGGGCTGAGCCCTGAGCAACCTGGGGCTGGTTTTATGGCTTCCCATTGAAACCTGGTGGAACCCCATGGTGTCGACTGATTTCCCTCTTCCCCACTCATGTGGCTTTGATCAAGCCCAGGGCTTGGAGAACGACACCTCCTCCCACCCCCCCGGAACTGGGACCGCTGAGCTTTGCCCAGTTCTGTCGTTCATTAAAGTGTTTGTCAGCTTCCAGTCGTAGGTGATAGAATGAGGACCTTTGTGCCTAGTCCAGGATGGAGATTGCTGGTCCTGGTGGCAGAAGCTTTGTCCCTGTATAGGGGGCACGTATAGGGAACACAGACCCCGGATTAGCATGTCTGATGCAGAAGTTGCCCTGATCTTCCTGTGCCCTCTTAATGAGACCTGCTCATGGTAACAAAAGCCTTTAGGCAGGGTGATGGTGCATTAATGATTTGAGGGTAAACGTCTCATCTTATTGGAGGATTCAGGCTCTGCTCATGCTATTAAGCCAGAAGGGAAGGCTGTGGTGTGGAAGCTGGCAACAACAGAGCTTTTACCCTCTTGTTACCTGCATGACTCCCGCTCGGATTGTTGCGCCTGATGGTTCTATCTCACAGCTCTGTTTACAGCTCATCACTGTTACTTGGGGACCTGAGGTGTGGGGAAGACTGAGCAAACTCAGCCCAAGGAGTTTCCCTCCTGTCCCACGGTCCCTGCCTTTCCCACAAACTGCACCAACCTCTGCTGCGATTGTGCAAGATGTTTTATGAAGGTTTCTAGGAAAGAGCAGGCTGGCCTGGCCTTGGGAAAAGGGTGGCAAACACGTGGGGCTCATCTCCTTGCCCAAAGCAGCCTCTGAGCAGAGCCACTGCAGCCTGGAACTGACCAGTGCTGCAGGTGCTTTCTGGTCCTGCTGCTGTGTCTCTTCTGTCCCCGCAGGAATAGGTGAAATGTGGTTGGTTTGGGCTAATATGATGGAAATCCTTCCTTTGGCTTTGCTGAGACTTAGACTAAGTCCTGTATCATGCTTCTACTGTGCTTATTCCTCTCTCGAACCCACAAAACACAAAATACTGGTGTACACAACGACACGATGTTCTAGGTGCAGCATCAGTAACTCAGTAGTTAAAGAACAAAACGTGTTTTCTAGTGGAAGATTATAGGTGAGAAGAATGTCCTCTAGGCTGAAGAACTTAAAGATGCTGTTGGGTAATGCGACTCCCATGTCACATGTGCTGTATAGAGTCCCAAATCCGTCCCAGCATCCATGTGCTACTGCATTGAAAGCTGAGTTCTGTATCTGTTGGTCCAGATCTTAAAATTGAGCCAAGCTCTGTCAAACTGTGAGCCAAACTCAGTGGCTGCATCAGAAAGAGGGTCCCAGCAGGGCAGGCATTGTGCTGCAGGGTGGTCGGGGAGCAGCACTTACTCTCAGGAGCATTTGACCTCCAGTTCTGCACTGATCCTGGCCTCCTCTGCAAGGACAGAAGTAATTTAGGGACATGGCATCCTATGTCAGACCCTTGAGCTTTGGGTGGCTGTTTTCAGGTTGAGACTGAAAGGCTGTGACAGGGGAAGGACTGTGTCCCCTCTGCCACCAGAAACAAAATCTTTTTGCAAACAAAAGTCCACCCCGAGGCATGTAAAATCTCTGGCAATGGAGCTGGGGTGGGTTGGGTGGCTGAGAACTCTGCCATGTAGTCCTTGAGCTGCAATCACATTGGAGTGCTGGTGGGTAGGTGTCCCATCCAGGGAGCTGCTCTAGCGTGGGAACAGCCCTTTCTGCTGTGATGTGAGTTGGAGCCAAGCCTGAGGTGTGCAACATAGGTCTGAAGGAACTGGGCTTCAGGGCTGTTCCAGGGAGTGGACTGGGATTTGGAACCTCAGTGCCTCCAGCACCCCTCTGCTTGTCTCCAGAGCTCCACGCATGGATTATTTGCCAGGTGTCGTGCTCGTGATGCTGTGGGGGAGTTTTCAAAGTGCTGGGAAGGCTTAGGCTAAGACTTGTAATGATTTTAGTGGGATTTGGGTAGTTATGGACACAAGCCCATGAGCTATTTTGGAGAACATATCAAAAGTGAGCAGTGGAAGGGGAAAGGCTGTTGTTTGGCCCTTGCAAGATT
>VWZI01017594.1:691243-838816 GCA_013396835.1 Psilopogon haemacephalus | reverse complement strand
CCCCCCCCCCCCCAAGGATCACCTAGTTCCAACCTCCCCTGCCACGGGCAGGGGCACCCTACCCTAGATCAGGCTGCCCACAGCCTCAGCCAGCCTGGAATTTATAGGTAATTTATAGGGGACAAAATAAGAGAAATCGGAAGCTTTGCTTTGAAGGCAAAAAGTAATATTGCATGTGTAAAAAAAAAATACCTCAATTAGCTATTTTCCAAGTGGTGCTCTTTTCACTGTCTCTAAATTCATTTAAGCCCTGTTCTAAAACATGTTACTGCTTCTTTAACAAATGCCACCTTTGGGCCCCAGATGTTAAATCCCACCACCTTTTCCCAGAGCCTAATGAAAAGTCCAGAGCCCAAACTTTCTCTGCTTTGGCCATGTCTTACCCATTTTTGCTACCCCCTTGCAGCTCCTCTGTTTTTTTTCTCCAGAACCTGAATCTTGGCGGATTAGAAAAAGACTCTTCCCACCACCATTTCTTTTTCTCCCATGGTATTTTAAGCTCGCAATGGCCATATTAAGGTGCCCACCCAAGGAGACGTAGAGCATGAGCATCACTTTTGGTGGTCACCTGCAGAGTCCCTGTGCTGCAGAAAGGTCTGGCACATGCTGGGATTTACCTGTCAGTCAAGATTTTGTGGTGACTTGCAGAGACAAGCCAAGCCATGAGCTCTGGGCTGGTGGCAACCACTGCAGTACCTGGCTGGTTTTGGTTTGGGTGGGACTCATTTCTACTCAGAAAGTTATGGAAAGTTGTATCCTGATCAGAGCAGTCCAAAGATGACCAACACCTCCCCAGGGAAGAGCTGATTTCTAGTCTTGGAGCAGACAAAAGTGTAGTTGTCTGCACACCCCCAGTGCCTGCCAGGCTCAAGGACCTGTGGCTGAGCCACAGGAAGAGTAACCAAATTACAACAGGCTTGGGAAACGACCAGTTGAGTTTCCCTAAGCCACATCAAACCGAGCTGAAGTGAGATGAGCTGGTCTGCTCGGGCCTGAAGGAGAGCAAACGCTGCCTTTGTTTTGAAGAAAACAACCGCGGCGGCCAGGAATAACAGGAGCTGTAACCACAGCGAAGCCTCTAATGGGAGTTCCTTCCTTGGGTAAGCAGCACAATTATCATAGTGTTCCTGGTGTGTTTTGAGGGATGTCCTAGATGAAGGACAGCGTGTCCTGGCTGGATGAAGCACTGCAGATGATGCTGCAGTTTCTCCTTCCCAACTGGTTACTGAGGACCCACTTCTGATGATCTCTGGAGATATTCAAAACGCATCTGAATGAGCTCCTGTGTGCTCTGGTATAGGTGATCCTGCTCTTCAGGGAGATTGGACTAGATGATCCTTTGAGGTCCCTTCCAGCCCCTGACATTCTGTGATTCTGCAGCCCATTTCTCCCTTGAGCTGTGTCTTCACCCTCTTCTTCAGCCTCAGGCTTGGAAGGGTCAATTTCCCTCCCCACCCCGCCAAAAGTGGCAGTTCTGAACCTTCTTCCACCCGGAGCAAAGGAAAGGAGCTATGGAAGTCATGGGAGAAACCTGCAATTGGTAGATTTGCTGCCCAAGCTTTGTATCTAGATGTTCCACAAGCATGCCCCCGTTCTGGAGTCGAGCACCTCTCCAGCAGTAGCATGGAGAGCTGCACCCTCACAAACGCTATCGGGGGTGGAGCAGGAGGGACACAAGAGAAGGTCCTCTGAGTGTGCAGGGAGGCCACGCAGAGAGGCAGCTTGAGGCAGACCCCATGGCAGCTGGTTGGGAGCCAGCTGTCTGCCTGAGGGATGGTGTGCAAGGACAGGAGGAAGCCCTGTCAGGAACAAGGAGGGAAAGCGATGGTGTGAGATAGGCTGTGGCCCGCGGCGTGCCAGCGCTCGGTGCATTAGTTCCTGGGAGGTAGCACATGTTACTTTGATCATCTGATCCTATTTGCATGAATCAGAATGTAAAAATCTTGGCTGGGGTTTACAAAGGAGCCTGGAGGAATGGGCTGCCTATCTATCTATGTATCTGACACGAGCAGAGTGAAAACCCTTCCACTTCTTCCTGGGACCATTTTCCAAGGAGAGACAGCGATGTGGAGCTTAAATGTTGTTTACAGCCATGGCAGGCTTTGGGGCTGTGATCATCTCTGCTCCAGAGCGTTCAAAAGGATAAAATGAGCCTCCTATTATAAAGGCTGAAAATGATCCTTAATGAGTAACACACACGCAGCCTTCACAGGCACACATTTCTGAGCCCTTGGAAATGTTGGCACATGCAAACAAACAAAAACACATGTCTCGGGGCTCTGGTTTTCATAGAGTTCTGCATGCCATGGCATTTGGGGGGGGTGGCATTGCCAAGAGCTAACGAACCAGATTCCCCAGCTTGGCTCATGGAGCTGGCTCAGTGACGCAGGGACCTTTGAGGGGTGGCTGCCTGCTGGAGCATCAGGCAGCAGGGAGGGCAGCTTCCTCTGGAGCAAGGTTTGCAATCTGGAGGCTCTTTGGGGCAAGGTTTGCAGTTGGGAGGCTCCAGAGCAAAGCTGACAGCAGGGAGGCTCTGGAGCAGCATTTGCAACCAGGAGGCTCTGGTGCACAGTTCAGCTCATGAGAATCTGGAGCAAGGTTTGCAGTTGGGAGGCTCTGGAGCAAAGTTTGCATTTGGGAAGCTTTGGAGCAAGGTTTGCAGTTGGGAGGCTCTGGAGCAAGGTTTGCAGTTGGAAGGCTCTGGAGCAAGGTTTGCAATTGGGACGCTTTGGAGAAAGGTTTGCAATTGGGACGCTTTGGAGAAAGGTTTAAATCAAGAGGCTGTGGAGCAAGGTTTGCAATTGGGAGGCTCTCTGGAAGCAGCCTCAGTGCAGAGATCTGCACCCACCTCCATCTGAAGGCAAGGAGGTGATGGAGAGCAATTACTGTGAAACCTACAGCCGATGGCAATGCCCCAAACACTCCCTGGAGAGAAAACCTGTGCAAACTGCACCTGTACGGCCCTGTCTTAAAGTTGTGATGACAGTGACACTGGTGATCATATCAGAGCAAGCCTCTGGGGACCCCGAGACTGAGCCTGGGGGACAGGGACCCTGCATCCTGCCTGGACCTCACGGAGAGCTGGGCTTGTCCAGGCTGTGCCCTGCAGAGCAGCTGGTGTGACCCAGAGAGCTCACCCAGCTCGTGAGCAGAGTCTGTCTGTCTGTCTGGGCTGCTTGGGAAAGGTAAGACTCTGTTTCCTGCGGGGCCAGATATTTTGGAGGGGAAAGAAAGCAATTTGTGGCTGTGTTGTCTGCCTGATCAAAAGTGTTACCGGACTCAGCTACACAATGTGCACTCTTTAAACCAGTCCCAATTAGCCCTTCTTGCTAATGCTGCATTTCATTCCTGGGAGACTGCACTCGGCGAGCTGTTATGACTTTGTGATTGTGCACATACCTTTATGTGCTTTCATTCTTAATCCCCTTTTTGCAGAAGCCAAAAGGTCTTCCAGCCAAAAAGGAAATCAAAACCTTTTGTTGGCTGCTTCGTAAGAATTAAGGGTGGGATGAAGGTTGTAGCAGGATCTTAATTAGCCATTGTAAATAACGAGAGCAGCAGTGCCTGCAACCATATACCACCTTGGGTTGAGATATTGTCAGACCACACAAAGCTAGGTGAATGGGCAGCACAATGGCAGATAAAAATTCACCCCTGACAACTGCAAGGCAAGGCAGGGTGAGGAATAATTCCAGCTCCGCATGCACATCATCCAGCTCCAAATTAATTGTAATAATTTATGCTTTTATTGAGCTATCCACAATGACTCCAGGGTAGTTTTTTTTCATTTTAGCTGTTTGAGAAAGTAAAACAAAATATGAGGATGGTTAAAGAGAGGGATGAAAAATATTCCCCAAAGCCTGCCTGCTCGCAGCAGAGATCTGGAAGAGACCCTTGCTAGCATGCAGGGCTCCTCTCGGGATATCTGATCTCAGAAGGGGATATAGTGGAAATAATAAGCGTTCAGAGGCTGACAATGAAAATGATTAGAGGCCTGGGGAGGGAATGCTTTATGGAGGCACTGAAAGGACTGTGACTGCCTCATTTAGAGACAGGAAAGTAATGAATAGTCTAGACTGCAGAGAAAGTAAATTGGGATCTCCTGCTCACCTGCTCTCAACACAGGCGGGGAAATTCAATGAAAGGCAGCAAACTTCAGAACTGCTGAAAGAGAGAGGTTCTTGACTTGGGGAAAATTAACATTTGGCATGGCGATTAACCTTTCAGTTCAGACTATGGGAGCCTGGAGACCAGACCTGGAAAGGCAGGGCCATGGGCAGCGTAACCCCTCATGGGATGAGTGCTTCTGCCATCCCATCCCACCCAGGAAAAGCCATGGTGGTCTAACCTTGTTTCACTCATGTTAAACAGCTCTCAAGAAAGCACAAAATACCTTTAGGTGTGCTTTGGATCCTTCTCCTGTCCTATCACACTGGTCTGTCGTTTCTTGCTGTGGTGGTTTGGGGTTCAAACCAGCACACTTGCACTGCTGAACTGGCTAAATGAGCAGTAAAGATGCTCCATACTGGCCTTGCAGGTCCCTTGTAGGAAGCTCCACAGTTATCTCTGCCTAAGGAGGGCTTTGCCCAGGTGGCAGCAATGCTGCTTGCAAACCCTAGCTTGTGTTTTGTCTTGATGCTTTTTAGATCCTGGAGTCCTTCCCGTGTTGCACAGGTGCCATCTCTGCTTACCAGCACTGACACGTGGCAAGTGTTGTATGGCCACCCTTGCCAGCTGGTGGGAGAACTGTCAACCCCTACTTCCACAGGGTCACCCAGTTCTTCTCCAGCCTGTGCTGCTCTTTGCACCAGCCATGCCAAAAGACTAAGTGCAAGCAGTCCCATTCCAGGGGTGGAGAAGTTGAGATGTTTGGTCTTGAA
Organism: Psilopogon haemacephalus; assembly: GCA_013396835.1. Classification (NCBI taxonomy): domain Eukaryota; kingdom Metazoa; phylum Chordata; class Aves; order Piciformes; family Megalaimidae; genus Psilopogon; species Psilopogon haemacephalus. Next base: position 833,936 of record VWZI01017594.1, on the reverse strand, counting down.
CATGGCAAGTCTTGCACTCAGTGTTTTGCAGCCTGATTGTACAAGCTCCTTGCACACATCTGGGCTGAGATCTTTCATTGCCTGGAGGATTTCAGTGTTCTAGTCCCATCCATCTGGCATGCTGCAGAAGGGTTTCTTCTGTGATTTCAGGAAAAGCTCCATGCACGTGGTGAGCCCTTTGCTGCAGGAGACTAAACAGCTCCATGGCATGATTTGCTGGGAAGCATCAAAAACAGCTGCGGGGCACAAGGTGGATCTGGCTCTGAAAGCTCCAGGCTGCTGCAGAGTAACTGGATGTCCTCTTCATCACCTGCATGAGGAGAAGGTTTGGCCTGGCCAGCCCAACTGTGGGGTGCTGTCATCAGACATCATGGTAGGTGGTCTGAACCTGGCCCAAGGTAGGTGCTCTAATCTAAGATCTGCTGTAGCAGCCAAGTGATTCAAGACTGGATGCTTGCTTCTTCAAGGTGTGAACTAAGATCACATAATGCCCTTGAATGTAGGCAACAAAAACAGACCCTTACCCTCCCCAGATGGCTTCTGCAAGTAGACAGTGACTGTGCTGAGTTAGTGGGATTGACCACTGCCAGCTCAGCCACAAGCTCCGCATAAGTGCTTTTCCCTCCCCAGAGCATCAAGTCTCCAAGTGTGTGGGACAAGCCAGATACCAGCTCACAGCTGCCTTGGGAGGCAGAGACTGCCTTTGAGAACTGATTGACTTGGGGGAAAAAAACCCAAACTCTGCCCTTAGATGGAATTCATGACATGTAAATTTATAGGTGACTTCTGCATAGTGCTGCTCTCAGAGAGTGCTGGGAGCAGGACTTTATGCTGGGGTGCACACCTTTATGGTATGTGCTTCATTAAACACCTTCCAACCCCCCCAAGCAGGTGGTCACAACACCGAAAGGCAGGCAGAGCCTTTCCTGGTGGTTTGACAGCCAGAAGAAAAAGGGCCACATTGTCCTATGGGACACGGAGAAGAGACTCCAGGCAAGGTTTGGCAATGAGCAGATGGGAGTGTCAGTGCCTGAAGGAACATCTCCTGTATGAAGGGATCAGCCATGTGGGTGCACAGCAGAAAACATTGCTCCAGGAGAAAGTAAGTACCCCAAGTCCTTGAAAACTGTGGTGGTGGGAGGGGAAAATGAATCAGAAGATCACATGGGGATGAAAGCTTATCTAAAATTGCTTGGCTTGGAAGTTTCCAGAGAAGTGGTGGTGGATGCAAGTGAGAATGTGGTTGTGGCCAGAGAACCAGGGGAGGGCTGTGACTGCTGGCAAGAGTCCAAACTGGAGCATTTTCTTTCATTACCAGCTTTTTTTTTTGGGGGGAGGGCCCTTATTAACGGTTTCACATCTGTCCTGCAACTTGTTTGCCGTTTGAAGGGTGTTGCTAGTTCTACATCAGGAATATCTGCATCTGCCTGGGGAGGGTGGGGAGCACTTGGACACCTGCTAGGGAGGTTAAGTTGGATGTGCTGGGATGATGGAGAGGAAAATGTGAGCTTCCCCCGCCATAGGGAGAGCGCTGGGTCTGCCTGTGTCCCGGTCCCATGCTCTGCTGTATTTCAACAGCCACGTGTAGGGGTGCCCTGCGCCGATGTCAGGAGTAAATTGAGTCAATTATCTCCCACCATCTCTGTTGAAAGTGGTACTTAATCCTTTCCTCTAAACCTTTTATCTGACATTAAACGGTCATTAGTTTAAAAGAAAGAAAGGGGGAAAAAAAAAAAAAGTTAATCTGACTCACTTTCCAGCTGGAAAAACCTTTATAATTGCAGTAAAAATGCACCGAGGGCATGCACTGATAACATTGTTTTAGGGAAACAAACAAACAAAAAAAAACCCCCACCGTCAGTTTTGCTTTCAGTATTTTCCTGGGCAAACGAATTAAACAAACAGGGCTGCTGATTTGTACCTTGTGGGCACGTTGTTGTGCTTACTATTAGACCTTCCTGGAAATTTCCCGGCTTAGAAGAAACACTTAAATCATAACCAGCTACACGGTTCTCTCGTGGGAATGGTCCCCAGGCATGAATAGTGAAGAGGTCTTTAGGCTGATGAGAAGGAATTCAGATTCATCTCCATCTCCCTGATGTTTCCAGTCAAAAACAGGATTCCAAGACCCCACTGCTTTGGGGGAAGCTCTTGGGATGGAGAGGGGTGTTGGGGGAGCCTGGGGATCAATGCTTGGGCAGGCAGGAGCAGGAGACTTGCCTCATCCACTTGTCCTTCTCCATGGGCTCATTAGCTGTTTGCATCATCAAGCAAACAGGTTCCACTCTCAGCTTTGCACATAGACCTGGAGAAGCTCAGGTTTTCTGCCAGGGCTCCTCCATTTGGGCTATGTTCTGCTGCTCTGGGGCAGGAGCCTCCTGCCACATGTCTGATGCTGCAGACCCTTGTACTGGAGATGTGACAGGGATAAGAAGTGTGATGCAGCAGTTGGCTGGGAGGAGAGTCTCACATGCAGCACCATGCTGACCATGGTGGACCTCTTGGGCTTTTCCAATATTGTTAGAATATTTCTAGTGGCATCAACTCCTCAGGATTTTCCCCTTTGCTGGAAAATTAGTGGTGGTTTCTCTCTGTTAACTTTTTATCCCCCTGCAGCAAGCCTCTGCTGCCTCTGAGCTCTGCCATGGTTCTCACCATGTGCACAACATGAAAGGAACAGGGCAGGAACCAGAGTTACTGGAGGTTGCTGGGAGCATTGCTGCCATCTGCATCCCTTTCTGCTGGTGTTCTGCTGGTGTCCTGGGGGCAAGGACTGGGGAGATGGCAGCCTGCACCCTGGAGCAGCCTCCTGCCCCTCTGTGCACGCAGTGACACCCAGCCCAGGGTGCCACAACACCCTTACTTGGTGCCAGGTGCTAACAGCCACCTCAGGAGATGCCTTCAGCAAGGCTAGAGCTGAATTCGGAATTGGACTGGAATGATTAAGCAAGAACTAAGGCAGAAATTAGTTGGGGTTCAGTGAAATGTAACTTGAAATTTTTTTTTCCTTTCTTCTTTGAAAAGTACAGCTAAAGGATTAAGTTTTGTGTTTTTTAACTAGATTTCTTTCTTTTCTTGGAAAGTTCTTTGCATTTTTCCATCCTAGAAACAGAGTCTAGAAATATTTAAATGTGAAAAGAATGCGTTTCGAGTTCCAGTTTTCCTGCTTTTGACAACAATAAAGGTTTCCCTTAATGCAAAGGTTTTAATTATCTGTAAATTCGGGGAAATTTCCAGCCAGCTCTGACACAGATTATTCAGTTTGTAAGACTTAGTCTAGAAATGTGGAATTTTCCCATGGTTAGAACCACAGTGCCACAAGCTCTCCTCCTGTAGCAGGCCTGTCATCACCCATGGCATGAATCTGGAGCTAGGCACAAGTGAGTAGCTCAGCTTTTGGATACATCAGGGATGTGTTGACATGGTCAGCTGTCCCTTGCCATTGGGTTGTTTGTTTTCCCAGCACCCTGCACACCCCTGGTGCTGCAGTGGCATTTCCAGAAAGTAAGAGAGGGTGTACTTGATTTACCACCAAGTTACACATCCTGTGCTGCATCAGCCACTGCACTGCTGCTGTTGAATTTACAGGAAAAGGATACATTCTGTGCAGTGAAACCTCTCTTGCGGCCAGGGGAGGTCCTGCTGATACCCAGGGAAGATTTGCCAGTGGATGGGAACTGACTCCAGCCTTTTAGGCAGAGGCAATCCAGAGTATCCAGTCCAGGATGAAGGGCGAAGAGCTGGAGTGCAGTCCTGTGGAGAAGGGCTTGGGGGTGCTGGTGGATGAAAAGCTGGATGTGAACCAGCACCGTGTGCTCACAGTGTAGAGCCAGCTGTGTGCTGGGCTGATCCCCAGCAGCATGGGCAGCAGGTGCAGGGAGGGGATTCTGCCACTCTGCTCTGCTGAGATCTCACCTGTGGTGCTGGGGCCAGATCTGGAGTCCTCAGCACAAGAGACATGGACCTTTTGGAGCAGGGACAGAGGAGAACACAGAAATGATGGGGGGGCTGGAAAACCCTCCTCTGTGGCACCAGGCTGAGAAAGTTGGGGTTGTTCAGCCTGGAGAAGAGAAGGCTGCAGGAAGACCTTCTGGTGGCCTTTCAGTGATTGAAGGGGCTGTAAGAAAGCCAGGGACAGATGTTTGAGCAGGGCCAGTTGTGAGAGGATGAGGGGGTCATGGTTTGAAATTAAAAGAGGGAGATTTAGATGAGAGAGCAGAAGAAATTCTTTACACTGAGGGTGATGAGACCCTGGCCCAAGTTGCCTGGTGAGGTGGGAGATGTCCCATCCCACAGCAGGGTTTTTTGGGCTCTGAGCATCCTGCTGCAGTTGCAAAGGTCCCTGCTGAACTGCGGAGGGGTTGCACTACATAATCTGTAAAGGTCCTTCCCAACCCAGCATTTAGCAGAGCAGGGTCTTTGATTGAGCAAAGCCATCACGACTAAAGCATAGGACAAAGCACAAGGGAGATGAGACAGCAGGAGCCCCTTTCCCAGGAAGCAAGAGCTGCTGCAAGGGGCTCCTGTTTGCATAACCAAGTAGCTCGACTTTTGCTGTCTGCCCAGCTCATTTATGCTTTTCCACAGCTCCCAGCCCCAATCCAGCCAGACTTGACATTAGCAGATGCCAAATGAATATTTGCACAAATGTTCACCAGCGAGTTTTCGTGCCGCTCCCTCCCTCAAGGTGGCAAGTGTGGGTGTGGAGAGCGCTGCCCTGTTTGAGAACATGTCCCTTTGAACTCCCTGGCAGGGAGGGTGAAAGAAAGGNAAAAAAAAAAAAAAAAATTAATAAAATCATCTGAACAGGTTCCAGCCTGTGTTATTTTGTTTTTAACCCAGAAACCTGTGGATACCAGAATCTGAGAGAGGAGGAATGGAAACGGAGTGAGAATGTGGAGAGGAGTAAAGCAAAGCTTAAAAGCCCCGAATCATGCCTTTGGTTTTGTTGAGATGAGAATTAGACACATACAAATTAGCTAGGAAATATCCTGTTTCTTTAGGGGGGGGGGAGGGGTGGGGTGGAGAAGGTATTAACCTTATAAAGGGAACTCTCCGGCCACCCCAGGGAGGGTGTGAAGTAAGTGTTGGGTGATGTGTTGACTTTAATGCAGGAAAGGAGTCTGCTGCCGAGAGAAGCACTAATCCTGCCCCTGCCTTTGGGCTGCAGTTGTTAGCATCCTCTCTTATCTCCCATTTAAAGTGATGCCCGGAGGATGCTGCTCTGGGCACAGTGGTCCCCACTCCGGCTCAGTTTAGCTGGAGGGTTCTGGGATGGGGAGGAGATTTCCATCTGTGGAACACAGAGCTGCTCACCGTGGGGTATAACGGTAGATATTTTGCCAAAGACAGCAAAAAAAATTGGATTACAGGGATTTGGTAGTGCCCCTCATGGGAGTAAAGCAGACTGTGTCCATTCCTTCACCCTTTCAACAGTGCATGTGCAAGCAGTCCCCATCCCTGAGGCAGGATCCGGCCACCTTCCCCAGACCTCCCCAGTTTGGTGTCGGCCAGGTCCAGCCGAGTTTACCACGGAGCCTGTGAGGGGGGAGAAACAGAGAGACGTCTGAGGATGGAAGAGTTAAGCAGACCCTGGCAGCGCTTCCCAGCCTCCCCTCCCCAAGCTAATCTAACAGATGGGAAGATACTAATTATCCCCCAAGCCAGTAGCTGTACTGTGAGGGTGATGCTGTCCTGGAGCTCTGCCATGCAGTGTGGCAGCATTATTCTGGCAAGAGCAGGATGAGGTGTTTCAGGGTGACCCACGGGGACACGGTGTGACCAGCCTGGGCAGAGGATGCTGCTGCCAGCCTCACAGCCAGGAATGGAAGCAAAGCACTAGCAGGGCTGAGGTGGAAGTAGGCTTGGCTTTTCCTGTCTCGCTATACCTCTGCTTTAGGCACGTCGATATCATTAATTCCTCCTGGGAACTCCCAAATGAACACGTAGTTTTTAACTGCTGCAGTAGACCGTAGCAGGTAGCTGAAGAGCTAATGTGGCCGAGGCTGTTTCCTTGCAAAACAAAAGAAACCCAAACCAAACAAAAAAAATCCATGCACTTAGCACGTCGGAGAGATGTCGAAGTTGCCTTGTCAGCAGCCAGCTTGTCCCTACTGTTTGTTGGGCTGCAAGGACGGGTTCCAGCTCTGTTTTGAGTAAGGGTCTCTGCAGCCTCCCCTCAAGAACACCTTCTCCGGCAAGCCCTGGGTATCTGCAGCCGCCGACACCTCTCTGGCTTTGCAGCTGAGAGCTGTGCTCCCAACAAAGCATTATCGATTGTTCTGCCCTTGCCTTCCCTGTGCCCGGCACAGCCCCTGGGGGACAAACACCACATGGGAGCTTGTTCCTGTGCCTGGGCAACGGGGAGCCGGCGGCTTCCCTGACATTTCACACATTTTTTTCCTCCCCGCTAGCTCAGCAGTCCAAATGCAAAACCCCAGCAAGCAGGGACATCGCCTTTATTTCTGACGATCCCTGGAGAGGACTTTATCGTAAACCAGTGAATGGATTAGGGTTAGACTCATTCATAGATGATGTGTTTGGCTGTATTTTTTTTTTCTCCTCATCTGCAACAGAAATTATCTAGAAAATCTCTGTTTAATAGCTGATCCAAGAATAATTCAATACAAGTGAGTAATATAAGTTTAAAAAATATTGTAACTGTTGTAGATTCTTCTTAACGCTTTCAGGGCAGGGTGGGAGGGTGAAGCTGGTGGAAATGGGAGAAAGGGAAAGATGCTTTGTAGGTGGTATCTCAGCTCAGAGACCTAACATCTGTATAGTCCATGGGAGTATAGGTTGTGACAAAAGAAGTTTTTTTACTTTGAAGGTGGTGGCTGGAAAAGTCTCTTGGTCTAGCACAAAATGCAATGCAAAGGTTTTCCTGCTGAAGAAGCTGTTCAGACTCTTCACAGTGTTCCCAGACAGATCCCACTTCTTTTATTCCCGCCTAGCCAGGAGGAACAAGGCACAGACTGCCTAAGGCTGGGCCCACAGAATGCATAGGGATAGAGATAGATAAAATGAATTACAGACATACACATGCATATGCATACATATCCTCACATACATACAGCCCTATACACATACACACACCTACACCCTCGTGTACTGTAGATACAGCTACTGTAGCTACACATATACAGCCCCATATACATATAGATACACATCCCTGTACATACACATACACCCCCTTACACACACACACACAATCATAGAATCATAGTTACAGAATGACTTAGGTTGGAAGGGGCCTTAGAGATCACCTTCTCCAACCCGGTCCCCCTGCACCCCATCATGGGCAGAGATGCCTCTCAACTAGACTCAGCTGCTCAAGGTCTCATCCAGCCTGGCCTTGAACGCCTTCAAGGAGGGGTCATCTACAGCCACTTGGGGCAACCTATTCCAGAGTCTCACCAACCTCGTACCTAGAAAGCTTCTTCCTAAAATCCAGTCTAAACTTACTTTCCCTCAGCTTAAAACCATTCCCCTTGTCCTGTTGCTAGGCATCCTTATGAAAAGTCCCTCTCCAGCCTTTCAGTAAGTTCATTTCAGGCACTGGAAGGCAGCTATAAGATTCCCCAGGAGACTTCTCCAGGCCGAGCAGCCCCATCACCCTCAGCCTGTTCTCATAGCAGAGGCTTTGAATTAGTCTCGTGGCTCTCCTCTGTACTCACTCCAACAGTTCTATGTCCTTCTTGTAATGGGGACACCAGTACTCTACACAGTATTTGAGGAAGGGTCTCACAAAAGCAGAGTAAAGGGGAAGAATCACTTCTCTTGACCTGCTAGCCACGCTCCTCCTGAAGCAGTGCCATATAGATACACATCATATACATATACACATACATCACAGACACATCACACACATATTCCCACCCCCTCCCCTTAAATATATATATATATATAGCATGTTTCATATCCACACTCATATACCCCATGTAGATGTGTGTGTGCCTCTCTCTCTGTACTGCTGCCAGCACCAGCATCCTGGAGCTTTGTCCCTGACCCAGTGCCGGGAGCAGGAGCAGAGAGGAGAGGCAGCAGATGGGCGTGGAGAACGGGCAGGCGCAGGCAGACGCCGAGCCAATACTGCTCACTATGATAGACAGTGGTCTTAGCACACCAGCAGCCTAATGCAGCTTTTGTTGCTGTCAGTTTTTTGGTAGCTATGCTGGCAAAGGATGGATTTAAGGAGGAATGTGAAGTGGCAGAGACTGCTGCAGTTGGTGTGGAGGGTGAGTTGGAGGAGAGCACTGAGGCCCATCAGGGTCAGTGGAAATGAGGAGGAGTGATGGCTTACAATGACTGACACCAGTATCATGCTGGTGAAAGTCCATCTGAACTGTTACTTGCCTGAATACTGGATCTCCTTCAGATAAATTGAGGGGTTAGAGCTGGAGCTGGCTGTGGGGAGAAACAAGGAGAAGGAAAAAATGAGAAGGTTTGGCTGTAATGATGCATCTTCCTGAGGGATAGACTTAATTTAAGCATCAGAAATCAGATAGCACCAGTACCTATATTTTTACATATATACAGAATATAACAGCAGAGCGTAGCATTCAAAAATCAAGACATGATTGAATGTCATCCACAGACAATATCCTTCTCTCAGTCTCACAAGCTGGGGTCTCCAATGCACAGTGAAACCCTACCAGTCACTTGCCACCTTCTAGACCTGGATACTGCATCCCTAAGAGGTTCTCTCTCACTGCTGTGACAGAAGTCTCATGGCTTTCAGTTCATCTTGGTACCATCTCAGTAGCACAGCAGTATCCTTTATCAGAGACTTCATCCTCTTGGACTTTTCATTTCCCCCAGCTTACTCCAAGAAACAGGCTCAGGATGTGGAATTGCAGCCTGAGTTGGATTCTGCCATGAAAGCCTTCTGTCCCTGATGGAAAGTTCTGTGAGCTCTAGGTCTCCTTACACCATCCTTCATTCATAGAATCACAGAATTATAGACTTGTTGTTGTTGTAAAAGACCTTGGATATCATTGAGTCCAACCGTCAACGTGTTACTACCATGGCCATTAAATCATGTCCCAAATTGCTATGTTTCGGACACCTCCAGAGATAGTGGCTCTACCACCCCCATTGGCAGCCTGTTCCAATGCCTGACCACTCTTTCAGTACAGGTATTCCCCCTAATATCCAACCTAAACCTCCCCTGGTGCAATTTCAAGCTTTCCCTCTTTTTCCTGTCCCTAGAACAGTTCATCACATCTTCTGATATCAGTGGTGCTCAGATGCTTTCTAGAGATTGGCTAACATTTACCCTTTTCATCCCACCCCACTGCATTTTGATACTGTCGATGTGCTGGGAGGTGTCCTATAGTGTCCTGCCAGCCATGGGCTTCAAATGACTATGCAGAATATTTTGGAACATATATATGCTCCCTCACCTCTCCAGGGCCAAACATTTCATTTTGCTTCACATATCAGAGTGGAAATAATCAATTAACGCGTTCATTACTCATTTCTGGTACAGTACAGTCTAAACATCTGAGACCCAACCCATGCTCTTTAGAGCATAAACTCACATTAAGAGACTGAAGTTCATTTGGTATCTGGGAAACAAACCCAATTCTGTGTCTTCCCACTAAGCAAAAAGTTATCTCATCGTTACTGTCATGTAGATTTGGGTAGAGCTACTGGTACCCTGACCATGCCAGTCTGGGGCTGGGGTCCTGCTACCTCTTGCCAGGCAGTTTGTAGTGCAGTAGAATGTTTGTGTGTGTCCTGATACCTTCACCCTTCGAGCAGCGAGCAAAGAAAGAGGAAATAAGATTTGCTAGCAATAAAGCAGCGTACAATAGCTATTAAAATGGGGTAATTACATAATTAGCACGGTAGTGGTAACTCACCCAGCACGAACAACAGTAAAGCAGGCCCCTGCTTCCCTTGGTATGACTATAGCCCAGCCCCTAACAAAACCTCCAAAATGGTTATTTAGTTGAAGCACACAAGAAAAACTTAAAAGCCGTCGTAAAACTGAGAAGGGAGGCCCAAAAAAACCGCAGGGAAGCCAAACACTTTCAAAGAAACAATAGTAAATTAGGTGTTAAAGATATAAAAGCCTGTTCCCTAACAATTTAATTAGGTAGCATGTCTGTTACAGACATTATGCTGCTAGTTTTGGAACCCATGGCAGGGCCTCACAGCTCTCAATTCACACTAGCCCCCAAGAGAGGAGTTTGTTATGAAGGGCTGATGTTTTTGCTCTACAGAAAAGTGTGATGGTAATCAAGTGAAAATGGCAGGTAGCACAAGAAATTACAATTTTTCTTCCCCTTTGCAACTTTCCCTGACATGTATTTACAGTAATTAAAAGCCCAGTTTGAAGAACAGTCCTGGTTTTAATTAGCACCTGCTTCAGTTTCATCTGAGCTCATTCCCTCAAAGACAGAACAAAACTCCCCTGGAATGGGCTTGAGTTTGACCAGTTTGAGAAGCCTGCCTCCAACTCCTGTCCTCACTTGGGAACAGAGCTCAGAAATCAGAGGCAGAGCCCCTGTGCTGGCTGTGCAGCCCACAATCAAGCCTTGGCACCTTCATTAACTCCTCCTGCCATCACACAGCATCTCCTGTATGTGGGAGTGAACCTCTTCTCGCCTCATCCTCAGTCTCTCTGGTGGGAAGGAAGTGAACACCTGATAGCTTTGCCACCAGTGCTGAGTCTACTATTAGTGACTTCAAAGATTAAATCAGTTAGGTGGAATAAGGGAAGGAAAGGGGTTCCTTAAATGAAATGTGAAGCATAAAAATGAAAGGACAGTTCTGTGATTCTGTGGCAGTCAAAGTGCCTCGCTGCCTCTTGAAGGTCGTCAGTAGATACTGTGACAAAGCCTCTCTGGAAGGGCTGCATTTTACTTAAAGATGCAGAGGTTTTTCCCTTTGCAGCAAAAGGGGTTGCATTGCTGTAGAAAGAGCAGGACCTTGTGGGAAGACTCTCGCTGACCTCTTCTCAAAGGCAGGATACTCTGCAGTACTCCTGCTGTGCTCAGGGTAATTTTGAGGGATAAAGTTTCCATCGGCGTGTTGCTTGACGGTTTGCTCTTCTGTCACCTCCCAGCGATGTTTATACCCAGGAACAGAGAGTCCATCATGAGCTGAGGGGTCATTTATTTTTAGTGGAGTTTCTTTGCTAAAAATGAGGGCACACCCCTCATTTTAAGGGAGTTAACTGAAGCAAGTGGAGAGGTCCTCACCTAACCTCTCTGCTGCTTTGCAGTGTTTGCCTGAATGCTAAGTCTGACTCAATACCATCCACTGGCAAATGTGCCATGCCACGCACTGCCCTGGAGCTAGCACACCGCTGTGATGCTACCCTGGCCCCTTCAGTCACCGCTTCCCTACAGGGCTGCCTCTCATCCAGCTGTTCTCAAACCAGTGACATGAAGTCTCCTGTCCAAACAAGACCTGCTTCATCCAGAAATCTGAATCTTCTCTGGTTGATACTTTGTCCATCTCAGGATGCAGAGATGTGCAGGTCCACTCCAACTATGCAAGCTGGAGGTCAGAGCTTTTCACATCCTCAAGTTGCTTTGAGCACTCAATGCACTCCAGAAAGAGGTAAGGGCACTTCTGCATCATTTTTTGGAAGATGCTAATCCGCCGCATGCGTTTCCAGACCTGCACTACTGTCCTCATCTGGAAAAAGGACTAGCACTTTAAAACAGGATCAGGTCTGCTTCCAGAACTTAGTTTTCAAGGACAGAGTTATGAGGAGAGACATCTCTCTTGGAGAAGAGTTGCTCCCTGTAGCCTCAGTGTGATCCCCATGTTTTGGGAGCATGCACCCTTTCAAGTCCCTCTGCTTGAGAGAGGCAGGCACCCTGCAGGACCTGGGCATGCTCTTCTGGAGCTGTAGGGAAACAAGTACAAGCAAAACTGGTTCTCAGTGGTCATGATTGGATGGATGTCTTCCTCTGACCCCATGTCAGCAGCTCAGCTGAGCTGCAGTGCTGCAGATCAGGAGCAACGATCCAGTGACCTCTTTTACTCTGGTATCCATGTCCAAAATTTCCTCCCCAGGCCACTGAGATTCCACTTCTCCTCCCAAAGTAGTTGGCAGCAGCTCCCTTCCTGAGGGAGCAAAGGCTCCTGCATCTCCGTGCTGTTGTGTGTGTTGTTTGTGAAAGGTTTGGAGTGAAATCTTTCTCACAAGGTTGTTTTTTTTTTTTTTTTTAATTATTATTATTATTAACACTTCATTGTTTTTTCAGGGCTGGAAACATAAGCTCAGCCATCCCGATGCTATTTTGGACCTCACACCTCTACTTGACCTAAGAGAACTAAGGACAGCTGCAAAAATACAAACAAACAAATAACTTAGAGCTTTGGATATGCTTTAAACCACTAATGAGCTAAGCCTAACGACCCCCCTAGGAGGCATATGTTAATTTATATGTTTTCACTAAGTCTAGTCTTCAGCCTCTGGAGTTGTCTGTGCAGTGTGCAGCATGACATAGTGCTTGGTGATGAACAGAAGAGACAATGATGGAGCTGGCAAAGGTGCTTGAGAGCAGAGCATAGCTTCTTGGTAAAAAAGGACGACGCTTACCTGTGCCATGGTGGTGTGCTGAGATGTTCCAGTCACTGCGTGTGCCAGTACAGGCAGTGAGGCTGCGGAGGGCTGAGACACCACACGTAACGTGGCACAGTGGGGAGGAGGGTGGCACAGATCCTCAGTGAGCTGCCCAAGCTGTGGCCTCCACCAACCAGCCCTCTGCAGGACTTGGGGCCAAGGGCTCATTTTTGCCAGAGCTCCAAATCCTTGCCTGTCTCACTCCAACTAATTCCAGCTGAGCTCAGATTTCCCACACCCAGGCACCGAAATAAGGGGGAAAGAAACAATTTGAGGAAGGTGGTCATAATATTCCTCTCAGCCCCCCCCCCGCCTTTCCCAGTTTGCTTTTTGGTGTTACTAGATGTCAAGTGGTTCTGGCATAAACAGCATGTTCCCCCTCGGAGCTCCTTTTTTCCAGCTCATTCCTGTGAAGCTGCAGTTATTCGTGACTTCACTCCAGATCTATTGCTCTGGGATTTGGGAAGTGCTGCCACTCCCTCAGCCCACATCGCTGGCGGGGGGTGGGGAGAAGGAGAAATGGGGAATAAACAGGCCTGTCACCTTGCAGGAAGCAGGAGATGGAGCCTGCTTCGGCTGCCCGACCCAGCTGCAGCCCCAGGGTGGGGACTGAGGGCTGTGACCGAGGGGCAGAGGCATGTGGGCAGCTATAGGAGCCATAGCATATAAATAGCAACATGAGATATTCACAGACCAGCTGCAATGGTAAAGTGCTGGACAAGTCCATGCTCTGCAGCCCCTCCTCTGTCATTCCGTGAGGGTAATGCTGTGTGTTGGGTGGTGCAGCAGCAGGGGCAGCAGCTGGTGAGGCCATGGAGCAGGCTGCACCACACCTCCAGCTGCAGCCTCTCGTGCTCACCGTGGGCTGCTTGGCCGCTAGAAGATCATTCACAACTTGTCTTGCTCCTTTCACACAGGGGCACATAGGTCCATTGGGGTTTTTGGCTTGAGTAGTCTGACCTGTGGAGGCAACACTGGTGATCAGAGAGGTGTTGGTCAAGCAGGGAACCAGGAGTGCTCCTTCCCTGGCCCTGCAGTGGGCAAGGGGCCACCTCCAAAGGTTGGTGTTGGTGGAGCTGGCAGCAGAGCAGAGCCCACTGACTTCAAGCATCTCTTTGGTTAAGAGAAGTAAGATGAGTAAAAATAGCAGCTTACTGTTGAGGAAAAGTGCTTCCTGTCTGGGCCTTATTTCATCACCCAGGCCAGCGCTGTGCAGCTGCAGAACCACAGCCTGGCTCTGGCTCCTCGCTCCCTAGGACTGCATGGTCACTGCTCTCTAGTGACAGCACCCTGGGGGGCACCTCTGCTCCTCAGGGCTCTGCTTGAGAGTAGCCAGCCACAAATATTTGGGGCCCCGCATCAGTCACGTAGCATTATTAGAAGGAGGTTCTTTGCACCGAAACTGCCCTGTGAGGCTTTTTAGCTCTACTAGGATGTTCCCACCCTGTTTTACTTATGATCTAAACTTGTAGTTCATAAGCCTTTGGCTGGGGGTGGGCATGTGTGGGCTGAAAAGCTCAATGTCCCTGCTCTTATGATGAAAGTGTGGACTCTGCAGCTGGACTCATCTCCCGTTGGATGACAAGTGGAAAAGCATGTAGGGCCTTTAGGACAGAAGGGTAGGGCACAGACTACACACAGTCTTGTGGAGCATAATCCAAAGGCTGTAGCTTAGGTGCAACCAAGCACTGGTGAGCGTGGGAGCAAAGGATGAGGGAACTGCAATCATTTGGTCAAGATCAGTTTTGAATGACCTGCTCTTCTAAGTTCTCCTACCAATAGTGGAGAAGATTCTTCTGCTCCTAGAACTAGAACACTACACTTGGTTTGCTCTGTAGCAATGAAGTAATTTTACAAGTGATCTTAGTGATAACTCTTAGAAGAGGTCCAAAGTGTAGTGTTTGTTTTTTTTTCCTAAGGCTTCTCTGTGTACTCCTGGATTTCCGTGGTGGCTCCTCTAGCGAACTGTGGAACCTGAAAGGACAACAAAGGAGACCAAAAGGGAAAACTATGGCTGACCTGATAACGTCATTTTGGATCAGATATTATCCAGACAACTCATGCTTTCCCTGTACTTCTGTAGGTGATATTGACTCTGCATTGCACCATCCTATATGGCCTCTCCTTCACTGCATCATCAGGTCATCAAATGCACAGGAGCTACATCATCTGAAACCAGCAAACAGCAGATGAGTTTCAGCTCCTTGAGGAAAAAAGGACCATCTGTGTCCGAAGGAGTGCTCCCCTGGAAGAGGACAGTCTGGCTGAATCTCACTCAGATACACAACCCTGCACTGAGTGGTCTCACGTTTCATAGACTCTTGTGACATGACTCACTCCAGGAAGGGTTTCCTTTGCGTGTGGTGGGATCTGCTGTGAGGTCTAGCTCCTCAGCTGAAGCCTACAGGAGGCTGCCTGTCCAGTGTCATGTGGTATTATTACTTCAGTGGTTTGAATTTCTTCACATTTTTGTTTCTCACTTATCTTTGGTCAAACTGTGTTCAGATTCCCCCCTCTCCTTAGGAGTAAAATAACTCTGAGGATTTATTCTGGTACTCCTCCTTCTCCCAGAACAGTAGATAAATATTTCAAGCTGCATGTGATTTGATTTAAGATCTTATTTCTGTTGCTGAGGTACGTTTTCCTTGCAAGGAGAGCAGACTGCATCAGAGCCATGATGATTCACTGAGTTTTGCAAAGGGCTGGTTTGCCCAACTAGTTGTATTCTCCAGCTGTTGCTAGGCTTGTGAATCAACTCTACCTTGGACCTTCCCACATAGCCAAGGGTTTCAGCTGGGTGAGGGCAGAGTGGTAATGAGAACTGGTCAGAAGGTGGAATTTCCTTTCCAGAAGAAGCTCTGGCACTCCCCAATTCCTTTTGTTATGAATTGAGATGGAAAGATGAAATTTGGGAGTTTCCCATGAAATGTTGACTTAGAAACCATTCAGAGAAGAAAGCCTTGTTTTGATGATGTTGGGTTTGTTTCTACTTTATTATTATTAAGGAGAAAAAAAATGGTGAACCCAAAGACATCAGGCAGTGCAAGACATCAGATCTGCATAAGGTTTGAGTCAATACTCAGCTATGTGCAGCAGTGGAAGTAAAAAAGACCATAACGGAATGAAGCACGTCAATGGTGTTCAACAGAACCAGGGCAGCGGTGATGAAACACCATGTTTTGACATTCTCCTCTTGTAAAATTTCATTGAAATTGACAAACTGCTGAGAAATATTTTGATTTTTTTTTTTTTAATAGGCTTCACTGGATGAGAAACTGCTCTGTTGAAAGATTTTCAGCTGGCTCTACCGCAAACTGAGTCAACAGCTGATGAGCAGGCCATCGTCACTTCTGGAGAGGGCCTGAAGATGGTGAGGCAAACGCACGAGGGTCATACCTGGAGTGTTTTAGCAGCCACTCATCAAAATACCATTTGATCTGAGCAGGAAGCTGGACTAAATAAGAACGAGAGTGTTTGGCATTTTGTAGGTGTCCAGATGGCCTAGCGTTAGGCGCTGGCTTCTAAGAGTGGATGCGACCCAAGTTGTTATCAAGGCTTCTCACAGCAGCCATTGCAGAGATTGACAAGGCAGAGTGCTTTTGTTAGAAGCCAAAGTCAGGTCTGCTCAATCAGCCTCTAAATTTCAAGCAGATGTAAGATGCAAAAGTAGGAGGAAGATGACAAGAAGAGTTGCTCGCTGGAACTGCTGAACTGGAACACGTACTCACATCTTCTGCTGGAGGGGCTCCTGCCAAAGGAGAACATCGGTTCTGAGAAGCTGCTGGTTCACACTGACATTGAAACTCCTCAGAAGGGATTTCACATACACCATGGCACATGGATCTTAACTGCCAGGTAGGTCTGAAAGTCCACGTTGCTATGAGCAAGAAGAAACGAAAATGCTGAAGTCCACCAACTGCCTCACTTCCAGTAGCTCCTTTTACACTAGTTAAAGTGCTGAAGTGTAATAATCATTTAACCGTGAGGAAGAGCAGTCAGTGCATGGAATGTAGCAAGAATTTTTTTACCAAGTTTTGAGAAAACAGCTTCTTTGGCAGAGGAAAGAAGATGGCCTGGCAATTAGAGGCGTAAAACTATGCAGGATAGTTTTTTTTTGGAAGTGCTTTTCCAGTTTCTAAGCACAATTCCCACTTTCTTCCCATTCTCTTATGTCAATTCCACCTATTCCAGCTCATATTGTTGGCTTTAGTTTTGACTCCTAGCCCATAGAAGTGTCATACTGTGCTGGAGCAATAAGAAGAAAGTGGCTACCCATTGTCTGGGCCTCAGGTGCTGGGAGCAGAGCTTCTAGGATGTCCAGTCCAGTATGTGCTGTCACTCATTTCAAGGGCTTATGAACCCCTAGTTGGAACTTTCTTGTCTCTTTGGGGATGTTTGGAAGTCTGAATCTGCAAGTGTAAATCTCTTCAATCATCCCCAGGAGCACTTTGGCAGTTCTGAAACTCTCATTCCCATTTCTAGTGTTTTGTCCTTGGCTGATGGAACATATCAGACTCCTTGAAGCCCACAACCTAGCTGAGGTGGCATTCTATAGAGGATCTAGAGAGAATGTGCAGCTTTACATGGGACACAGCTGACCTCAGATATCTTGGCCAAGGTTGCTCTGAGGTTAACCCTCCATACACTCACATGTGAGCTGTGCTGCAGGGCAGGGATGGTGTCCATGAGTTCATGGGCAATGAAGCCTCATTCCCCTTCCGACAGCAGATGAGAGTGAAAAGCAACAGCATTCTTTTCCAACAGCACAGGGATGCTGAGACCCATTCTTGAGACTGTTCTCATTCAACCTAAGCTGGCCAGAACCTTGTTAGGGCAGAAGATTCCTGATTTTCAACTTGATGTCTTTTCTTAATCACAGCACAGAAATGCTACACAGTGGTCAAAGCTGTTTCTTGCAATAGTGTAAACACTGAAAAAACCTGATCCCCGAGGGAGGATCCCAGGAAGCTTGTTCAAATGGCACAAGTCTGCTGGTTCCTGGTCTTTCCATCACCTCTGAGGCTTAGCTGTGAGTGTGGTCCCCACTACAGGCAGGTTGCTTGATTCTTGTAGGTTTGCTCTCATGATGCAAACTCTGCTGTAGCTGCTGTGCCCACGCTTGTCACCTCAGCTCTCACCAGCAGAGCCTGTCCCTTTCTCTTCAGAATGCTGCATCCTCTCCCTTTCCCCAGAGTGGTTCCAGCTGGCCTTGAGTACAGGAGCCAGAACAAGGACCGTTGCCTAGTAATAGCCTTTTCCACAGTGGACCACATCTACAAAACAGATCTGAGGAAGAAGGATGTGTTCCAGCCTTCAACTCACAGCAGACTGAGGGTTTGCTCTCCTCCCACAGCACATCTTGCAGTCCAGACCGCAAACCACCCGCACCATATCACTGTCAAACACTTCCAAAGTCCACTTTTTGTCTCCTTCCAGGCTTGTCTGCAAGCAGAGGAAAGAAAAGAGGAGGCAGAACGGGTGATGGTTTTAAACCAAGAGGGAGGTTAGTTTATTTGGTGGAGTCAATGCACGCATATCCAAGGAGGGACTGAAAAATAGGAAAGGGAAAGAGCCCAGCCAACGGAGCTGTGCAGATAGGCAAGGGTTAGCCAGCATGGAGCAAGAGCACTAAGCCATGACAGGAGGCTGGCGTGGTATCATCTCAAATTATTAGTGCCTCTTGTTTTATAAGCTAAGTTCTGGGGGAGGAAATATGTAGTGAAGTGAAACTGGTGATTGTACAGGCACGCCGGCGATTAAGGTTGCGGTGGGTGGGCAGTCTGTGGGGGCTGGTGTGTTAACTCTAGCCAAGGAGAGGCACATGCTTTCCAATCTATGCTATCTCAGTTTCAGTGCTGCAGACAACCCATCAGGGTGTCATTAACAAGCAGTTACTCTGCGCTCGTTGCTGCACTTTAAGGAAATATGTCAAAGGCATTTCTGGTGAGCGAGGGCTCGGTGCGATCAGATTGCTGCAGCCTTCTCACAGCATTCCATTCAGATTATAATACACAATAGTTCAGACCCTGCTGTGTCCCATTACTCAATTATGAAATTGCTTTAGAAGTTAGGAACTTACTGATTGGCTCTGAATGATTTCATACCCATCATATTTCTGTGTGTTTGTACTCTTGGGCTGATTGCTCTGCCTATTTGGTTCAAGCCATTTCACCCTTCTGTTTTGTGCATTAGAATATAATTTCTACCTTTCTTTATCACCAACAAAGCCTCAAAGCCTCTGCAAACCAGGTGGTGGAAGTGTAAATTGTCTTTGAGGCCATTTGTTGTGGGTATGGAGCCCTCATGTCCTCTAGTCTAAGAACTAGAAGCAGGAAGATGTAGTGAACCTAAGTAAAATCCCCACGGCAGAGCTCTTCTGCCTTAGCTGCCTGACAGATGTGCAAGGAGCAAAATGGGGAAAGATGGCTGGAATGGCAGAGGTATTGGTTTGTGCAGCTTAGAGCCATAGAGCCACGTTGGTTGGAAAAGGTCTTTAAGATCATCAAGTTCAACATCATCTGGTGGTTGAATCTCCATTTCTGGAGGTGTTTAAAAGACACAGAGGTGCGGTGCTGAGCGACAGACTTGGCAGAGTTAGACAATGGGTGGACTCAATGACCTTAAAGGTCTTTCCCAACTGAAACTATTCTATGATTCTAGGGTACTAAACCACATCCCTCAGCACCACATCTCTGCCTCTTTTAAACACCTCCAGGGATGGTGCTTCTACCACTCAGCATGAACAGTGAAGCATTTATCCTCTTAGCTTCATAACCATTTAATCCATCAAGCATCGCAACCCGCCTGTGTAAAATATAACTTCATTCATGAATTACATGCAAAAGGCAAGGAAAAAGTTGCATTGATAGTTTGTGCAGAGATGACCTACTTTGTGCACCAGATCCTTATGCACCTCCTTGCCTTTCTGGCTTGTTTGTCACAGGGTAAACTTTACGCAGTGGTGAAAGACTTCGTGGAGAAAGGCACTACTGCTTCATCTGAAAAACAGATTTTACACCTGTTTGAAAGAAACCTCATGAAACCTGAATGTTGGGGGTTGATTCTACTGAACGGCCCAATTTATCATATAATTCAGAAAAGGGGAGCAAACAAGAATGAAGTCAGCAGAACTGAGTTTGTGCATCCTTCAGAAGTTCAGTCCCATTTGTACCCATCCATGCACGAAGCCAGCCAAGGCCCTGTTCAAGCTTAAAACAATGTTATGCCTTCTGATTTGGAGAGCCAAAATAAACTCAGTCTTCAAACTTTTCTGTTCACTTTACTGCAGGTGGTCACTTTGAGTACCTATTGTTAATAGCAGCATCTATTTTCAGGATCATTTTGTACNAAGAAAAAAAAAAAAAAAAAAAAAGCTGAGGCTGGTAAAGTGATAGGATGATGCAAAGCCTATTAGAGTCAGATAGTTGACATCTTCTAGTGAGATGATGAGCTTACAAAAAACATCTGGGTAAAAATGTCCTCGGTATGCAATTAATAGTTTTCTCCCTTCTCTGTCGATAAGGGAATGTGATTTAGAGTTGGAGTGAGTTCCTCAGGGGGTTGGATGTGTTTAGAAGCCTGTGGACATGGCCAAGCAATTGGTTGCCATTGACCTCATGCTCAAGCCCTCGATCTGCTGACCAAAGGGGAGAAGTTTCTTAAAAAGGAGCCTGAACTCTGGTGATCCCTCAAGAGTTTCTCCTGGGGGAAATCCTGGAATCTTCTCTAGGCTAAGTCCTTGCTGGAGATATTTAGATACATGCACAAATGCAAATGAAACGAGGACGCTGGATCTGTCTGGCTTGTTTTTAAGGAATGATTTCTTTCCCAAAATCAGCAGATAGCAGTGTTTTCCCCCCTCTTCTTCAGATTAGACCACCAGCAGGTTTGTTTTACCCCCTAGGTGTTATCAGGGTATTACTGGAAAGCAGCATCACTTTCTACACCTTTGATGCTGTTAAAATGAGAGCCCCTTTTGCCTACGCAGGGATGTAGCTAGAAGGTCTTTGAAAGGTTTCAGCTTATGTTTCCAAGAAGAATCACTGATTTCCTGATGAGTTAAGGCTCTGGCAACAGCAGCAGGATTCTATCACCTGCCAGCAGATAAGGGTCATCAAAAATGTTCACCATTCTGGGCTAAGCTATTCAGTCAATTGAACACACTAAAAAAAAAAAACCAAACCTAACCTCAAACCCCAATATTGTGCCATCTACATTTTGCCCTTTCAGACTTTCCACTAGATGTGATCGTTCTGACATTCTGCCATGCCACTATCACAGAGAGCTGCTTATCTTGCAAAGTTATTTCACATATTTATTAACTCATTGTGTTTACTTATTTAAATAGTCTCTGCAGATGAGACATATGGCAAACGCTGGCCAGCTTAGACTCAGCTGCTTCTCAGATCCAGATGCTAATATCATTTCATAACTTGGCTTGTGCAGTTCAGATCGGTACCAAAAGACTCTGGTTTGAATTACCATTATATTTGATATTAATACTAAGCATACTCACAGCTGTCCTACATTGCCATTTCCACCCTCCCTGGGATTCTGCTCTCAGACAGAGGACACGTCTGCCTCTCAGGCTTTTAGATCTATCCTGGACTTGCAGTGTATTGTCTAGAGCAGAGAAGATGTGCTAATTGCCGCTACATCACTCTTGACTTATGAGCTTCATGGCTTCTTCAAGGTCAGGCCTAACCTGGGAAGCCTTTCCAGCATAATAGTGACCTTCAACTGGGCAGCCAAGGAAAGACTTAGGTGCAGACTGCCCAAATCCCTGAGGGTATTTGAGATGGAAATTCAGAAAGTGAGAAATGGTACCTAGCAGAACTGGCCCACATTGGGCCCCGATCCTCAGTGGTGTTAAATATCTTTGTCTCAGTGAAATCAATGGGACTTAAGCACTGAAGCATGCTGTGGGTGTAGGTCTCCATGTCTGCTTCTCTTGGACACATCTGCACATCTGTCTCTGTCTTCAAGAGCACAAGCACTTTACAAGCCTGCTGATGGTGAGCACCAACCAGGCAGCTGGGTACATGGCTTCCCCCAGCTCCTCTGGGCTTCACCACCAGAAGTCTTGTAGATGTATTGAAGCGAAATGTCCCAGCTCATGTAGATTTGGCTACTGTATAGAGAGCCCATGCCCAGTTCTGAGTTTGGATGTAGTGAATTCCCAGAAACAGCATTTCCACCTTGCTAAGAGCAGTGCTCTACCAGCTGACACTGTGTAAACATTCCTTGTTTACAATGACACTTGGCTGAGCTGTAGGACTCAACTGTTTTCTTCTTCCCACAGAAGTAGAGTAGTTAGGTAGAGAGAAAAACCATCAAACAGTTGGGTTCCTTTAGCTCTCTGGATCCTGGATGAGCAACATGTAGAGACTCCTGTTTGTCCATGACAGCTGCTGTGACCTGGGCACACTTTCTTTGGCACAAGATCTTCTCTTAAAGAGCAGGGCAGCAGTTACTCTTTCTAGAGACTGAGTCTTGTGTCTGCACTCACTAAAAGCTTAATGTTCCCATTGGTGACAAACTAATGTGTCACCATTTCCACATGAAAAACGGGGAGAAGCTGTAAATTCAGTGTAAATCCTGTCCTCAGCAAGTCCCTTGGGAGTCAGCCCACAGATGCAAGGACAAAGAGTAGAAAACCTCCTGAGTGCCTTTCAAACGTTGAGAGGGTTGGCAGCCTTGGCACCAGCCCATTAAAATCCAGAGTGCTGCAGCAGGCGTAAACCTGGCCCCAGCAGTGAGAGGTCTTGGCCCAAGCATGGGTTTGAGGTGCACCTCTCCTGTGTGCTTTCCAAAGTACACTGAGATACATGCTGTGCCGCTCCTCTCCCTCCATCTTTTGCTTTCTCCTCAGGGAGGATTCAAGTTTATTTAATCTTGGATTTCTTGCTGAAAAATGCTCAGTGAGCATGAAAAGCCTTTGAACTCTGGGAGCGTTGCTACTGGCTGTAATAAGGCTGGGTAGCAGGAGACAGACGCTTCCGTAGCTCATGCAAACACATCTGCACAATGCGATGCAGGAAGCACCTAAAAGCCTCCATGGCAACACTTCTGCAATAACATGAGGGAAGAGGGAGGACACAGCCTGCGACCTGCACGCCCTGCTCACTGGCCTGCATGCACTGAGCAGCAGGGACAAATGGTTGAGCTTAGTGTAAAATCATTTGCAGCCCAAACAATGATCAGCTGCAAGGGACTTGGAATATGTCAGGAGGTGGGTAGCCAGGAAACCCTTTCCGCGAAGGGGAGAGAGGATTTAGTTGCTGAGCGCTGCAACGTTTTCCTAAAAAAACATTGGTGGTGCCAAGGTGAAGATCCATCGTCAAAACAAGCCAAGATCCTTATTAAAACCAATTGCTTTGGTTTGCCAGGCTGCTTTACTATGGTACCTCTAAGCCAACATATGTATTTGGGTTTAGAAGAGTTGTTCCAGCCAAACCTTAGGTGGCTAGAAATGAAAGTGAGCTGAGCAGATGCAGGGTATTGTATGCCCACTGCTGTCCCTTGGAGGCACGATGCATGGCATGGCAGATGTTGGCTGTCTCTGGGAGAGCAGGTGAACTCCTGATGAAGCTGTACAGCAGAACTGCCTAAAAAGCATGGGCAAGGCTGTGGGGACCCAAGGTGCTCCTCATCTGCACGCACAGTAATGAAACAGAAGACAAAGCACACATGCAATCTGGATTCCATTTGACTGAATGGCATGAAAAACGGAGACCACTTTGAAGAAGGAGGTAGTATCTCTTATTAGGCTCACTGTGATGACACAGCAGAATAAACCCTGGGCTTGGAAGCTTGTCTGGTATTTTTGCAGCTGTATTGGTCTAACAAAAGCCCACAGTGGCTGTAACAATACTGTTGCTAGCATAAGGAAGAAGTGGTGTGCCCCTCCAAAGTGCATTTCTGCTCTCTGTGGTTACTAGGGTTTTTCCACCCATGCTGATGAAGACAAGTAGGGTAAATGACATTGGAACCAGGTCTGGTGTGTTTCTGGTGGATGTGCTAATACAAGTAGTCATTTACAATCTGAGCAAAGAAAGATTCCCCTTGAAAAGTCTCTTGATTGCATATTTGAAGCCAGAATTATTAATCTTTGCCTATTTTTCAGAATATGGCACTTGCAGACTGGCTCTCTTTTAGTGGTGCAAGCCAAGGGCCAAACAGATTGAGGCTGCAAGTGGGATGGGTTAAGACAGAAATTCCAGTCATAAAATGCATCAAAAATTGAGCAGCTGAGAAACCATCAGACTTGTGGGTGTTGTCACCTGCCATCTCCACAGGCTCCTGAGGGACACCCAGCTTTTCAAAAAGCAGGAATATTCAGCATGTCCTGGATTCCCATCAACTAAGCAAAACCTCAAATTCATCCTGCCTTCCATGAGCACTATTCACATATCTGAGCCTCAAGACAAGCTCCCAGCCTGACTATCAGACACTTGGCAGTGATTTCCACACCGGTTTGTTGTGTTTGGACTTGAGATTCCCCCTTGACCCCAAAAGTCACACTAGAACACTAAAAGTATTTTCTTTACTTGCTAAAGAAAACACAGAGGACTTTATTTAGTTATTCAGAACTCCTCAGCCATTCTCCAGTCACTTCACGATTTCCAGAGATTGTATCTGCGCTGTTGTCTCCCGACTCGGGTCGCTCAGCACGGCTCAGAGGGGAAGGAAAGCTGCTACATTTCATTGTCCTCAAAAGAGGGGAGAAAAATCCGACTCCCGCTCCCAACCCAAACAACTCCACTGCCTCGCGCATTCTTGACAGCCAGCGAGGCTCCGCTGCAAACCGTCTGTAGCCTTTAGCTCTCTTCTAACAAGTTGGCCGTTTTCATAGAAGAAGATTTTTTTTCTCCACTGATTTATGAGCTTTAATTTATATGCAAGCCTGGAATACTTGCTTTGGGAAGAGTCCCACCTCAAGCCAAGCGAGGGCTGAGATGAAGAGCACTTTGCATGGTATGTTCGCTATTTCCTTGGCTCTGTCGGTAGCAGGCCAAAATCTCACAGGTCAGGAGCAAGCCTGCTTGTAGGTGGTGGTGAGCCCACTTACTTCTCAGCCTGGCTGGGACAAAGTGGTGAGTTATTGAGTTGGAGTGGATTTAACAGGGATGCAAAGCTTTGGTATGACTCAGGCATGAGTGATCTATTAGTATGGAAGTTGTGCTGCAGCCTGGACTCCCATGCAGGTCATCTGGGATGATTTGGGAAATTGTTTAACGGTGTCCCCATGGGTGGTAATGGGATTTTCCAATCCAGAGCTGACTTGCTGGAGTCTGGATGTAGGTAGAATTGTGCTGACTCTGCTATTTCCTTTGGAGAGGATCAATAGCATTTAGCACATTTCTGCATCAGGTCAGGAGCTCCTGGCTTCTGGCTTTTCAACTGAGTAGATTCCATTTTACCAAAGAGAATATGTCAGGCAGCAACATCTTTTGGAAGCGCTTTCCTTCAACCAGGTAAGCGTGGTTGCAACCCAGGATTGCTCACCCATTCAGACGTGTTGTACAAGGACTTGTAACTATCCCCTAGATGGGTCAAGCCAATCCACCCCACCACTGCCTTGCAGGGAGCTCTTGGTTGTCCTTGCAATGGCCAGAAGACTTCACCTGGGCAGCAAATGTATGAACCTTGGGGACAGAGACATGTGGAGTCACTCTGGTTTGAGAGGTTTTGAAGGTCCTAACTGTAATTAGAAAGTGATTAGGCCACATGAGTTTGGGTTTGTCCTTGAAGGCACATACATTGCTCAGTGAACTTGTTAGCTGTGGTAAGGAGACTGTGGCTGAGTCCTCAAGTACCAATAACATGGATTAAGCAGAGAAGGACTTAGCTGCCTGGGTAAGTCCCTCTATGCAAGAAAACACCAAGATGGTGACTGCAAAGTACATAGAATCATAGAATGATCTGGGTTAGAAGGGACCTCCAAAGGTTGTCTAGTCCAAAACCCCTACAGTCAGCAGGGACATCCTGCACTAGATCAGGCTGCTCAGAGGCAGAGCCCTAGTGTATGCTCTTCTTCAAGTAAAACCAGGAAGGTGCTGGGCAGATGGGAGGTGGTGTTTTCTTCATAGAGGAAATGGTGAGGAGGCCACTGTTGTGTTTGGTCCTTTGCAGCAGCTTTGTTCTGCTCAGTGCCCAACAAACCAGCCAAGGGCTGGGTAACCTCTGCCTTTTGGTGACAGAATCAATAATTGATCACTAACTGGACCTGATTCTTGGAAGGAACCTGCAACACTTGAGAATCTCCTTTCATCTAGTAGATGTCTTCTCTGACTATGTACGTGACGGGAGCTGAGTGGATTATCGCTAACTGTAGAAATCCTCACTACAGTACACTCAGCAGGCCTCCTGTGGAAATGGTGGTGTGTGGTTTGTGGAACAGCCCACGATGGGGGTATGTTCAAGTCCTGAGGATGCACGTAGATCTGAATGGGATAGCGTGATGGACATCCCAGGAGGCTGGGAGTGTGAAGTTGGATCCAGGCACCAAGGCTTACTCACACCCTTATGATAAGAAGGCCTGGAGGAGAGGCAGAAGGTTATTTATCTGTTTGCTCGGCTGTAGACAGGGCAATAAAAGGTGATCTGTTAGAAAGCCCAGAGAGAGGAAACCTGACTCAGAGACAGCCTCAGCCTCCTTCGCTGTTATCTGTGCTGTGCTCAACAGAATAATCCATCACTCGCTCTGGCTTATGTAAAATTGCACTCTTGGATGTGACCTGCCACCAGGGACCTCCTCCACCCACCAGTACCTCCCTGACCTCATCTCCCCTCTCCCTTCTCCACCCGCCAGTTGCTCCTGCAGTGTTGACCTTCTTGTCTCATGCCCACCAGCAGTTCCTTGCAGCCGGGGACTGGGCACTCATTGGTAGCTGAGCTCTCTCTCCAGAACTTAGGCACTTATGTGGTTTTCCATCTCCTCTAAGGAGTCCCCTCCACTAACCAGTTCTCACCTTACACTTACTTTCCAGCTTTCCCTCTCCACTGCTTCCTGATTCTCCCTCCCACAAATGTGGTCTGCCGTTTGGGAGTTTTCAAACAGATAAACACGAACCAGTGGCAGGTGATGGCTTCTGCAGCCACAGAAAGCGAGACACCACCTTTCACACAAAGACATCCCCCTGCACTGCACACAATGAAGCCAGCAAAGAGCACAACAGGCACAGCCATGGGTGTGTGCCACCTGAGATAGCCTTAGCAGAAGAGGGAGCACAGCCCTCCCTTGCAATGCCTTTGCCACCCCCACCCTTCTGGGCTACAGTGGTACATGAGCTCTGTGCTATTGGTAAAAAGAATAAAACTTGGAGGTGGTCATTAGAACAGGTTGGTCACCATGAGAGGAACACCACCAGTTTAAGGAACATGGGACAGACTGAGCATTCTGGGTTGCATCTGCTGTTAGGAAGCTGATGAAAACGTTCACTGCAATGCCCAGGAAACAGAATTGTCTTTGGGTGTCACACCCTCATGGGTTACCTTCAGCTTCTTCTTCAGAAGCTAACTTACAGGAAGCAGCAGTAGAAGGACCGTATGACTTTTGGTGTAAGGGAAGAGGTTAACATCCCCCCATCCCAAAGCATTAGCAGTTGGGTTTCTACCACAAAGGGCTGGGGGAATAGAACCCCAAACTTCTCAGCCTTATCACAGAATCACAGAATTAAACAGGTTGGAAAAGACCTTTGAGATGACGGAGTCCACCTGTCACCTAATATCTTCTAATTAACTAAGTATGGCACTAAGTTCCTCATCCAGGCTCCTTTTCAACACCTCCGGGGACAGTGACTGCACCACCTCCCCAGGCAGCCCATTCCAATGCCAATCACTCTTTCTGTGAAGAACTTTCTAACAGCCATCCTAAACCTGCCCTGGTGCAGTTTGAGGCTGTGTCTTCTTTTTGTCACTGGGTGTCTGGGAGAAGAGACCAACTCTACCTGGCTACAACCTCCTTTCAGGTAGTTGTACAGAGCAATAAGGTCTGCCCTGAGCCACCTCTTCTCCAGGCTAAACAACCCCAGCACCCTCAGCCTCTCCTCGTGGGGCTTGTGCTCCTCCTTGTCTCTCTCCTGTAGACCTAAAGGCTTGGCAAGTTGTCTTATCTACATCAGACTGTCTGATAAAACATACTGCCCTTATCTCTGCAAAACATCCTTTCCAGGAACATTTCCATGATTCCTATGGATTATGAGATTCACGGAACAATCCCTGACCTTTGATGTGTGGGAAGCCAGCAAGGTATTGCAACATCCTTTGTTATGTTCTGGGAGTTCCAAGGATGAATGCTGTTGTTCTCCTTGTGTTTCTCCTTTGCAGCTCCTGAAGCCACAGGACTGCATGTCTTAGACTTATTTCCATTTTGCAGAGCGAAGAATAACCCCAAGGCCTCCATTTGAGAATCCTGTGCCAGCACTTCCCTTCACCCTCATGTCAGGGGTCCATTTTGACATGCTTCCACAGGAGCTGCATTGTGGCAGTAACTGAAGCTCTGCGCTCCAATAGCTAACAAAAACTTTTTGTGATGCACTTCACAGTGAAATAGCAAAAGATATGCATTGGAGAAAGACAGGGGAAAGATGTGGAGCCAGGTTAGGACTTTTTGTTCCCGATTCCTAGTACAAGCCTGTGGTTAGCTAGAATTGAATTTTTCCTAACAAATCACTTCCATGATTCACTTGAGTTGTGGAAAATACAAGCCAGGCTTCCCCCTGGCCTGAATTTTGCCCTTTGGAGCTTAAACAAAAGGAATCATCCCAGACGAGTTTATCAGGCATCAAAACCTTATCAAGCTCTGAGCCACACTTGCCTTACAAACTGCTTATGAAATCAGATATACTGAGTTAGAAATAAATCAAATTTCCACCAGCTGGGAACATACCTGAGCATCAGCACCGTGCAGACAGCCAAGTCATACTGGAATGTCCTGAGTTTCTTGGGGCCTTCAGGAGTTCATCTGCCTACATGGCGAAAGCAAATTTGGTTTATCTTCTGTGACACGTTGTTACTGCTGTGTTTTCAGCACTGGAGATGATCTTCCATTTCAAAGAAGGCAGCAGTGACAGCTGTATGGCCATACCTGTGCAAGGACAGCACACAAGAGGAGAATTGTCACGTTTCAGAAAGTGGAAACACAAAATGAAAACAGGAGGTGAACCAGGGAAGAAAAGGGTAAACCATTTAAAGGGCCGAGTTGAACAAAATATATCTGGTGCAAGAGTCTCCCCAAGGAGGTGGCTGAGACCACATCACTTGGATCATTTAAAATTGGACTGTACAAAGCAGTAGAGCAAATTCCGCAGGGAACAATCCTTCACTGGCAGGTGGAGTGGACTCAGTGACCTAATAAGTCTTTTCCAGCTTTGAGTCTGCAAGATGAGTCTATAGCTAGTGCTATAGGGTTTTGCCCAGCCTTCCCATGTGCTGGTTATAAACAGAGCTAAGCTGGACCAAACTGTGCCTTGTTTATCTGTCCACATGGTTCTTTTACCTCACCTGGATCCTTTTCAGGAGACTCTCCCCAGACAGATCATTCTTCTAAACTCACTTCGTTTTTTCTGCACATAAAGCATGCCCAATCACATGCTGTGTCATACTTGCCTTAAAAGAGAACAAAAGGACAGGAGAAAAAAAGCTCCTTTCTCTTCCATTTCTGCAAGTGACTCTCTGACTTTCATCTTGGGAAGGATTTGAACTACCTGGATCCCTGTCCTCACCGTCCATCAGGCAGTTCCCAGCATAACATCAAACACGTGGCAGAGAAGTGTCTCTTTTTCTACATGTGCCATGTGGCACCAGCCAGAGCTTTGCATGTCCCCCATGGCACATGGTCACCCTGTCTGGGTAGTGGTGCTTTGGACTTTCAAAACTCAAAGTGCATTTGCCTCAGGTGATTGAGTCCATTCGGGTGAACTCAGAGTCTGTGTTGCCTGTTCTCTGCACCCAAAACTCACAAATTCCTGAAGGCAAAGGCACCAGGGCTCTTCAAATGGCAAATCTGGGGTTTGCCAACGCACCTGCAGCCAAAGGATTCAGCCCTGCCAGGTGGAGCTTTAGAGGCTCTCTGCCTATCCAAGACCTGAAAAAGCCTATGGTGCTGGCCAGCCCTGCCTGGCAGAGGGCCTGCTCCTAACCCCACAGGAGACCAAGGGTTCTAGACACTGTGTTTGGCTTCAGGCTCTTTTTTCCCTCCTTCACCTCAGAGATATAATGACAGAATGCAGGGAATGGGTTTGGCTGGGCTGCTAGGTGATGGCACTGACAGAGGTGATCAAAGAGTTGCTGTTGCAGAACCAGGGCCTGTGTTCAGCTTTCTGCTGCTCTGTGTGGCTCCTCCTGCCTGGAGGAGGTTTGTGCAGAAGTGGCTGTGCTTGGGATTCTTGTGTCTTTCTCTAGTATAGAGAGGCATCAAGAAACGGGTTTTAAGCAGAGAAATTGTGTTAAGCCACAACAGAATTGGGTGGCTTTCTAGTTGCATAGTGAAATGGGGGAGATAGGCATGAAGCTTACCAAACTGCAGGCACTCTTTATTCCTGGGGATCTCAGCTGCTCGAAGCCTCATTCTCTCCCAAGGAGATAAAGCAGACTTTGTGCTGAGCTAGGTGGCATTTCTCTGGGAATAGGAAGGAACATGTGATCTTCTTCTGAAGCTGTGACGGAGTAACACACAAACACCTCCCTGTATGCGATGCTCTGCATCTGCTGTTCCTGAGATCTGAAGAAGTTAGTGCTTAAAAGGGTTAGTTTGCTGGATTTTCAGAGTAACCAGGAATCAAGGTCCTCCTCATCTCAGCAAGAGCCCAGAGCTGCGTGACAAATGTCCCTGTCACCAAAGTCCCTGTGTTTTAAGCCCTTGTCTCTTAAGGTTTCTCTGGTAGTTCAGTGCAAGCCAAAAGGAAATAAGTCAGGGCACACATGCCTAAACACCTTTAAAAAGTTAGTTCTAACTACTAGGTAAAAATAATCCCAGAGACTCTCTGGTTGAGCAGAGAATGGATATCCATTGCTCTCTGGCTGGGGCTAGGAGCAACCAAACTGCCTGGGCAGGCTATGGTGCAGTACTCTGGGGAAGAAAGCCAAATGCAGAGTCTCAGAAGTCTTGGACATGCTGCTCCAGCAAGAGCCAGGAGTCCTCCTTCTTCTTCCTTGCCCTGAGGTGACAGTAGCTGGGTTAGATCAACAGCAAAGCATAACATGCTTAGATGCAGCAGGAAATAGGAGCAAGAGATAACCCCAAATTTTCTTAAATTCCCACTCCTACTCACCCATCTGACTTAAGAAATAAATCAGGATGCAACACGCAGTTGCTTTTTATCCAGACCTAAGGTGCAGACAGCTTGTACGGGGCAGTGACTCTGTGTGTGGCACTAAATTTACATTCCCTCCTTGTCTGTTGAGTCCACTGAGTTCACAGGAGCACAGCCATGGGGAGGAACTCACTCCAGCATTGATATATGATGCAGGAGGCCACTTGCTCCTTCCCAGATTTGTGCTTAGGAACCCAGCAGACCTCATTGCTGTGAAGGAGACACTTTCCATGGATGTAGTGGGCACTGGAAGAGGCCACAATGAGCAACACCAGACAGTCCCAGGCTGCCTGTATTGCCTTCAGCACTCACACTCTCGATTTTTCCTGTTTGCTCAGTTGTGGAGCTATTTTCATTTTTATCATCCCAGGCTAGCAACTACTCCTGCTCCTCATCAGGACACCCAGCCTTTCTGCTCAGGCTTCAGCTTCTCTGCTGTGTGTTTCCATGTCTGCATTGGTAAGGACTGACAGCTTCTCTGAGGGATAAGCTAAGGGTTGCAGCCCAGTGAGCAGCCATTGCTAGAATCCTGTCCTTGCTGCCTGCACAAACATCTCATCCTATTGTAGACTCTCTACTACAATGAGTGCTCTTTGAAGGGATCCATGGAGGTGGAACAGGTGGGAGGATGCAGGAAGTGAGTGATGAATCAGACCCCACTGTCTGATGCTCCCTGCACAGGGACACATCTACTCAGCCCCCTGTAATTCACGATCCTGAACATGATTTAGGAGAAGGTGCCCTGTGGCATGTAGAGAAAGTGCCACTGCATGCAGCAACCATACCATGACTGGGCTTGCCACCCAGCACAGTACAATAAGGGTGCCCTTTTCCATGTCATGAAAATTAGAGAGTGTACTCAGATAAAGACTGGCAGCCCAGTGGGAGTAGTGACAAGAGTTTGGAACAGGGCTATGGAACTACATCATTAGTGTAACCCATCAAATGTTCCAAGTTCATGTTCTGATCATGTTCTGGGATGGTGCCACAGCCCACATCACCTGAGTCCCAAAGGCTGTGAAGACTCCTTCTCTAACAGGGATATTTCCCTACCATGAACTCTTTAAGGGCATCTGTGGCTGTTCTGTACTGTAGTCATCCCTAGGGAAAAATCCATTATCCTTACTTCTTTAAGAGTCTGGTAAAGACAGATAGATACACACACACAGTGGAAATCTGGTAAGAATAAAGGTGTTGACCTTACCCAACTGGCAGAACATCTTTGGTTTCTAACCTGATCCAGTGTGGGTGGTGAGAAGAGGGTTGCAAAGAGTCTCTCCATCACATCTTGTCCAAAGGCCAGTGCTGGAACAGAAATGGCTCCATTGTCCCAGTATTCACTGGTGTCTACTTCAGGGCTGCTGTGCTGCTTTTGGTTGGAGTAGGAAACCTCTACTCTCCACTTGTTGTTGTTTTTCTGTGTTTGCTCTTAATGGAGAACAAACTTTCCTCCCATTTGGAGGCAGAGCTGAGGAAGAGATGGCAGTGACTGGGTAACACAGAGCACCAGAAGACCATGGGTCTAGAATTTGACCAGTGGTTGGAAAGGGCAACAGGATGAGGAAATTCTGATTTGTACCAAAACCTCCTCCTCCTGGCTCCATCCTCCAGCTCAGGCCATGATTACAAACACCAGCAGTTGTGTGAAGTGTCTCCCACGTGAGTCATTGGTGGCAGCACTGCTGCACACAGAGTGCGTGGGGCACGGGGCTCTCTCCTAGGAAAGCAAATTTCCCTTCATGGCTTTTTAGACCTTTTAAATATTTGTTGTGATTGCTGTACTAATTAAATTCAGCTGCTGCAGGTAATATAACTCCTAGCAGCTTTCTAGCATTTTTTTTTTTTTTAAAGCTATTTTCTGCCTTTTAGAGGGCAAATGGGTAACACTTAAAGGTATATGGTCTGTCCACTGGGATGGCTGCTGGCAGAATGCAGAGCTTTGGCTGAGCTCGGGAATCATCGCTCTCACCGTGCCAGTTTGCCTCAGCCCTGCACCAAGAGGTGCTTGGGTGGGAGGGCACAGACCACTGCCTGCCCATTTCTGCTCTGCCTCTGTTTGCCCTTATTTTATTTTCCCTGCCCACACCTTGAATCCCAACAGACTGAACATCTTAGTGCATAGGATGGGGAGAGCATCCACTATTTGAGCTCTTCCCTAGTTTGCTTTGGGTCTTTCTGGACCTCAGCACCATCTCTTCTTCAGCATGCTGAAGCAGACTGAGCAGAACAGAGGCTCTTCTACCATCTCTGTTCCTTCTTAGTGCTCATCAATATTTAAAGGGCAGGGGGCAAGAGGATGGGACCAGTCTCCTTTTGGTGGTGCCCAGTGACAGAACGAGGGGCAATGGGCACAAACCGGAACACAAGAGGTTCCAGGAGCCCTGGAGCAGGCTCTCCAGAGAGATTGTGGAGTCTCCTTCCCTGGAGACATTCCAAACCTACCTGGTCATTGTGATCCTGGGCAAGCTCCTGTGGGAGACCCTGCTTTAGCAGGCAGGGTTGGAGTGCCTGGATTATCTCCAGAGGTCCCTTCCAGCCCTCACCATGCTGGGATTCTGTGACATGGGGTATCCAGCATCTGAGCCTTTGGCAACATGGTTCAGATTTGTGGGCAAATCGAGCAGAGAGAGGTCGGCGTCTTAGGAGAAATTGGCATTTTTGTGGTCGTGTTCTGACGCTGCGCTGCCTCGTGTGTAGGGTTCAGGGCTTCCCGGTGCTCACCTTTCAGGTTGTCAAGGAGAATTTCTGCTTCTGCCCTCTCCCTGTGTCCTCCAATGTTTTGAATTTTAAAGAGTAGCCCCGGGGCAGTATATTTAAAACATGATCTCGGGCAAGCTGGTTCACTGCATTTGTAAGCCTAAAGAGCCAGCTCAGAATGACAACGATAAATAGACATTAGGGCTTGTGGAGTCACACCGAGGTCAGACACCCCCCCCCGCCCCCTCCCCCACGATTTGGGCCAATATTGCATTTCCTAACCGAAGGCCCAGCCTGCTTCTTTGTTCTGTACAGGCGCTCATCCCATCGGCTTGTGTAAGGCGGGCACGGTGGCCGATGCTGCTGCAGGAGGTTAGTGCCAGGGCGCCGAGACTGGCGTTCCCCAAAGCAGGCGCAGGGCTGTATTTAGCCATCTGTGCAAAGCTCCTTGATCTTCAAGAAGGCTGCAGCACCTGCAAGCCCCGCTGCTGCTCCTGGGACCTGCAAGCGCTCCCCAGCCTTTGATAAAAAAACCAAACCAGCACTTTGGAGAATAGAGATTGGGATGATAGTGAGTGATTGAGTTATTGCAACTTAATGAGTTGCTGCTCATCTGCCAAGCCACAGCAGGCCCTGTGTGTGCGTGCACGCACGCCCCGCTGCATCTCAGCCTTGGCATCTGACCTCAAACTCTGCCTGGGGACTTGCACTGCTTTGGCAGAATCCTCAGGGCCACTTGCTGATAAGTCCTAACCAGTGGAGTTTAGAGCACTTGGGTCTGAATGTCCCACCTGGAGGCACAGACAGGTATTTTCTGCTCCCAAGAGCTGAATTGGGTTGGAGGATGGGGAAGGGATGCAGCTTGTGTATGTATTAGGTGACCTGGCCCTGACTTATTCTGAGTTTTGGACTAAAATAGTGGATTGAGAGAGAGTTAGAGTTCCTCTGGAAATGCACAGGGTATTTGCATTTAGCAAAATGCCAAACTGCCCTAGCAAATGCCACCAGGTAGCTGAGCCTACCAAGCCCTTAGGGCTTCCTTCAGGTGCTCCCAGCACTTGGGCTGGTCCTCAGGGTTTTAATTACACCAAGAGTGAGAAGCCTCTCGTGGGATATGGTCCTGGCTCCTTATTCCAATTTTCCTTCAGTATGGCTCTTAGCTTTTGGTTCAAGTCCATCCACTAGTGAAATAGGAAGGGGAAAAAAAAAAAAGCCTTCTGGTCTTGCTTTCAGGTCCCTGCAGTGCTTGGCTCTCCACCACCACTCTCCTTATTTATCCATCACACAAAGAGTCAGGGAGAGGAGAACCTGTCTGGACAATAAGCCATCGTTTTGTCCATGCTTAAAGATGCTTTCTGCTCTCTGAAGAGGCCAAATAACATAATTTTTTAACTTTGGGCACCTTTGCAAATGATTTTGCTGGCGGGGATGGAGCCCCAGAGTGCCAGAACACCACGGGAAGAGGCTGCTCTGTGATACTGCCAACCTGAGGAGGAGGAAATGCTGGAAATCCCCTAAGCACGCCTGTTTTCTGAGGTTCCCAACTCAATTTTGCAAACTCAGAAGATTTTATATAATTTGGTTTAGTCAGTTCAGAGGTTTAAGGCACTTGGCTATGCATCTGGATTGCATCTTGGGGGTGGGTTATCCAGAAAAAGAGCTCAGGGCAGTTGGAAATTCAGTCATTGCTAGCAAAACTGAAGGAAAACATGGGAAAAGAGTTTCTGCTTTGCTCCTTGGTGTGCTGGACTCCGACTTTAAACCCATGATCTGTCTCTGTACTTGCCTGAGACATCAGGTAGTGGAGGAGAGGCAGGGAGTGCATCAGGTACCACAAGCCACCACCATCATCGTATCAGTTGGCCTCTCTGTGCCAACTGGAGGTGTTTGGAGTAAAAATCCGCCACCAGAAGAAAACTGATCTGTAGTTTCTAAGTGTGCAAATAATTCAGATGTGCAAGTGGGACAGACAGAGCCCTCTGACAACGATGGTTTCTGCACAAGAGCCAAAGGGCTTTATTCAGGCTTCCCACTCTGCAACTGTTGGCCTTAAAAAGCCCCGGAATGAAATGGTTCAAGTTGAAAAGTCCAAGTGGATTCAAAATAGAAACAAAGAAAGTTAATTTTAAGAGCTCTTTAGTTTGTAGCCTGTAAAAGCCAAGAAAGTTGGATATTGATGGGACAGCGCCTGGAGACAAATGAAACCCAGCTCAGCACCCTATTGCTGGTGTTGACTATCCTTAGGTCTCCTTGTCTTCAAGAGCTGATAGAGATCAGCACCTCCTAGGTCTGAACCTTTAACCATTTGCCATGTTTTGCCTCACAGGCAGCTGCACTTCAGCGGTGGGTGAAACGATTCCTCTTTGTCTGAAAGGGCAAATTCTTCCCTTTAGATGTTTGTGCTCACCTCCCATTAACTTTGGTATGAGCTGAGCTCATGCTTCCAAGAGCAAAATTTGGCTTATAATTTCTGCATGCTTCAGGATCCTTTGGGTACCATATAAATGTAAGATACTGTGATTCAATGCAAAAGAGCAGAGAAAATGCAAACCCCCAGGAGATGCTGCCAGAGAAAATCATATAGAGCTTTTGTTTAAAACCAAAGGAAAAAGAGTGGGAAACATGAAGAAAAACAGTTGAGGCTCATTCCAAAGCTGATTTCACTGCAAACCAAGGAGGAGAGCTCGCATCTCTTACTGAAGTGATCTCTTCCTTGCCTCTGGTGGGCTGTGTGTTGTCGGCTCGGGCCGCAGTTCCAAAGGCATTATTGCAAACGTCTTGCCTCCCATTTCTTGGTTTTTAATCAAACTCACTGCACTGCCAGAGGTGTTTCATTTACCAGTGAGGCAACCCTGAGCAGCAGGAAACAGCAAATGCAGAACAGTTCCTCCATGCTGGGAAGCCCTCCGAGGGCAAACAGTGCTTGGACATTGGTTATGATCCACCTCCACTGCACCCCTTGCAAAGCTGGGGCACCTAGCTGGGCCCCACCTCCTGGGGGGCAGGCAGTGTAGAGGGGGAGTTGGAGGCTAGGTAGGTTGGAACTTGTGGTTATTGTCATCTGATTTCACCAACCAGCTCTGCATGGATGAGAAGAGCTAACGACGCACATGTTCTATCATTTCATTTTTCTCTCTGCTGCTATTTTATAGCATCTTTGGCTCGTTACAACTGTCACTGAATTATTTTATTATATTTTCCCATCTGTTACCTTTTTGCCTCTTTACAGGAGGACATTGCATGATATACATCAGCTAACTTAGCTTTGCAATTATTGTGTGATTCGTCTATGGAAAATGAACCCTGCCTTTGCAGGACAACGTGTGGCTTCTCTGCTGCACCAAGGAGAATGTATGAAGCCAGCAAACACGAATGGCAGCAGATGGGCATGGCTGTCCCCTCTCCTCCTACCCCAGCAAGTTTGCTTTGATTTGTGGTCCACCATAGAGCTGTAATTGCTCAATAATTCAGTCATGTGCTCTGTGTTCCCCCTGCCCAGCTGAAGGATCCTTGTCTCTACCAGAAAGGTGCACCATGGGTGCTGGTGGTGAAGCCCTTCAGGTTTGTAGAACAAGCCATAGAAGAATTAATTCCTGTGTGAACAGGACATTGACTAGAGGAACAACCAGATGGAATTGCTCTCCCTACCTTGTTTATCTTTACTACTTCCGTTCACTTTGCTCAAAGCCTCTTGGTTTGACTCTTCTTTCTCATACCAAGTTATGATCTGCCTCCTGATCTCCTGCTTCCACCACAAAAGCTAGGCTGTGACACTGTGCATTGGAGAGCAGAAGGGCCTGGGGATGCTCTGAGCACACGCAGGGGCTTTAACCAGGCTTTCCGAAACTCCTCTTCTAGCTTTTTAGCTTTTTCCTCTCCTTTCTTCTTGTAGTTTGTATTGCTGCTGATGGCACCAGCAGTCCACCCTTTCCAGTCTGTATGAGATGCGTGTTCAAGACTTGGTACTGTTAAATTATTCATGTTATTAGACGAAACTGAGTGCTTCATCTGGGGCTTTTGCGATCCCAAGAGATTTCTGAATTAAAAAAAAAAACCAAAAACCAACCCAAAAACTTGTTAGAAGGAAAAACAGAGATAGTCTGGAAGCCCAGACATATAAAATCCCCCCTTACCTTTCCTTTCATTCTCTATTTGCAATACACTGTAGTTCTGAAACATAACCTTACCTCCAAGAGAGGACACACCCGTTACTCTTAACAGCAAACTAGAACCTGTTCTCAAAAGCCTACACAGCATGGGAAATGAGGAAAAGAAATTCTGCACCCTGTAGTTACCAGCAGCTTCAGCAGAAGGCACAAGAGCCATTCTGGAAGGCACCAACTGCTCTGGAAGACTGCAAGTGATGACGAGACTCTGCTCACTATCAGGATTTGTGAATACCATGGAATTACAACTGTGCAACTCATAGAATCCTAGAGTCAGTCAGGGTTGGGAGGGACCACAGGATCATCCAGTTCCAACCCCCCTGCCATGGGCAGGGACACCCTACCCTAGATCAGGCTGCCCACAGCCTCATCCAGCCTGGCTGCAAACACCTCCAGGGATCTGGCCCCAACCACCCCCCTGGGCAACCCATTCCAGGGCCTCACCACTCTTGTGCTGAAGAACTTCCTCCTCACATCCAATCTCAATCTCCCCACTTCCAGCTTTCCTCCATTTCCCCTAGTCCTGGCACTACCTGAGAGCCTAAAAAGTCCCTCCCCAGCTTTTCTGTAGCCCCCTTCAGATCCTGGAAGGCCACAAGAAGGTCATCACCTGGGAGCCTCTTCTCCAAACTAGGCAGCCCCAACTCTTGCATTCTGTCCTCATAGCAGAGGTGCTGCAGCCCTCTGAGCATCCTTGTGGTCCTTCTCTGGACACACTCCAGCATGTCCACATTCCTCTTGTCCCAGGGGCTCCAGAACCGGATGCAGTACTCCAGGTGGGGTCTCACTAGGGTGGAGTAGAGGGGGAGAATCACCTCCTGTGTCCTGCTGGCCATACTTCTCCTGATGCAGCCCAGGCTCTGGTTGGCTTTCTGGGCTGCAAGTGCATACTGCCAGCTCATGTTGAGCTTCTTATCCACCAGCACCCCTAAGTCCCTCTCCACAGGGCTACTCTGCAGCCAGTCACTGCCCCGCCTGGATTTGTGCTTGGGATTGCCTTGGCCCAGATGCAGGAACATGTACAACTCAGGGATGTAGAGAGCTATGTTCTGATTATAGCTGTCTATCTGGAAAGTCTGGATGCATTTTCAATCTTAAATCACCTAACGTCAATAACTACTTAATTACAGCTACAGCTACTTAAAGGCAACAGCTTTGGAACAAGAACTTCAGGTTACTAGTTTAAAATTATTTCCATATCTGTTGATCATAGTAAAAAAAAAAGTTAAAAATCCATCAGAGAAGACACATCAGTGTTACATCTGACTAAACCAGCTCAGGATACCTTCTGTGCCACCTCTCCTGTGGTATTGTTTCTCTGACAGCAGGGACTTCATAGAATAATAGAACAATTTGTGTTGGAAGTGGCCTCCAAAGGTCACCTAGTCCAACCTCTCTGCAGTGACCAGGACATTCTCCATTAGATCAGGTTGCTCAGAGCCATGTCAAACCTCACCTTGGGCATCTCCAGTGGGGAGACCTCAACTACCTTCTTGGGCAACCTGTTCCAGTGTTCTACTACCCTCGTGATAAGAATTTGTTACTATTCAATCTAAATTTCCACTTCTCTAATTTCAAACCATTGCCCCTGGTCCTGTCACTGCAGGCCTTTGTGAACAGTCCCTCTGCAGCCTTCTTGTGGACCCCTCACAGGTACTGGAAGGCTGCTATTAGGTCTCCTCAGAACCTTCTCTTCTCCAGGCTGAGCACCCCCAGCTCCCTCAGCCTGTACTTGTAGCAGAGGTGTTCCAGCCCCCTGGTCATTTTTGTGGACCTCCTCTGTACCTGCTTCATCATGTCCACGTTCTTCCTGTGTCAAGGGCTCCAGAGCGAGGCAGAGTCCTCCACATGAGGTCTTATCAGAGCAGAGGGGCAACACCACCTGTCTGCTGGCCATGATGTTTCTGATGCCATTTGTCTTTGAGGCTGTAAGCACACTTCTCTGGTGGGTGCTGTCTTTCAGGCTAAGGAAAGGAAACAAAGAGAATTACACCCAAAATCACAGCTTATACTGGAATTCAGTTTGATGAAGACCTCAGACTGAACTGGCAAGAAGAGTTTGTTTGAACTCTGCAGCCCCTGTGCTTGGTTCCTTATTAACTTTTTCAATATGTTCTAGTACAGTCAGGCAACACTATGGGAGCTATCTTACAGCTAATTTAACACCTGTAAATTCCCAAGGCTGGTAATGAAATGTTGTGCAGGCTGGTGGATGAAGCATTTGCTTCATATATCAAAGGTCATTAGTTCAGTATTTGTTAGCACTGTAGCTCTTATTAAATTCCTCCACACCCCTCTTTTTTTTTCTTTTTTCTCCTCATAGGTGTAGTTCCACTCTGCTTAATTCTTCTGCTTCCCCGAGCCATGCACCAAACATGAGGACCATCTGACCCAGAACACTGGGGCTAAACTCTTTGTTGAAATGTGAAAATAGCCTGCTCAAAATTTGACTGCCAAAGCTTCTCTCCCATTTAGTCACATGCAGACTGGGAGGCAGGGTGAGAACAACAGAAAAGGGGGGATGAGCATCAGCCTCACCAGCCTGGATGCCACAGGGGAAGGGTGGGCAATGACGTCCCCAGCTTAGCATCTACATCAGCTCCAGATCAGAGAAGGTTGTGGTTTTCGGTGTCTGAATTAGTAATCTCCACTGAGTCAGTACCATTCTGGATGTGCTCAAAGCTAAGTGCATACTTCGAGATTCTGCTGGCTGAGGTCACAGAAGGCACCATCTGAACAGCAGCAAGCAATGACTTCAGGTAACTCTTGTGCCTCTTGACATTTAAATGAACGCAGGCTGTGGCATGTTCAACAGACACCTCTCTACTACAATGTATAGATTTAAAAAAAATTATTTCTCATTTTTCTTGGTTTTTATTATGGTATTTTACACTTTTTTTACTATTTGGAAGCAATCATTACAGAATCCCAGCATGGTGGGGGCTGGAAGGGACTCTGAGGATCATCTACTCCAAACTGCCCCTGCTCAAGCAAGGTCACGCACAGCAGTTCACCCAGGATCACAATGGCCGGGTGGGGTTGGAGTCTCTACAGGGAAGGAGACTCCACAACCTCTCTGAGTAGCCTGCTTCAGGTCTCCAGCACCCTCATAGAAAAGAAGTTTCTGCTCCTGTTTAGATGGAACCTCCTGCGTTCCACTTTGTGCCTGTTGCCCCTTGTTCTGTCACTGGGCTTCACTGACAAGAGTCTGCCCCCATTCTCTTGCTCCCCACCCTTTAGCTCTTGCTGAGCATTCATCAGATCCCCTCTCAGGCTGCTCTTCTCCAGGCTCAAGAGTCCCAGATCTCTCAGCCTTTCCTCCTCACAGAGATGCTCCAGGTGGTTTCTTGTCTCTCTAATCATCAGGAAATAGGAGATGGTGAGAAGGAGACATGACCCAAATCATCTACCAATAAGCAATGTTCTCTTTCAACACCCCTGGCCATTCTGTCTAGGTACTACTTGAAGACATGGATGCCATTAATTCAGGAGTGGTCTCTACCAGAGACTTCCTTTGTTCAGGTTGGTTGGTTATGCCTAAACACCACTGCCTTACCTTGTGTTGCTGGGGCAAGTGCTCTTCCTTTCTGTGAAGAGTGTGCTGTGTCAGCACTGCCGCACTGCCTCTGCTAAAAAGAGCTGACACTGAGAGCTCCCAGTCCTGCAGCTGC
The DNA here is from genome assembly GCA_013396835.1 of Psilopogon haemacephalus. Classification (NCBI taxonomy): domain Eukaryota; kingdom Metazoa; phylum Chordata; class Aves; order Piciformes; family Megalaimidae; genus Psilopogon; species Psilopogon haemacephalus. Next base: position 792,496 of record VWZI01017594.1, on the reverse strand, counting down.
TCTTTCTGGATGTTTTATATCTAAACTGACCCTTTCTCAACCCTGTCATGGGCTGGGTCCACCACAGTAGCCAACTTTTCAAAACACAACCAGCACAAAGCAGCATTCTAATGAAACCAGGCAGCTTCTGAAGATGCAATCACTTGAACTCTGCATCCAAATGCAATGCTGCAGCTTCTGGGAAATGCTGAGCATGTGCTTCTTCACCTGGAAAGGTCTTGGCATCAATGCTGTTTATCAAAATAACAGCTCACTGAAATGCAACTGAGAGGATTGCCAGCAAGGTTGAATGAACCACTGTTGTTTCCAGCCTGCCACGGTCTCTGCTGGCTTTTCCAGAGAAGGGAAGTCAGTGGGCTCCAAGAGTGAACCCTGCACACAGGTCTCATCCAAATACAGCTGTGTCTCTTCGTAAGCTGCAGTGAGTGCTGCCCCACCATCAGCAGACCTTCAGCAGGAGATGCCTGCAAGAGTGGGACCTTCTACTTCATTCCTCTTGATAATGATACTGGACATTATTTCTGGACGTAGTCATCAAGACTCCCCTCCAGAACACACCGTATAAGGATTCTGGTTATCAACAGAGAGGAGATTCTGGGTGTATTCACTGACTCACTGCTAATTCACTCTGCAATAAGCTGTGCTTTTCATTGACACCTCCACCCTGCAGCATGTTGTAGGGTCCTGGGCTCTCTGTAAGACACACACACTCTTTTATACCCGTATCTGTGCCTGCCTCAGAGCTGGCTTTGGGATGCAACACATTAACTCATGACTGAAATGTCTTTCTCATTCTATGACATTTAGATGGCAGATGTTTCCTGCAAAGCTTATTAAAGTGCAGTTTTGTATTTCATTGTTCACTGTGCTACCCAACAGTCACGTCAATGTGCTGCTTACCTGTTCTGGGGTAGATGGTCTTGGTCTTGTTCAGCTTGGGGAGTCAGAAAAACCACACCCTGAGGCACACATCTTCTATAGATGAAGGAGAAAATTTTTAGTGGGTCAGGGGTGCTCCAAAATCAGCAGCAGCCCCTGTCTGTATTCTGAATATTATTAATATGAGGTACAATAGCAAATCACACTTATAATGTCAGAAAACCAATTGATTTGTAAGTAATAAGCATCGCTCTAGAAACACAACCATTAAAAATGGTTTATGCTCATAGAATCACAGATCTCATCAGGTTGGAAGGGACCCTCAAAGGTCACTTTGTCCAACCAATGCCCCTGCAGTGAGCACGGACATCTCCAACTAGATCAGGTTGCTCAGGCCCCATCAAGTTTGACCTTGAGTGTCTCCAGGCATGGGGTCTCCACCACTTCTCTGGGCAACCTGTCCTAGTGTTCCACCACCCTCATTGTAAAGTATTTCTTTCTAACATCCAAGATTCCCTCCTAATGTCCAGTGTGCCCAACAGCAATAAAGCCATTTTGTATGATGAGTTCAGCTGTTCAATGCTGTGGGCTACTGCACCCATTACCTTCAGAAGAGGTGTCCAGGGCTCCTTTGTGCTGCACCACCGGGGTCTGGTGCAGTACAGGTTGCACTGGTGGCTCTAGCAACCTTCACTGCCACAGCAGCAACAGTCATGGAGGGGCTTTGCTATAGAGCATAGCCCTGCCTTGTGCTTGCTTAGGAAACATTGCTGCATCCTCTTCCTTATCCCTTCCTCTGCTGAGAATCACATCCAAGTGCCTGACACCATGATCCAAACTTCCAGCACCTGCAAAAGAGAAATGTGAGTACCCAGTAGCTCTGTGTGTGTTGCTCTGAGTGTGCACAGGTGTGTGTGTGACGTGCACATCAGACCCAGCAGGACCAGTAATGCTTCTGCACCAGCAAACACTGGTGGAGACCCTGCAGCTGGAGCTCAACTGGATATTTTCTGGATGGGAACATTCTATTTAGCAGGGCCTGTTGGAACAAGAGGGAGATTTAGACTAGAGAAAAGAAGTGCTTTATGCTGAGGGTGGTGAGACCCTAGCCCAGGTTGCCCACAGAGGTGGGAGATGCCCCATTCCTGGAACTATTCCAGGTCAGGTTGTTTGGGGCTCTGAGCAACCTGCTCTGTTTGAGGATGTCCATGCTCACTTGATAAGCTTTAATACTCCTTTCCAACCCAAACCATTCTGTGATTCTATGGTTCAACGATTTCACTTCTAAAATTTGCACAGGGCAGTGCCAAGGCCTCAGGAAGGTTGTTGGTACTAGGTACCAGGCAAGGGATGCTGCCACATGCTTGGGCAGAAGGAAATGAACTAAATGCTGAGCAGCTGGGAGCACATTTCACACCATTAGGGTAACATCTATTTCTCAGCCATTCTTGCTGTGGTTATATGAAGAATGATGCTGGGACCCAAGGCTAGTAGCACTGAGTTTTTTGCCAGTGATACAAATTCCTCTTTTTATATAGGCAAATAAGGAGCCTTCAGTGCAGCAAGGCAGCCTAGCTCCCAACTAGACCTGCAGCAGAACCATGCCAAGCTCAGCCCATCACAGCAACTTTTCCGCTCGCACCTGCACCCAGTGACTCAGCCTCAGGGCTACAAGATCAGGCTCTGACAACCACAGCTCCAGTGAATGGTGGTTTGAGGTTCTCTTTTATTGAGTTAATCTTGCTTTCATGGCAGTTTCCCCATATAGGTTATAAAAAGGCCTGGAAGAGCTCAGACCAGCCCTGTCACCTCTGCAAGGGCACAGCCAGTGCTGCGCCCGAGCATCCCACCGGAACCCAGACAGTGCCCCCAGCTGTGAAGCTTTGATGTGCACTTTTCAAAGCATTTCAACTAAGAGAGAAAACTCATATTTGACAAGGTTTCGCTGTGTTTGATTGGACTTCTCAGATCTCTCCATTTCTCCTCAGATGCGCAGAGCCCGTGAACTAAAAGCCAAGCTTTTTCCACAGCTTATGTTCTTGTAAAAACAGCTCCAAGTACACACATTCTGCTCCTCACTCCAGTCAGGCCTCCACATGCCAAGTCAAGTATTTATTTTCATTACTTTTGAGACCACCAAAATTAATGTATCTTTCAGACAGGAAGAATTTTATTTATTATGGTGGATTTGAATCCAAGAGATGAAAGAAGAGCAGTGTGCATCTCGAAAGTGAGCGAGACTGGGAGCAAGAGGAATCAGCCCGACCTGAGCTCCCCTCCCTCCCTGGCACCAGCCTCTGCCTGCCCCAACACGTTTCCACATGGATGGACCACAGCACCACAAATCCCCTCCAGAAACCCTGCCAAAGTGATGGTAGCAAGGGCAAGTTTCAACAGGTGTGGGGTCAACCTGCTAGAATACAGCTCCATGGAACAGGACAAGTTCACCGTGAGCCAGCAATAGGATTTTATGGCCAAGGTCAGTGGTCTTCTGGGATCTCCTGGGGTGCACTAAGAAGAATGTGGCCAGCAGGTAGAGGAAGGTTCTCCTGCCCCTCAATTCTGCCCTTATGAGGCCACAGAAGGAGTACTTCATCCAGTTATGGGCTCCCCAGTTCAAAAGAGATAAGAAACTACTGGCAAGAGTCCAGTAGAGGCTATAAAGATGCTGAGGGTCCCGGAGCATTTCTGCGATGAAGAAAGGCTGAGTGCCCTGGGACTGTTGAGCTTGGAGAAGAGCATATTAATAGGAGATCTTCTCAATGCTCAGCAAGGGTTGCAGGCAAGAGGACGGGACTAGGCTCTTGTCAGTGGGGCCCAGTGGCAGGACAAGGGGCAATGGGCACAAAGTGGAACCCAGGAGGTTCTATCTTAACAGGGGGAGAAACTTCTTTGCTGTGAGGGTGTTAGAGCCCCTGGAGCAGGCTGCTGAGAGAGGCTGTGGATTCTCCTTCTCTGGAGAGATTCCAAACCCACCTGGCCATTGTGATCCTGGGCGAACTGCTGTGAGAGACTCTGCTTTAGCAGAGGCGTTGGACTGGATTATATCCAGAGGTCCAATGTGTCTGGAATTCCACTAAAATATTCCCAAGGTCATCCTGCCCATTTGGAAGAAAATTATTTGTAACAGCTTTTCAGAAATCATAATTTAACCTCCAGAGTAGAGCCAGTACAAAGACAGCTTGGGGTGGCCATTTGCATTGGTAATTTTTTCATAAAAATAAGGTACAACTACACTTGAGGCTCTCCTTCAGAAGGAAGAAGCCAGGTTATGTCACAGAGATGCAGGAAGAGTGTGGTGAGACCAAAACGAAGACAAAACCCATAAGAAACTATGGCTGGAAGTTTGACACTTCATACAACAATCTGTTGATTCTTCTACGAAGCTCATTGAAGCTTCAGATAGGTCCTAAACATGCTAGTAAGGTCCCTGGCTCCCAATGTACTCACCTGAAACAAGGCCAGCTTGGAGGTCCTTGAGATACTGGATCAGAATGTTTCCAGGCTGTATGGTCCAGGCATGGCTGTCCCTGCTGACTGCAGGGGATTTGCACAAGATGACCGTTAAAGGTACTTTCCAACCCAAACCATTCTATGATTTCTCATTGCAAAACCTTAAGTGGAACTGTAAATTTTAGCCGCTTTCATCATCTCTGATAAGACCTCCAGCCTGGGTCCCAGTTCTTTAAGGGCAAAAGGAAAAAGCGATGTGTTGTACACTCAATAAAAGGGAATTTGTGCTATCCACAGTTAGCTTGAATTCAGATTAATTGTTTATTACTCTGAGGTCTCTGAAGGATAAAGAATACGGAATAAAATATTCCTGCCACCTCAGCCTCTATGAAAACATTAACAACCTGTTAAACACTGGGGTCAGTAACTCTGAAATGATCTCACAATTTGATTTCATTAGGTTTTAATTGTAGATGACATATTTCAGGGCTCATGGAGGGTGAGAAGCAGAAACTAAGGGAACATTAAACCCCTGCCTCTCTTTTTTTTTTTGGGGGGGGTGGGGTAGGGTGAGGAGGGGGTGTGCTCAGCCAGCTGTAGTGCAGGCAGGTGCAGCACAACCTCCCTAAGACCCTGCTAAGGTGCTGAACGCCTGACCTGAAGGGACTGAGCCACACAGGCTCTGCAGCCGGCGCGTTCATTCCGTCCGCTCTGCAGAACGGCTGCCAGCCAGGACACCCTGCCAGGACCGTGGTGGTTTTTTAAATGCAAAGTTGCAAAACCACAAAACTCATTTTTACTAGAGACCTTTTTACCACTAATTGTTGGGGTACTTGGGGCGGGGGGGGGTAGGGAAAGAGTTACTATGGTCAGGGCTGAAATGACATCCCACAAAGGCTCCTCCAGCAGCTGCTCTTTCACCCTACACTGCTTTCCTGCTGTCTGCGTCCAACCTAGACTGGGTCTGGCTCGGATGAGTCAGCCAGCTTTTGGGGGGTTGTTATTTTTATTTTTCTTGCAAAGCAGCTTTTGATTGTGAGATAAATCACTGAAAAATAGCTGGAGTGTTGGAAAGAGGGAGCAGGGAGTTAGGGGTGGGGGTACAGACTAGGAGAGGCTCCAGGGCTGTGTCTGCACCAAATGCTGCTCGGAGGTGGTTGTTTTCTTCCCCTTGCTTTGGCTGTTTTTTCCCCCTCTAAGAACACACAGGTCCATTTTATTTTATTTCTATAGCTTTTTTAGACATGGACTAGTCAGTAGTTACAGCTGCACTCACCCTCCCTCTGAGAGTTCAACCAAGTTTTGATGTCCTTTGCGCAGGTTTTAATACCAATTCATTCCCTAATTTCATTAGAATTGGCGACATGTAAGAGGTGCGTTTGTGAGCAGAGCCTGACCTACTTTTTCCACCTCCTCTGCCGAGTGTTTTATGAAGGGATTTAGCCAATACTCAGCTGGGGGCAGTGGGGATCTCAGCTGGGCGACCTTTCAAGCCCATCTAGTTCTGAGCTCTCCACATACCTTCACAGAGAATCCCACTTTTGAGTGGAAAAAGGAGATGACTCTACTTTAACAAGTCCCAGCAAATTAAAACTCAGGGCAAGAGGAGGCACCAAGAAGAGAAAGCTCCAGGGAGATCTTCTGGTGGCCTTTCAGTGCTTAAAGGGGCCTGGAAGAAAGCTGAGGACAGACTTTCAGCAGGGCCTGTTGTGACAGGACAAGGGGTGATGTGCTGAAACTGAAAGAGGGAGATTCAGGCTAGAGAGAAGGAAGAAACTTTCACAATGAGGATGGTGAGACCCTGGCCCAGGTTGTTCACAGAGGTGAGAGATGCCCCATCCCTGGAACTGTTCCAGGTCAGGTTGTCTGGGGCTCTGAGCAACCTGTGGTAGTTGCAGCTGTCCCTGCTGACTACAGGGGGGATTGGACTGGATGACTTTGAAAGGTCCTTTCCAGCCCGGACCATTCTGTGTTTCTATGAAAATAACTTGGTGTTCTTGGGTAACTTTACAGTTTTGGCCGTGTTGCAGTTTCAGCTCCAAGGCTGTAAAAGCTGCTCCTCTTCACTCACTTCTATGCACAGAAATGCTTCCGTGCTCTAGAAATGCCTTAAAATGCAGACACTATTTACACAGAAATGCCTAGCAGAGAGGGGAAGCAGCAGCACTCAGGAGGAGTGTGCTGCTTCTTCAGCAATTCCCCCCTGACAAATTAAAGAACAATTCCCCTGGCTGGATCTGGCCTCTTGTCCTGCTCAAGGGTCCCAAGGTGCTGCTGAAGTCAGCAAAGCTGCACCACAGACACAAGCTTGGTTCTGCTGAAATTTATGGTGAACTTCCCTCCACCGTCAGTGGGCCCAGATTGTTACAACAAGTTTCTGTTGTTGCTTCTGCAGAGAGAAAATTGAGAAATTTCCAGTCTAAATGAAAGAAGACCATAATCGAGCAGCCCAGGGACACTACATCCATGCAGATCCATCCCTCACGATAAAGGCAATATCCTTTCTACAAAATAGTTTTGTTATCACCAGATTTCAGAATGAAACCACGGAAAATCCAAGAATCCCAGCATTGTGGGGATTGGAAAGACCTCTGGAGATCATCCATTCCAATCCTCCTGCTAAAGCAGTGTCACCCACAGTACCTTGCTTAGGATCACAATGTCCAGGTGGATTTGGAAGCTTTCCAGAGAAGGAGACTCCACAACCTCTCTGGGCAGCCTGCTCCAAGGTTCCAGCACCCTCACACCAAAAACGTTTCTCCTCCTGTTAAGATGAAACCTTCTTCATTCCAGCTTGTGCATGTTGCCCCTGTGTCCTGTCCTTGGCTCCACCAAAAAGAGTCTGTCCTTATCCTTTTGGCTCCACCCCCCACTTTAGCTTTTGCTGAGCATTGAGGAGATCCTCTCTCAGTCTGCTCTTCTCCATGCTAAATAGTCCCAGGTCTCTCAGCCTTTCCTTGTTAGAGAGATACTTACTTAAATCATCCTTGTAGCCCTCCACTGGACTCTCTCCAGTAGTTCCCTGTCTCTCTTGAACTTGGGAGCTCAGGCACAGTATTCCAGATGTACCCACACTAGGGCAGAGTACGGGGCAGGAGAACCTCCCTCAACCTGCTGGTCACACTCTTACTGCCTTGCAGGAGATCATTGACCCTCTTGGGGCTCATAAATTGTAACTGAAAGCAGCTGCCCACCACATGCTGGGCTGACTAGGAAGGTGCTGCGAGGGCAGGAGCAGCCCCATTGCACACTCACATCTTGGCTGGTTTCATCTCCATCCCCATCACACCATGCTCTGTCTTTAGACACTGATTCTTGCAAGCTCTCTGCTTCCAAAAACATGGTTTTAACACTAACCAGTTTATGAAGTTACTCACAACTCAATTTACTGAGCATCCTACTGGAACAACGAAGGGATGCTGTGGTGGATGGTGTCCATTGAATGGGATTGGCAGAAGAGAAGTCTTCTCAGAGCTCTTTCATGCATTGTGAACCCCTCTCCTTCTTCCACTTCACTTCTTGCAATGCAAGCACAGGAGAACCAAACCTAGAAAATGACAGGAACCCAGAAATTAAACCAAAGGAAAACCAAAAATGTAGCTCCTTAAGTGAAAGGATCTAGAGAAGTGCAAATGGCCTCTGCCTCAATCAAACACCATTGGCACCAGAAGGAAAGAAAGGCAGAGAATACTTTCCAGGGAACCGCTTTCAAAATGAGCTCTCAAAGCTGCAACAGAATCATGGCCATAGTTGTGGTTCGGGGCTGCTTTTAGAGCTGGTTCCTCCAGAGACACAGCAGTGATCTCGTACCCCAGGGAAAGGGAGTATCAACCCCATCAAGACCTAAGGCACTGCCTCTCCAAATCACAACGGAGATTTCTCAGACCTAGTGAACAGACGTTCTTAGATGGTGAGATGGGCCCTGCCAGATCCTGCACTGGGGAGGGACGTCTGGGCTGGGCCAGTCTGCAAATCAGGGTCTTTTGGGCAGGAGTAAAGCCTAGCTCTGGCTGCAGCCTGGTGGGGCAGCGTCATGCTGGTTCAATGCTCTACACACCAGGCACAGCTTGATGCCCATCAACAGCAGACATTGGGTGCTGGCACAGCAGCTGAGGAGCAGCAAAGGCAGCCAGATGTATGAGGTCTTTAGGCACCCTGCAGCTGCAGCCACCCAGGCTCTGCTGGCTTCCCTCGCCCTGGGAAGGGAGGTGGTGGCACTCAGCCGCACATCACTCAGAGCCACACAGGCAACTTCTGAGCTCCAGTTGCCTCTAAACCCCATCACGCTGCCCAGTTCAACAAGTGCCTTGGCCTGCCCAGCTCTGCCTGGGTTTCAGCACAACACAGCAGTGACACCATGAAAGTCTGGCACCCACCGTGCATATGCAGCCCGTCACGGTCCATCCAGCTCCCCCGCCTATGTCTGGCTCCCACGATGCGACTCTGAGAGACGAGCTATTGCTAGCACTCTGCTGGCGAGCCCTTCAGCACTACAGATCCAGGCACGACTTCCAGCCTGCCTCCTGAGCCGGGCTAGGACCGTGCATCACCAACTCCAGCAGGCTTGCAGCAGATTGTGCCAGCTATGGATAGCACCCACAGCTGTTGTATGCAACCTCTCCTCTCTGCACCGTCTGAATTCTCTGGGTTTTGAGAAAGCATGTACTCCTATAACCAGAACCAGACACGGGAGGAGAGGAACCTGTTTAAGATTTGAGATGACAATTCTGCCCTCAGTTACACTCTCTTGAACAAGAGCAGATTTGGTTAGTAACGAGATACAGACCTAATTCTGATTATTTTTACACCAGCAAAGCCAATGACTCTGGGAGAATGCAAAGTGATTTACACTGGCGCTGGTGCAACACCAACCACCGTTGCTCTTCAGTGCCCTGGACATTTTCTCTGCAGCCTGGTTTCAAACATCTGTGGGAGCTGAAAACAAAGAAATGAAATATCAGCCTCGTGCAGACACTAGAAATGAAAAATAAAATGTCCAGGAAATCCCTGCAAGGTTTTGGACTGAGCAGGAAGATACATTACAGAACCTTTTCAACTCTTTTCTTTTTTTAATTTTTTTTTTTTTTTTTTAATTTCAACTCCCAAGCAGCAGAAGGCCAAAATGCTAACAGGGCAAATGGAGCAAAAATAAAATATTCTGTGGACTGGGTTAGAAATTAAGGTAGTGTTTATTTTCTTATGCTTTACACTTTGGCCAGCATTTAGCCCGAATGAAGGCAGCAAATGTTATTAGATTTCATGGAATGTAAATAAACAGTTATTGGTAAATACATTTTGGTGGTCTGCTTGTTACACTGCATGTCAGGAAAACTATAGGGAACTGGCAGGAGTTCAGACGTCTTCAAGGAACACAGAAAACAGACATATTTTACTAATTATAGCTAACAAAAACACTCTGAGATTACAGTTAAATTACATTAAAACATAACTTGTTGGCAAGGGCTGTGAGCATAATGCTTTGCCTATATCTTTCTGTATAATGTTTCATCAGAACCGAGCAGTAACATTGGGAAACCCTGGCACAGACCGAGCTGCTGCTGACGCCCATCAGGGCTGGTCCAGCTGGGCATTTTGTTTCCTGCAACAGTCCACTGTGTTTTCTAAGAGGGTGAAGTCCTGGGTTTGCCCCCAACAAGTATGGCAGAGGGCTGACCTGATGTCTTCATCTGAGCCTGCGCAGATGGAAAGGAAAATGAGGCACCTGCTGAATGCCAGAGACTCTGGGATTCTGGGGAGGGATGGGAGGGCAGAAGCAGCGGGAGGTGGAGGGTTGCATGGTTGTGGCTCTCAGCAGGAGCCTCTGTGCTCACACCACCATACCTGAATGGACTGAGCCACCTCCACCTGAGTCCTCATCGAGCTGGATTCCATTGCTGCACCATAGTAGTGCTCTGCATGGTTGTAGCCCCCAGCAGGAGCCTCTGTGTCTGCAACACCATACCTGGATGGACTGAGCCACCTCCACCTGAGTCTTCATTGAGCTGGATTCCAGTGCTGCACCACAGTAGTGCTCTGCATGGTTGTAGCCCCCAGCAGGAGCCTCTGTGTCCGCAACACCATACCTGGATGGACTGAGCCACCTCCACCTGAGCCCTCATCGAGCTGTGAGCTGGATCCCATTGCTGCACCATAGCAGTGCTCTGCATGGTTGTAGCTTCCAGCAGAAGTGTCTGTGCTCACACCACCATACCTGGATGCACTGAGCCACCGTCACATGAGTCCTCATCAAGCTGGATTCCATTGCTGTACCACAGCAGTGCTCTGCTGCTCTTGTTTCTGTCTTCTGCATCTTTTCTGCAACACATCTATGGGACAAAAAAGAAGTGATGGCTCTGATCTAGAGTGTCCTGTAGGGTGCAAAGTTGTGATTTGACTGTGTCAGTAGACAGCACCTCCAGCTGTTGATCCTGTAGCTGGAGTCAGCAATATACCTTAGAATCATCAAAACACCAAATTGTTTGAGTAGGAAAGGACCTTTAAAGATCATTTAGTTCAACAATTTTGCAGTCAGCAGGGACATCTACAAATAGAGAGGGTTGCTCAAAGCCCCTAACAACCTGACATGGATGAGGTGTCTCCCACTTCCCTGGACAACCTGGGCCAGTGTCTCATCACCAACATAAAAAGTTTCTTCCTTCTATCCAGTCTAAATCTCCCTCTTTTAGTTTCAAACCATCATCCTTTGTCCTCTTACAACAGGTGCTGCTAAAGTATCTGCCCTCAGCTTTTTTCCAGGCCCCTTTAAGTACTGAAAGGCTGCCAGAAGATCTCAGAACACTTTACTTCTACAGGCTGAACAACCCCACCTCTCTCAGCCTGTCCTTACAGCAGAGGGGCTCCAGTCCACCCATAATTGCTGTGGCTTCCTCTAGCCCCACTCCAACAGATCCATGCCTTTGCTGTGCTGAGAACTCCATAGCTGGACCCAGCTTTGCAGGTGGGGTCTCAGCAGAGCCTTGACCCAAGCCAGCAATTCCCATATGCATGCCAAGTAACTCATTTACCTCCTTACAGAAATGGAAGTGGGCAGACTGTCCTCATGTGTGAGATGCCCAGGCAGTGTTTGTGGCACCACTGGCCCACCATCAATGCAGACCACTTCTGCAAGAGCAGAACTTTCTCAGTCACAGGAGGAAACAAGGCCCTTCTACAGAAATTGTGACCCTTCTACAGAAATTGTTCTCTTCCGATGATGCCCAGAGCTGTCACAACAAAGAGTAGCAGCAAATGCTGTCCCCACTACAGACATGACAATCAACTGCACAGAGGCTTGCTTGACACTGAATTAGGTTCTAAGCCATTCGATTTTTTGAAGTACACTTCACATCAAGTAACTTGAAGAAGAAATATGCTCTGAAGCATCACACATAAGCAGCATTCAGGGTCAGAGAAAAACCAAGTGCAATGTGCTACTCTGTTCTCCCATGGTAGCACATCAGGAAATGACAATATCACTCCTTTAAAGAAAGCCTCTAAACTAGGACAATTTCCTTCCTTCTGCTGGTGAAGTATGAAAACTGAATGGCCCCTGGTAGGGTGATGCAGCAGGGCTGGTAGCACTGCTGTGCCACAGTGATTATCCATTTTAAAACCTGGAAAGTGAAGGTGGTCATTTCATTTGACCACTTCATCTGACCACAATTCAGGCTTCCAGAAAGACATGTATCGTTTTCTCTGCCAAGTGAATGAAAGGAGAACATACAGGCTCATCTCTCCAGAATATTAATAACCCTCCTGCCACTCTGCCCTGCTTCAGAAACACATGGTTCCCCTGGCTCAGCTTATTCTTGTGTCCATGCCCACCTGTAAAGAAATCCTCTAAAGAAATCACGTTTCACCATTACCCCATGGTAATCTCTTCACTTGGGCTGTCTTTGTGTCACATTTATGGCCCATTCTTTGCTGGGAAGATTTTTTTTACAGGGGATCTGAAGTTTAAAAGAAGACAGATGACAAGCTGTGATCGCAAGGAGGAGAGGCTCACCATATGGAAATAGAAAGCCCTGGCTCCCTCCTCTATCCCTCCTCCCCCCTCCCCTGCCGAGTCGCTCTACTTCACGTGATGGCATTGGGATTTGAAGATCAGAATACAAATTAAATTATTAAATGAAGAACAAAAATTACCCCAAACAAACAAACAAACAAACCAACCCCAAAACCCAACAAAAAAACCCACCCAAAACAAAACCCCAAACAACAAACCTCATGCCTTTCCTCTCCATCCTCCCATGTGATCAGTAATTATAAAGCAAAGCAGGGAAAAAAAGCCTGCTGGAAGCTGGCATTTGGGATGCAGCCCAGTTGCCTGCAGAAGGATGTTAGCACTCAGGGAACATGTATGTGCCTTTGCATGCTACGGGTGGGTCACGCATTAGTTTGTTCCATGGGTAAGAAATGATTTTAAAGGCAGAGGCTCATTGATGGGGCACATTTATGATACTTGTTCTTTGCTAACTGTTATTATGATTATTTGTTATTTACTAAGGGGGAAAAGGAGAAGCTCCACTCCAGTCCAGTGTGTCCCTCAAGCATTGGACTCCAAGGCACCAAAGTCCATGGAGTGCTCCCAAAACAGGGCAACCAAACCCCTATCTGATGTTTATTTAGCCATTAATCATGACAACCTCAATACATGGAAGCAATCACTTTAAGCCTAGGCAGAGAGAAACATATTAACCCATTTCAGGTGGGCAGAATCAGTAATGTGGTAGCTTTGTGTTTATTTTGGCGTGGCAGATTTTCACAGAATCAAAGAATGACTTGAGTTGGAAGGGATCTTAAAGATCGTTTCTTTCCAGCTCCCCTGCCATGGGCAGGGACATCTTCTGCTAGAGCAGGTTGCTCAAAACCCTGGTCTTTGAAACAATTTGGTGATCTGCTTGGTCTCTGGTACATCAAGGATGAGTCCACCAGAAGGGTGCAACTGGAGCAGGTGGGACCTCTTGCAGGGGCAGTGACCAAGGGTTGAGCCCATCCTGGTGCAGGAGGCATTCTGTGAGCCAGAGAGGACCCTGGTCTAGCTTCCAGCCCTTACACCTGCACCTCACAGGAGCTGCAGAACTCTGAACTTCTGAGAAGCCCCAAGCACACACTGCAGACCCCCAGGTTTGAACAATTTGTTCCTATTTTCAAACGGTTTTGCAAAGCTCAGGCTCAGCTGCTGATCTCTGTAGACAGACTTAGAAAACAAGCACCTAGTCCCCTTAGAGCAGTCTTGGGCTATGGATACCCCATTTAGGCACCCATGTTTGAACACTGTCTCCTTGTAGCCAAAACAAATAGCTGAATCAATGCTACACAGAGTTTAACCTAAACACGTGATGGAGTCCAGCTCAGATATGACTGTATTCCTTCAACAGGTCCTGGAGATGGCAAACTGAAGCCTGCTTTTATAGTGTGCCAGCTCAGGGACCTGTTCCCAATTTGCAGATTTGGCCTGTTGCATTCTAAAAGATGTTTAATATACTCGATGCCTGTTTGTGTTAATGTTTACCATTGAAGTTTTTCATTATTTGATGTTATGGTTGGCCATAGCATTAAAATTCCATTGGACCGACTGAAATCTAGTGTCAAATCAAAGCCAAAGAAGCGTCTGTGTGATAGACCTTCAGCTCCCATCCAACCACATTAGGAGGAAAAAAAAAAAAAAAAAAAAAAAAGCTATTGTAGGTGTTTCCTTTCTAGCTTTTCTTCCTTTTGCCAAAGAAATAGCAAACACTTTATTTATTAGCTGTTGTTTTCATACACGCAGCTCAGGAAGAGGTGAGCCCAAAGTCACGGACCTGTGTGGAGGTGGAAGTCACTCTGCCAGCCAGGCACAGGTCCATGCCGTGCCAGGGTCAAGTGTGAGTGAGGATGGCTGCCACCTCACCCTAAACCCTTCTGCAGGCCTTTATCTGGGATAAATGGGATTATCCAGAGCCCTTTGCACTTACGAGCTGATGTGCCTTGGGGACAGCTGATGGACCACACTGGTGTGTTTCTATACTGCCTGCAAATTGCTTATTTTTACTTGGACCGTGATCAACCTCTGAAGCTCAAACAAAAACCCATTTCCCACTGTGCCAGAGTCCAGCACTGCAGGGCAAGCTGTCCTGTCTTGAGAAGCTAAAGCCTCCATCCACCAAATGACTTAAGCAGATGCCTGAAGTGAGAGTGCTGCACCAGGACGACCAGGCACTCATATTAACTCAAGGGAGCTTGCCTGACTTGGGGGGCTGGCTCTCAGTCCTGCCCTCCCCTCTCTTAGCATGCCTGCCTCTGCTCCAGGCTGAGGGCAGGATTTTTCCCTGGAAACCCAGCAATACAGGATCAGCAGCGGATCCCCAAGTGCCATGGGGAGTCACAGGCACTGTGGGGATGCCGAGGACGTTCGGCACTCACGGGCTTGGAGCCTGCAAGTCATGCTCACAAAACCCCTGGCATGGCTCAATGAGTCCAGAGTGAAAATAAATGAAAGAGGCTTTGCTAAGTCCAGATGTGCCTGAATGCAAAGAGACCTGGAAAATATGAAGGCCTGGATGTAAAACTGGGAAAAGAGCATTTAAACATAAAGCCATAAGGTTAGATTTGAGAATCAGGCTACAAATATTCTCTCAGCTAGTAAAAAACGAAGGACAGCTCTGGAGTCACCCATTTTTCAGCCCATCAAGGCAGACAACGGTGTTTCAAACTGTGTCCCATCCCTAGAATATTTTTCTCTGACTTCCTCATCCACATGAAGATAAAATATTTTGTATTTCAGTGAGCTTTACTCTTATTTCTTTTTCTTCAGGATGGTGTTAATTGATTTTAAAGGTTACAAGCTATGTAAATGCCATCTCAGCACATAAGAGCATCTATTTTGACAGTATTAAAATGGCATGTTTTGATTAATGAAGAGTTCCCACTTAGTTCCAAACTGGATTTCTTTCTGAAATGGAAGAGAAAAATCTTTGCCTACAAAACTTTGCACAGCTTTAGTTAAAATTTGAGACACAAAACCCAAAGAAGAGCTGCCCTATAAAGAAGTGAATATTACATCCTTATACAGCAGCAATTCTGAAGTGCAGAGATTCACAGATTGCACTGAGTTGGAAAGGATTCTCAAATGCCATCTTGTCCAACCTCCCTCAGAGACACTTCCAACTAGATCAAGCTGCCTAGGGCCACATTGAGTCTGACACTGGATGCCCCCAGGAATGGAGCCTCAATTGCATCCCTGGGCAGCCTGTTTCAGTATTTCACCACTCATTGTGAAGAACTTTCTCCTAATGTCCAACCTAGATCTTCCCTGCTCCGTTGCCCCTCATCCTGTCACTATGAGCCCTTCTAAACACTCCTTCCACAGCCTCCCTCTAGGTCTCTTTCAGATATTGAAATGTAACTATAAGATCTCCCCAGAGTTTTTTCTTCTTCAGAGTGAACAATCCCAGTTCATCCTAAGTGGCTATCACTCTGGGAAGAACCAATCTACTAAAAGCCTTTGAGATCTCAATGTTCCTGGGGTTTACTGGCACAAAATTGAAGCAAATCAGCTTTCTCCCAGCATTAGCACTGATTGTAGTGCTAGGGTTAGGATGGGTTAATCAGATCCTTCCACATCAGCCTTCAATTTTTTAAATGTTTCTGCTAAGGTACACTGTTCAAAAGGGAGGAATAGGTTAAGGTTTGCTTTGTCACCTGATTCTGGCTATATGCTGCAAAAAACCCACCTGTTATGATTTAAAAGATTGGTGGATTGTTACCTTTAGGAAAAGAAATCTTTGACACTGCCACAAGAATCTCATCTCCCCATCACTGTTGTGTCCTGCCCTCACCAGGTACCTGGTGTACAGCATGCAGTGCCTAGAGCTGAGCTGCTCCTGGAGTCACTCATGGGCTTTGAATGCCATCCCCTGGTTTAGGTGGTGGCCACTTGCAGATGGATCAGTGTGAAACCACAGAGGCTGAACACTGTTTTCCTCCCATATCTCTGTATTTAGCTGGCCTTAGTTTCCTGAAATAATAACTTACTTGAAATAACAAACTGACCACTTCCTATGAGACTGAAATAATACTGTGAACCCCAGAGGTCCCTTCCACCCCTTATCACTCCATGATTCTGTGTGTGTGATGGGAAGGCCATTTGCAGCTACAAGACACCTTTACACACTACTCACGTGAATTCATCTTGCATAGCTACAAGCTACATAGGCTCAGAATTCTTTGGTTAAGAGCAAACCAGCTCAGGCACCGACCATTGCTTCATCTTCTGCACTCCTGAGCTGAAAAGCCCATCTTTCACTCAGATCCAACCCCTCAGAGGCTGTTCCTTGCTTGATGCAGGCAGGAAGACAAGGATACATGCTTCTTTACAAGTAGCAGGCACTACTCTCCCCATCTCATAAGAGAACTACCCTTACAAGGTGCTCAAGGCAGCTTCTAGTTTAAGCCAACAGAAAGACTTTAGGACTTGGATCTGGCTAGCATGCAGCACCAGCACCATAGCTGGGCCAGGCCCTCATGCATAAGTTGGATTGCTCCATTGAGCAAGCCCATTTTATAGTAGCAGAGGATCCAGCCCACATCGCATCCGAGCTTGCTGCAGCTGTCCTGACTCACGTCAGCTATGAATCTGGCCTCTAGACATAGGTGTCACATCTGCCACTTCTAAACAGAATGGGCTTGTGGTATCAATGAAATGGCATTACAGAAAGCTTACAGCACAGCCACTGCGTTAGACATTAACCACAATGCTCACAGTCCTAGAAAGGGCTGATAAGCCACGATTAAACTTAATTATGGATTATTTTATATTACCTACCTCCAAGCACTGTGGAAAATTGCTTCCTTTTAAGTGCCTTGGCTGCCTTTCTCTGACCACACACATACTGGGGGATAGTTTCCCATGATTGATGTATTTGTTTACGGAGCTCCTTGCTCAGATACAGGCCAAGTCTCCCTTTAATCAGAGGTGTGAATACCTTAATAGTTGTCAGAGCCCACATTAACCTCTTGATTAAAAGACATCCTCTCACTCACCATTAAATAAATACGTGGAACAAAACAAATTCTTATTCTCAGTCTAAAATTCATGATGGACAAACAGTTATTTTCTGTTAGTGTACTCGGCCCATTGGCATCTCATCAAGTTGGAGCTTGCAATTTAAATGTTATTTTCTCTCTTTTTTTTTTTTTTTCCTAATATTTTTTTTTTTTTCCTTTTCCCAATGAGTCGATGGAAGGGTTTGGTGGGTTGGGTTTTTTTGTTTCTGCCTGAGGGCAAAAAAGCTCCATGAACATCAGTTTTCACTTGACTTCCTCTGACTGCTTATCTACACTGACTATTATACTCTTTCACTACAGCAATATTACCAATAAAGTAAACATGTCAGAATTCAGAAGCACAAACAAGTTCATCTGTGACACTAATTTTGCCTGGCAAATAATTCTCCTTGTTTCTGCAAGGGCTTCAGTTTCTAGTGGATTGAAAGCAAATTCATCTTTAATTTGATGCCTCAGTCTTATTTTTCTTTCCCAATCTCATTAGAGTAAAAATAGCAAGGATATCCATATGATTAAAGACTTCATGTGCAAGAAAGCAATCTGGTCATAGTGCTCCTTAGCTTTATGTACTCCTTTCTATTTGACAACATTAATTTGCCATCTGTCAGCTCAGTTACATAGTTTACTTGCTGCTTGCTTGGCGTTCACCTCCCCCTTTGTCAGCTGTTTTTAATAGTTGGGCCTCCTTGAGTGGGCCATTTATGCAGATTTGAAACAGGAGAAATCCTAAAAACTGACCATATGGGAACCCACTTTGCACTCCTTAGGCTGACATAGCCATGCACAGACCTCCTCCCCCTCCCATGCACCCCCAGCACTTAGAAAGAAATAATTTTTTTTCTGTACCTGCGCCGCACGTTTCTTTAGGGGGAACTCCGGAGCACCACACAGTGGGTACAAACAGCTTCATTTTGCTCTTCTGGGCAGCTCTGCCGAGGTCAGATGAATTGTACGAGATTTCCTGGGAGCTGCCTAAATATGCATTCAAATAAATGGAAGAGATTGTTGAGTTTGCACCAAAAAAAAGATGTCCAGTATCGAACAAGCAGAGCCAAACAACTCAACACAAAACCCTCTCACCTCTGAGGATGTGCTGTGGGGGGCAGGTACAGCACTGGCTGGTCCCATGTACTGCGTCCACTTTTGGAGCCCTTATTACAAGAGGGATGTGGACATGCTGGAGGGTGTCCAGAGAAGGGCTACAAGGATGCTCAGAGGGCTGCAGCACCTCTGCTATGAGGACAGAATGCAAGAGTTGGGGCTGCCTAGTTTGGAGAAGAGGAGGCTCCCAGGTGACCTTCTTGTGGCCTTCCAGGATCTGAAGGGGACCTACAAAAAAAGCTGGGGAGGGACTTTTTAGGCTCTCAGGTAGTGCCAGGACTAGGGGGAATGGAGGAAAGCTGGAGGTGGGGAGATTCAGATTGGATGTGAGGAGGAAGTTCTTCAGCATGAGAGTGGTGAGATCCTGGAATGTGTTGTCCAGGGGAGTGGTTGGGGCCAGATCCCTGGAGGTGTTTGCAGCCAGGCTGGATGAGGCTCTGTCCAGCCTAATCTAGGGTAGGGTGTCCCTGGCCATGGCAGGGGGGTTGGAACTAGATGATCCTTGTGGTCCCTCCCAACCCTGACTGATTCTATGTACAACACAAGTGCCATGCACAGCTGATTGCAATCTGACAGAGATACCTGCAGCAAGGGTTATGGATATGTGACTAAAACTGATTTGCCAATATTTTCTGATAACTCTTTGAACTCTTCAGAACGTTCCTTTTTTCATCTACAAGCCTTAGTTCTAGGAAAACAAGACACAGCACAACACCTGAATTAGAACATGGTGAGGAAAATCGTAAAAGTTGAAACAGTTTGGCCAGCAGGTCTGGGGCAGTGGATGTCCCCTTATACTAAGAGCTAGTGAGGACACACCTTGAATACTAGGTTCATTTTTCAGCCCTTCACTACAAGATGGACATTGAGGGCAGTGAAGCTAGTGAAGGGTCTAGGGCACAGCTCTCATGAGAAGAGGCTGAGAAAACTGGGGTTGTTCAGCCTGAAGAAAAGGAAGCTGAGAGGAGACCTCCCTCTACAACTTCCTGAAAGGAGGTTGGAGATGGTTTGGGTTGGTCTCTTCACCCTAGTAACAAGTGATAGGAAAGAGGAAATGGCCTCAAGTTGCCCCAAGGAGGGCTTAAGTAGGACGTTAGGATCAATTTATTCCCCAAAAGCAACAGGCTGCCCAGGGCAGTGGTAGAGTCCCCATCCCTGGAGGGGTCGAAGAGCTGGGTAGATGTGGTGCTGAGGGACATGGTTTAGTTGTGACCTGGCAGTGCTGGGTTGATGGTTGAACTCAGTGATCTTTAAGGTCCCTTCCAAATAAAACAGCTCTGTGATTTTAAGTTTTATTACCAAAACATGTAATGTTTTGGAGAGGAATGGGAGCATCTAGTTCCAACTTCCAACTCCTACCAGGCACCCTGTAGAGCGGCAGAATAAAAGCAGGCTTTCATCTGGAGAATCGGACTTTTTAGCAGTTCTCCTCAAAACTCTGAAATGTTCAGTGTCCTCTGCCGGTGCTGTCCATGCAGGATGCATCACTGCTGAATACACTTCCTTTGTACAATACTTTTAAAGTGATCTTGCAAAGACTTAAGCATATCTATAAAAGTTCTGTAGCTGTAACCAACATCTACCTTCCAAAACCTGCCACGGAGAGTGAAGCCCAGCAGAGAGTGGCTTAGCTTTTGTGTGAACAATCATATTTCCCACCCACTTGATGAGGCTGAGAAGGTAAAAACTGATCACTTCTTTTCTTGGCAATGCTCTGTTTTGGGGGAAAGGAGGCTTTTAGAGCAGCATCTCTAGGACACCTGGTATGAGAGGCTTATGCAAGAGGTGAGCCTGGCTGTCAGATTGACAGGACTCTGTTACTAGAGGCACTTTTTTTCCCAGATCCCAAACATTTTACCCTCCAAAACTCATATCTAATGTTAAGAATTATGATTATAAAAGGAGACATATTAGCTTATATGTCTGAAATCATAGTAATTTATCTGAATAAATACTGTCTGATTCTGCCCATTTCTTTCCGTGTAATTTTCTGCCAGCTGAAGAATTTCAGGACACATAAGGGCACTGAAATGAAAATGAGCTTTCTCCTGAGCAGAAAGCCAACATCAATACTGATTATGATGGCTTAATTTACAGGGCCAAACAGAGCTGTGCACAGCCAGTGCTCTGGCCAAGGACTTCATGGCCCACGGTGCTTTGCCAATCAGACTGGTCCATGCTCTTCCTCCTCCACTTAAATTGTGCCAGAGAACGCATACTTAAAAGGGTTTTCATCCTCAAGAGTGGCTAAATTACCTGCAGATACCTGAATTAAGTGGTTTGCATCAATGTGAAAATTAATTGCATTCCAGAGCTGCCCCATTTCAGGAAAAAGTGACTAGTTTGGCTACTTTGCACTAGTGCTGGTCTTTGGTTATTTTCCTGATGTCTTTTTGAAAACTCATTTCCAAGTGATTGGAGAAAAATTGAAAAGATTAAAATCTTCTGTACTGAAAAGGCAGTGGCAGATGTAGAACTGTTGTGCAGATCTCAATATTTTAAGCATAAAGAGCCCTGATCCTTCCTCATAGCCATGTAAGGAAGGGATCAAGGCTGCAAAGGGATGTTAAGTCCTGGTGACCTCCACCCACTTGGAGCCTTTTTTGCTAAGATCAACCCAGCAAGGCAGCAGAAAGGTTGGACAACATTTCACAGAGGGTGTCTGAACTCAGACTACACCTGGAGCTTGGCTGGATGCATTTTTGCTGTTTTTGATCCATGCTCCAGGCAGAAAAAGAGCCAGTGCTGGGGCAGGTTCTTGTCAAGGAAACCAGAGGAGAGCAGATGGCGATGGGTGATGATCCTACCTAGGGCATGTTGCTCAGTGGGTTGGTTGCAGGGAAGAGGCTGACAACATTTTATAACAGGAGTAACACTTCCAGAAAAGCAAAGATGGAAATTACTTCCCAGCTCTGATAGCCCAACCCTGGCATCTGCAGCCATGAGAAGATCACCCCAGTAAAGGGAAGTCCAACTGTGAGACAGAGTCAAAGTAATACCTCCAGCACCGCTCCCCTGATGGGAGCCTGGCCAGATGTGTTCTTGCCTCTGGGGCTGGAGCAGTCATGTAATTTATAACAGTCTCCAGGCTGCTCTCATTTACTTTGGGGGCCAAGGCACAGCTCGCCTCAGACAGAGTTCAAAGGCTGCCCCCAGCTCTCCGCTCCAGGCTGGCCACCAGCCCGCACCCAGGTCAGCAGCTGGCACCATCCACTTGCCAGATTCAGCTTCCGGCCCCGCTGCTGCTGAGCTATCTTGTACAAATGTGGCTGGTGACCAGCTGGCTGCCCTAATAGGCTACCAAATGGCCCCTCACACCTCCTCCAGGTACCCCAACAAGAACTGTTCTGCATCACCTCTCTGCAGCACACATATCTGTGCGCAGTTGGGGCAGAATTGTAACCCTGTGAAGACAGCCAAGCCTGCTTTTGGGTTGACAGAGCCTGTCCCATCTCCGTGTGGCAGGCACTTCAACTTTGTACCAAAGGCACCATTGCATAACTGTGAAACTGCTCCAAACATTTCCCAGCATCAGCACGTACTGGATTCAGATATCCAAATACTGAAGAGTGTTTTGAGGGGCTGTAAGCTCTGCACCGCTGGTCAAACCCTGCCTTGTGCAGGCAACATGCTGGTGTAGATGACAGAAGTTATAACAGCAAAACAAATCCATCAACACTTTGACCAAAACAGAAATAGTGGGAAAAAAGAACATCAACATGATGCTGTTGGCAAAACTTGGCAGAAACGTTGAGCTGAAGAAAGCTGAGGCCATTAACATTTACAATAAGTCCTGACAGCTTTTGGGACACATTGTCTTTACAGAGGCTGGACTGGTTTTAGAAGCTCATTCATTTGCATGGGGGTTTAGTGAACCAAACAGTCCTCCTCCTCCTCTCTGGAAAGACTCATTAGCTGCAGGGAAACTCCATGTGAACGGGAGGTGTGTGTGGGGTATGGGTAATTACAGAGGCACCTTAGGAATAAATCACAAACCTACTGTTGATATGACTGCAAACCTGGAACTGATCCTCATTTTAGCCTGAGAGAGGGTCTTCAGCAACACTCTATAAACTACAAAGAAAAGAAAAGGAAATTGACTTTAAAAACAACATTTTAATAATACTGAGGTGTTGACAAAACCCTTGGAGAGCAAAGGAGCTCCATCACATGGGATGGACTTACTGCCTGGGAAGTGGCTCCTGGCATCTGCTTGTCGGGGCCAATGGTTCATTAGCTCAGTGACTACTGCTATTATCACGTAGAGAGAGGATGCTGTGGTAGAAAACAGGCTGCAGGGATACATAAGCTGGTCCTGGCTACTACACTATCCTCAAAGCCTGCTACGCAGCAGCAGCAGCAATGGCAGAAGCAGGACTGCCCTCACCCAAAGAGGAAGCTGCAGAACCATGGTGCTCCACAGCATCACTAGGTGTGAAAAAGGGAAGTCAGATCTGCTGTATTTCTTAACAAAGAATACCATAGGGAACTGGGATGCATGTTCCTGAGGCATGTGTGCAGCTCACCGTGTGTGCACAAAGTGCAGATCTGCTGTCCAGAACACAGACCTAGAGTCTGTAACATCTGAGATGCACCAGCCTTTCAGTGCAGGTGGTGTTCAGTGCATGCGTGGACTATTTACCCTGCAAATGTGAACATCAGGCCCCTCTTTACATTATGAATGCCAAGATACATTTCAAGTCAATCAAAGTCACGTAGTGATGCTGGTGGAAAGGATGGATCTGTGACATTCCCCCAGTGACACCAGAAAAAATGGAATCTGGGAGGTTCAAGATGCTCTTGGAAGCCTGGCTGCATTGATTCAATGCCCAGAGAATATCTCAGCTGGCCCCAATTGTAGGAGCCATTCTGTCTCAAAAATCTCAGATACTTCTAGAGCCCTGCTCTCTCCCCTTATACTGTTACAGTAGTTGAGGCTGCCTTTTCAGCACTGTCTCCTGCACTGGAGACACACAGACAGCAGACCTTTGCAGAAGCCAGGCTGACAGTGTCACAACACAAACCTGCAGCGGGCTATGGTGCAGGCTGCTTGTGCTGGCACTCAGCTCTGCAGCAACACATACTGCTCCGTCCAAACCCAGGAGCTGGAGGCATCTGAACCCCAGAGTGAAAACCTGTGTAATGCAGTTAAAAAGCCACAGGAAAGCTCACCAGAACACAGCAACCCAGACTCACAGCTGATGCACCCTGTTACCTCTTGACTGGATTGGGTAATATTCTACAGTTTGCAGGTAGCTAGGAGACTTTCCCTCATCCTTGGCTCAGGCAGAGGATGTAGGCATACACAGTAACTCCAGTCATTTCAGAAAGAAGAGCTGCTGAACTGATCGCTCTGAGCAGAGAGGACAGGCAGCGACGGCTCCAGGTAGCCACCTCACCATTTGTCATGTCAGCCATGCCAAGGTGGCTTCAAGGAATTAGTTTTCCTTTAATTTGGGAAAACTTCCCAGAAAGTTTCAACTCCTGGATACAAATACGAGTTGCTTAGAAAATACTTCACTGCACTTGGCTACCTTTCTGCACAAGGCTGAGCTAGAGAAGCAGCTCTTGGCCAGGCCAGCCTGGCTCACTGCTGCTGAGCACACATCTAAACTTACCCACAGCCAGCCAGGAGTTCACCCTGCAAGAAGCCAGATGGGCTGGAGATCTTTTGTAGGTATCTGCTAATTAGTGTTATGTTTCCCAATCCCAACCCATTTTCTTGGTGCCACACTCCTCCAGAGTGGGATACCAGGTATCTAGAAGCAGCAATAATGTTCTTCACAGAAGGAACCACCAGAGAGATAGCTTTCTCAATTCCTGACCTCTCAGCTCAGCAGCCTGACACCAGCACATGCTGCTGCACACTGCAACCCCAGGGCAGGTAGAAAAAAAGGTTGGCTTAAAAGAACATCTAGTCCAGCGCCCCTGCAGACAGCAGGGACATCTGCAGCTAGGGCAAGTTGCTCACAGCCCCAAACCCTCTACCCTGGAATGGTACCAGGAATGCAGCAGCTCCCACTTCTCTGGTCAATGTGGGCCAGGGTCTTACCATCCTCAGAATGAAAAATTTCTTCTTTCTCTCTAGTCTAAGTCTTCCTCTTTTAGTTTCAGACCATTATCCCTTGCCCTGTCACAACAGATCCTGCTAAAAAGTCTGTCCTCAGCCTTCCTCTAGGTCCCTCCAGGTACCGAAAGACCATCAGAAGGTCTCCCCAGAGCCTTCTCTTCTCCAGACTGAACAACTCCAACTCTCTCAGCCTGTCCTCACAGCAGAAGGGTTCCAGACCTTGAGTTAATCCAGCAAGGACAATGCCACTTCTCTCATTAGCAGAAACTTAAGTGCAGGTCTCAGAACAGATCATGATCCAGCAGCTGAGGTAATGTTTAAATCCACTCCCTGGGGTCAGTGATATGCAGTGGATTATGACTGAGTCACATGCAATTTCTTTATTGCAGATGACCCAGGCTGTGCAGCAGAGACCTCCTACTGCTAACAAAGAGTTGTGTGGGGGTGCTGAGCACATAGGTGCCCTTGCAACCTCTGTGGCTACTCAGGTTTGCAGCAGCTAAATACACTAACCCCTTCAGCCTCTTCAGTGTAGATCACTTCAGCCCACCCTTGATGTTCCACACATCCACATCCTATACAGCCCAGTTAACGTCACAGGTGCCTCTGCTCACCTCTCTGTAGCTAGGATCCACCAGCAGGTACAGCACAGGACACCTTCCAGCCCCTAACCTCCACCTCACCCCGCCTGTGTATCATCTGACACGTCAGGACTCTGTTTTGGCTAGAGGAGCAAGGAAGCTGCACTTACACATATGTTTGTGATACAGAAGTGAACGTGGAGAAAAAACTACTATGCTGTGAGGGGGCTGGAGCCCTGGAGCAGGTTGTGAAGGATTCCAAATCTGCCTGGACGTTGTGATCCTGGACAACTGGTGTAGGTGACCCTGCTTTAGCAGGGACTGTATGATCCCCAGAGGCCCCTTCTAAACCCTATCATTCTTTCTGTAATTCTGAGCCCTGCTATTTTGACCTGCTAAAATGGAATTAGAACACCTTAAATAATTGTGTTCTAAAGATCCCCATAGCCTTAACACATGCTGCCTTCTTAGGTCACCTGAAGAGCAAGGTCATGGATGGGAGTGCAAGCAAGAGGGGTGGGAGGCAGGCAGCAGTATCCAGCCCTGCTTCCACACACTGCTCCTTGCTGCCCAACTTCTATCCATGCTTCCCCCTCTCAGTTTTGCTTTCCTTAACAACTTTGAAGTTCCTTTTGCATTGTGGCTGGTTTTCAGATGCACCATAAAAAAATCTACGTGCTGGGAATACTGTGGTTAAGATGTGGGAACGCAAACATTGTGAAAGTAACTTGGGTATGGTTTTCTTTTCCTTCCCCTTTTTTCCCTTCCATAAACTATCTTTTCCACATCTTCAGTATGTTAGTACTTAGAGCTTGTTTGCCCTCTTAATAGGAACGAGAACTGAGGGATCACATAAACAATCTGTTTTGAGAAAGAAGCAGAAATCTGCTGCAAGCTCCCAGCCGGGACTCAAGCAGGTAGCTCTGAGTGTAAGGACCTGCTCATCTAAGCATTCAGCTGCTGGAAACTCACGGAGCTTCAACTCATCTCCCAGCCTGGTTGCAACTGCCTTCACTCCCTGCTTGTCCTCCAACCCCTGTCTATGCATCCCTCACTCCTAGAAGCCTGCCCTCAACCTTCCCTGATGGCTCCCATGTCTATGTTGCTGCCTCCTGCTGAGTAGCCCTCTCCAAGGCCATCCCATGCCACTTCCTTCTCCCAGCTTTGAGAAGACAGCTGTTAGCTCTCAGACTCACCCTCCAAGGCCCTCATTGCTATCTCCCTATGTGGCTGATGTGTCCTAACAGCACATTTTAACGCTGTGGTGGATCTCAAGACACTGCATGGTGTCATTGCACTGATTCACAAACACACACCACTCAAGACTTACGGTAAGCAAGTTCACTGTGCTGGCTCCATGGTGGATGAAATTCAGTATGAACATACAATGTGCTTCTTAAAATCACAGAATTATAGAATGGTTTTGGTTAGAAGAGACCTTTCAGGTCATCAAATCCAACCATTAACCCAACACTGCCAGGTCACCACTAAACTGTGTCCATCAGCATCATATCTACACAGCTTTTCAATCCCTCCAGGGAGGGGGACTTCACCATTGCCCTGGGCAGCCTGGCTCAGGGCTTGACCATCCTTTTGGGGAATAAATTGATCCTAATGTCCAAACTAAGCCCTCCCTAGGGCAATCAGAGGCCATTTCCTCTTGTCCTAGCACTTAAAGAAAAACAACGCAAAACCAAAGAACACAACCCCAACAACCAAACCAAACCCCACCAAATTAAATATTTTAATGTGATTAGCATTTGGGTTTTTAAAAAGTGGACCTTACACCTCTGTTCTAGATCAGATCTCAGACTAATTTACTTTTGAAAAGGCTTTTTTTTTTTTTTTTTGCCTTGACAAATAAACAAACAAATAGCACTCTTCAGGAACAAATTTTTCCACCAAGGAGATCCTATGTTCCCACTACTGACCACTATGCAGTCTTCACCCTGCCATTTTCTTCAGCCATTGTGAGGAAGAAAATTCTATTCCCCGTCCTATCAGCTGGAGACCCAAGACTCAGGAAGTCTGCGCCCAGCCCACAATGGCCCTTGCAGGAGGTCCTGCACTGCTAAGAGGATCATGCACAAGCCAGATCCCAGGCAGTCACCTTCTCCCACAGGCTGCTTCCTAGGACTTAGTGCTTTACAGAAAATGGTATTTTATTTTTTAACTTTTTTGTGAAGGAAACATGGAGATATTTTCAGAAGGGACTCAAGATGTGAACAAGAAGTGACTCCAGAAAACATGAACAAAGTCTTACTTTTTTATGACCTCGACTTGTGCCTCCTAAACATTTTGGTGTGGTTATACGAAGTTGCTCTTCAGTTTTCACTCTTCATCAATCTCCTAGAGATGTCTGCACACAGCCTGTTTCTAAAGGGCTTTGGACACTGATGCCTCTTCCAAACTGCTTCTAGAAAGCAGATGAACAGGAGGGCGATTTGAGCTCCTCCTCTCCGGCCTGTCTGCCCAGTGCAGCGCTGCTGCAGGTGAATAGCAATTAATAATTAGTGTCTTTTATAGTGGGGCCTGCAGAAGAGAACTGAAAGTGTCATCAGATTTTACACCCAGAATATTGTCCAAGCGGGTGCTTTCTAATTCCCAGGCATCGCTGTGGGAAGATACAATTGCACATGTGAATACTTTCCCATGCCTCCTCGCCACGCGCGTACTTGGCATGTGCAAGGCATATGGGAACGTAGGCAGGGCCTGGTTGGAAACGTAGTGTGTGCATGTGTGTGTGCAAATTGCTGCTTGTCTACATCTGTGTATCTAATTGCATGTGAAAATCACTACTTTAGTTGCATCAATGAAACACAACTTTTTGAAAATACAGCTTGCATGTGTTTCTCATTCATTTCAGTGAGGCACAAGATGATCCAGTTGAAAAACAGTAGCTAAGACCAGATGTTCTGCCGCTCCAGCGTGAGAGAAGCAGCTCGGCTTTTAGAAACCCAAAGCTGCTCAGCTTAGGATGCTTGCAGTTGCAATGGAGAGAAAGGTCATCTCCTTCCATCCACAAGGCTGCTTTCCAGCAGATCACCATCTAGCCTGTACTGGTGGAATAATAAACTGCACCAGTACAGGTTGGGAGGTGATCTGCTGGAGAGCAGCCCTGTGGAGAGGCACCTGGGAGTGCTGGTGGAGAAGAAGTTAACCGTGGGACAGCAACGTGGCCTTGTGGCCAAGGAGGCCAATGGGATCCTGGGATGTATTAGGAAGAGTGTGTCCTGCAGATCAAGGGAGGTTCTCCTTTCCCTCTACTCTGCCCTGGAGAGACCTCATCCTAAATACTTCATTCAGTTTCGGGCTCCCTAGTTTAAGAGGGACAGGGATCTGCTGGAGAAGGTCCAGCAGAGGGCTACGAGGATGATTAGGGGACTGGAGGGCATGCCTTATGAGGAGAGGCTGAAGGACCTGAGATTTTTTGGTCTGGAGAAGAGTGGGAGAAGATTTAGTCAATGTTTATAAACAGCTGAGGGCTGGTCAGGAGTAGGGGGACAGCCTCTGTTCACTTGCTCCCTGGGATTGGACAAGGAGCAATGAGTGTAAGTTGCAGCACAGGAGATTCCACTTCAACACAAGGGGGAACTTCTTTACTGTAAGGGTCACAAAGCACTGGAACAGGCACCCCAGGGAGGTTGTGGAGTCTCCTTCTCTGGAGACTTCCAAGGCCTGTCTGCATGTGTTCTTGTGTGACCTGAGCTAGATTGTCTGGTCCTGCTCTGGCAGGGAGGTTGGACTTGATGATTTCCTTGGGCCTCTTCCAACTCCTAACATCAGTGGCCTCCCTAAGGACTCTGATCTGCCCCCAAACCATGTAAATGGCAGAAGTTCACCTTTGCTTCCAGTGATTTAGAGTCAAGCACCAAGTCTTCTTTGAGTGCTGATGAGCAATGGCTGGAAAGGCTGTGCTGTGGTCATTCAGGGGGGATTAAGGCAAGCAGGGGACACTCCTGGCCAACTCGGACTGGGCATATGGTGAATGTAATATATGATGGGAAGAGCAAACTTGCCCAGCCTTGCCAAAACATCATTTCCCAGCCTAATTCCTAAAGAGCTGAGTTGTAAAGATTTTAATAACTCCTTGAATTTTTCCACAGCTCACTGCTGATATGGTCATACATCCAATTTTATCATACCTCTTAGTCCTCCACTTAAAACATTCACTTTTCATTTAAACTTGCAGGAAAAAAAAACCCAACCAAATTCTGGGTTACTTTGAAATTGTTGGTTGAGCGCAGAAAGACATCCCAGTCCTTTATGGAACGCAGATAACAATGCTCACAGCACCTGTCCTGCCAGGAAAAACCTTCACTTTCTGTGAAAAGCATTAAGAAATGGAGTGAAGAGCTTATTAAACTTTTAGATGCAAGAATTTACAAATTGGACAATGACACATATAGGTGTCAGATCCTGGAGATGAGATGGTGCCTGTCACAAGCTGCTGCTGGACTTAGAAACACAGCTCACTGTGCTCTGCCCTATCTGTATTGAAGGAGAAGCTTGGGCTGAAAGTCCTCTTTGTGAGGATCAGCTCTAAAGACTTATGTGGAAGAGTCTTTTCTTTATCTGCCAGCTTGCTGAGCCTGACAAAGTGTTTCCTAGAATCACAGAATGCTAAGGGTTGAAAGGGACCTTGAAAGATCATCGAGTCCAACCCCCCTGCCAGAGCAGGATCACCTAGGTAGGCAGGTTGCACAGGAATCCATCCAGGTGGGTTTTGATTGTCTGCAGAAAAGAAGACTCCACAACCTCTCTGGGCAGCCTGCTCCAGGGCTTCAGTACCCTTACAGTGGAAAAGATTTTCCTTATGTTCCTGTGGAACCTCATCTGCTCCAGCTTGCACCCACTGTCCCTTGTCCTGTCATTGGACATCATTGACCAGAGCATGGCTCTGTCCTCCCATGTCTTTTTAACCATGAGTGAGGTCACCCCTCAGATTTCTTCTCCAAGCTACAGAGCCCCAGCTCCCTTGGCCTTTCTTCATATAGTCTTTGTTGCTCTGCACTGGACTTTTTCAAGCAGTTCCCTGAGGTCCTTCTTGAATTGAGGGGCACAGAACTGGGCACAATATTCCAGATGTGGCTTCACCAGAGCAGAATAAAGGGGATGGAGAACCTCTTCTCATTAGCTTGGAGCTTTTCGCCTGTAGCCCTTCAGCTTTTGCTGAGCATTGAGATCTTCTCTCATGCTGCTCTTCTCCAGGCTGAACAGTCTCAGGTCTCAGTCTTTCCTCAGAGATGCTCCAGTTCCCTCAGCATCTTTGTAGCCCTTGAATACTTCAGTATTCCCATCCCACACAGCCCTGGTTTACAAGCTGACTGGGGACAAAAATCTCATCTTTGCTCAGGGACTTTGATTCCTCATGACAAACTGCAGACAATAGTATTTTAGAGTGACTTCTGCTTAGTCTCCCTCATCTCCTTTGCAAGAAGAGTGGGCACCTGATCCAACAGAGGACTCTGGATGAAGGACAGTGTCCATAAGAGTGTTCCCTGTCAAGCTTCCAAGTTTCTGCATCTCACCTGACCATTTTGCCACATTTCCCCCCTGCCAGTTTTACATGGCAGCTCACATGACCTAAATGAATCATTAAATGTCCTGGGATATTTTCCACTTGCTGAGTGTGACTCAGCACTCCCACAACAATGAAAAAGAAACACCTTAAAAGTCAAGTTTTCTCCAGATGCCCACCTGGCTGACTCCATCTCTCTAGAGCTTCAAGTGATGGAATGCACACCTGATGATGCATTGTCCCTCAGCCCCGTGTATTAATTTATTTCAGAGTGATTTCCCAAGACTCAGCAACCTTCAATCAAGAAGGCTCTGGCAGGATGGTGATCAGAGTGTCCCCTCCGCTCATTCTGAACATGTTATTGCTGGTGTGGGAAGCAAGTGCAGCCAACCAGTGATGCCTGTTTCCAAAGAAAACACTCACTTTACTGTATCTGGTGTTTTGAAATGTACCAAAAAAAAAATTATTTATTATCATGACTTTTGGGCTGAACCTGTTTATATGGGCTTGCATCTGTCTGATCTGAAGGCTGAGTCACTGACTGACAAACACCCAGTTGGCCGATCCAGTTACTTACATTATGTCCATACTATTCCAACAGCTTAAATAAAAATAGCAAGCTTGAAGCTTCTCCTCTGTTGGCATTTCTTCATAGGGACAGGGTGTCGCTTAAAGAAACATCAAATCACTCTTAAAGAGAGCAGATCCTGCAGGATGAAATGATAGAATTAATGGTGAGGCTCCCTGGCCACAGATTTCCAGCCCAGCTTTAGACCCCTTGGCAGCTGTGCTGGGTGCCAAGAGAAGGGGTGAGGAGGTTTGGAGGATGTGTGAACTGCTTCAGAGCTTCCTGCAAAATATCAGCCCATGAGAGTTAAAAATCTGCTGAAGTCCAAAATTTGGAGGCCTTCTGCCTCTGCCAGCCACTTCCACATCTGGCAGTCAGGGCAAACTCAGGAGTATTTCCACACAAACGGATCTGATTATTTTTCCTGCTTTTCACTTTGTACCCCCTCAGATCCTATGAAGACCAAAGTGAAAGCTGCAGGTGAATCTCTTGGAGAGGGAGCATGATGAAGGTGTGGGACTGCAGCAGAGGTCTCCCATTTCTGTGTCAAAGGCTTCTGTTATACCATATAGAACTACAGAAGTCTGATTCAGAATAGAAGCATCATTATCTTCCCTATTCCATCCAGCAAGGTTCAAAAGTCTCACCTTTCAGTGCAGATCATGGGGACTCCAGGCTGAATTTGAGTACTTTCAGACTTGCAAATGTTTAAGGCATTGTACCATCAGGGCAACTTCCTGATTTCCTGACATTCCATTAGATGCAACCTTTACATCTGAATTTATTTTCCATCCCATCACTACATCAGTAACGTCACTCGAAATAATCTGGAGTCTCTGTAGGTCCTCAGCTATCACTTAAAGAAAGACCACTTGAATGAGCAGACAGTTGAAAAGGCAACAGGTAAAACACTGGCTCTCCTCCTCCTTTCCTTCATTAGGTAGGAACTGAAAGTGGCTGACAGCAAATGCTGCATCTTATAAACAAGCATAAAGTTCTGGCGCAACTGGCAGGTAACATTCCCATGAGGCCAGGGCCCCCAGATGGCTTTTATGGACTATTCTACAGCTATAAATGCCACAAAATCCTACTAGCATTGCAGCAGATGCAAGTATACAAGGAGGGCCTTGGATAGAGATTTTAGTACAGATATTAATGACACCATGATAAGAAAGAGACAGTCCCAGGGCTCTAGGGAGCCTTCTACCTCTCTCAATGCTGTGAAGGCTACAATTATTGCCTGGCATGTCCTTCTGGTAACTACTTTGCAGTTCCTTGAAACCACAAAGAATTAACCATACCTGTTTATGCTGCAATACACACCTGAGTGCCTGTCTGCCAGGAACTGGGCAGAAAACCAAGCCATAATCTCATCCTTCTATTATTATGAGTTTGAATTGTTCAGCACTTTCATTCAAAACACTCTGATCAGGACTTGGTGCCCAATCAGATGGTATATTTGTTACTTGCCTTTTGTCTCAGAATGCTGAATTTGGTCAGCACAGCCACTTGTGAGTTAGATCTACAGGTGAGCACCTCAAAGTGATACTCATTTTTATGTAACTACAACAAGTATCTAATCACAGTTTCTCCCTTGATTTCACAGATTAAAGAAGATAAAGCAATTCATCACAGTCTGGACTTGTGTATCAAGAAAAACATGCAAAGATGGAGAGGATATACATCAGGGGAGGTATAGGCTGGGTATTAGGAGGTGGTTCTTCCCAGAGTGATTGGCATTGGGATGGGCTGCCCAGGAAGGTGGTGGAGTTGCTGTCCCTGGAGATGTTCAAGAAATGTGCTTAGTACCATGGTCTAGTTGATTGGCCAGGGCTGGGTGATAGGTTGGACTGGATGATCTTGGAGGTCTCTTCCAGCCTGGCTGATTCTGTGATCTCCTGCTTGACACACATACCTTGGAGCAACAGGCAGTATCTAGGTGAAGCATAGTATTCTCCACTTTCTCTGCACTTGCAAACATGGAAGACTATGAGTAGGATGTGTGTTTGTGGCTTGAGGAGGTATGCAAGCTATGCTCTCTGTGGATGGAATATGCCTGGTGCTGAAAGCTGTGGGATGGAAGAATAAATGCAGTTGTATCAGGAGAAGGAGGAATGCTTACAGTGTTTTGTGTCATCAAATGTGGATTAGCTTGGACAGGGATGTAAGGTGGGAAAGACATATCCTGAACACCTGTCTCTACATCTGTATTTTTTAAATCTCATTTTAAAGACAACATGCCTTACTTCTTGCTCTCCATCCATGACTAGGGGACTGGAGCACTGCCTGATGAGGAGAGGCTGAGGGACCCAGGGCTTTTTAGTCTGGAGAAGAGAAGATAGAGGAGATTTAATCAACGTTTATAAATATCTGATGGCTGGATGTCAGGAATGGAGTGGGGACAGGCTCTTCTCACTTGCTCCCTGTGACAGGACAGGGAGCAATGGATGTAAATTGCAGCACAGGAGGTTCCACCTCAACACAAGGGGGAACTTCTTTACTGTAAGGGTCCCTGAACACTGGAACAGGCTCCCCTGGGAGGCTGTGGAGTTTCCTATCTGGACATGTTCCTCTGTGATCTGTGCTAGTTTGTGTGGTCCTGTTCTGGCAGGGGGGTTGACTCAATGATCTCTTTGGCTCCCTTCCAACCCCTGATGTCCTGTGATCCTTTCTCTGCACTCAGGTCCTTCCCATTTCATGCAAAAATAGCTTCTCCTCTCATGAAAGTCAGCTGTGATTCTAAGTGAGGAGAGAGTGAAGAAGGGCATGGTGCCCATGCACACCTGCCAAGGTTGAAGGTGGCTGGGCATACATCTGCCTCTGGACAAACTGGAGCAACAGAGAAGCACCTACCCTGGGACCCAAACTCCTGCTACTGCACTGAGTGTGCTCTGTGTCTGACAAATCCTCTCAGGCTGGTGTTTGCTCCTGCTTTCCTTCCACACCTCAAGCCACCACTGAAGGCAGTGGGAATTTGGTGGAGGTATCCAGGATAGACTCTCTTTAGGGAATGCAATCAAAGCAGCCACAATCTCAAAGTCAACACAAACTGTGTATGTGATGAGTTGGCAAACAGTGCTCTTCTCACTTTTGTCAGCAGAAGGAAATTTAATTGATTTATCAAGAAGCTAAAGATAAAAATCTCTCTAGAGGCCATAGAAATATATGCACTTTCACTGACCTCTGAAAATACATAATTTATGGGAATACCCACTTATTTACCTAAATTCCCACAAACTGACCTGAAAACATTAGTCCTCCATCTGTGATGGGACTCCACAGAGATGAAATCACTGAAGGAGAAAGGAGCAAAAACAGAACCAAGAGTAAAAGTACTACTAAAATCCAGAAATACATTGAGTAGTGTAACAGAACATCACTTGGCAATGCTCTTAGGCCGTGGATGGACAGAGAGATTCAGAGTTTCAAGCTTGTTTCATTTGGCTGTTGGCAATTAGGAGCTTGAAAGGAAGTGTGAAAACATAGTAATAATAGCTTCAACTGGGAAATGCTACAGCTCCACAGACCTACAGCCACCAGCCTGACTTCTGTTCCCACAGAACCTCCACACTCCCTCTGCACAGCTGCTAGCCTTGATGAAGTTACACTAACTGGGAAATTCTTTTGCTACCACCCCTCGATGCTGTGCTAGGTGTCTGGCTGCCAAGACTCTCTGATAGATCACAGAAAGGTTTAGACTGCAGACTTTAAGACAAACCCCCTGTGACAAGATCTGTGTTCTCTTATGAGATTTCTACAAAGACAACAGGGCTTTGACTCTCAGGATATCCCATGAAACAATTTAATGCAGTCCTGCAGTCTGGGGAAGATGAGTTTGTTCTTTTAGATTTAAACCTAAGATCCAGAGGGTGCAAGTGACACACACAGACCTGCTTATCAGCCCCTGTAGCAAATGTTTGTTCTTTAAATTTTCCTTCAAGAAGGACTTGATGAAACTTAACCTTTCTCCTTGCAGTCCCAGCACAGCCAGTTGCCCTGAATTCAGTGAAGAAATATGAAGAAAATGAGCTGTTTCAGATTCCTGCTGTTTCAGGTGCAAAGAAAGCACTGTGAAAATAGGATGGACTGCCACTGGTTTTGATGTGAAATGCTTGAGCCGATCTAGGACCTTGTATGGATCTGGGAACTGAGGACATAGAAAGTAAAAGCCGTGAAGTCATTAAAGTGTATCAGAAAAAATTCATTTGTCTAGAGAGTGAACAGTTGGTTAGTCCACGCTCCATAGTGACTCTGAACCAGGACTGGATATTCTGTCACACCTCAGGGGTCTAATCACAAGTTACTCCTTCATCTCCTTATGGTGTTCTAAGCAAAGAAGCCATAGAGTCTATTTGAATCAGACTGTGGGTGCCTGAAGCTGGATTTGGATCTGGACTGTGTGGGTTTGGCTCATTTCTAGGCTAGGTGAAAACGTTTGGTGGTCTGAATCACATCTCCACCAAACAGGTGAGCTGGCTATGTTCAAAACCACTGTATAAATTCTGCGTGACTGGCACCTTTCACTTCAGAGAATCCTGAGCTGCATTAGCCGGCAGTGAATTAAATTGGCAAAGGCTTGGGAAGGTTTGTAAAGCAGTTGGCTTTGCTCGAGGATGAGATTCTGTCATTTTCATGAACCCAAACCAACACTGGAATGGAACACAAAAGAGCAAACTACCTACGCAGCATCCAAGAGGAAGAAGAATATCATCCTTCTTCAAACAAGCAAAAAAAGCCCCCCCAAAAACCTTGATGAGATAATCTTACAATAACTAATTACTCCAGTGAACAAATGACACTGACACAAGAAGTACCCTGGAGTCAGAGGTATGAACTTTTAGCTGGTAGGTCAATGGTAATGTATCTTGTTTGAAGGAGCCTGACAAAAATCTGCTGAGCAATGTTCACTGAGGCCAACAGCGCTTGGCCGTCTGTGCTGTGGTGAAGAGATTGACTTGGATAACAGTGTCACTCACTGCTTTGCTGACACCAGCCAAGCATAATGTGAAGCATGGCCAAAGCCTTCTTCAGCATGACGGCAAGAGGGAAATGCTGAATAGACCTAGAAACGGTCGATATGGATGAATTAGAACGAAATGACTGCAGAAACAATGATCTGAGGCGGCACGGCCGGCGCTCACGCCAACACAACCCTGTTCCAAACCCCTCCTTCCTCTCTAATGGCCTTCATGCTGCATGTTCATATATGCTGCAAAAAAAAAAGAATGTGCAAGTATGTCCAGCCCACAGTGGTGTCAAGGGATGTCTACACCGCAGGCTGCGGAGCAATGCCGAGGTAGCTGGATCAGCTGGAAGTGAGCTAATTGGAGAACCTCTGGCCATGGAACTGCAGCTCCAGAATTTGCTTTGCAGAATGAGCTCCTATTGGTATTTTTTGTGCCATTATGGAATAAATAGCATTAGCACCTAACAGAGTTGAGGTGTTTGAGGCCAGGGATTTGCTGATTTAAGCACAGGACATATTCTGCCCCCAGAACTTCTGAAGTGAGATCAGATACAGCAAGTGGATCTGGAGAGAGAGGCAGGCCAAGCACAAAGAAATCAACTGAAGATCTGTGCTAGTTTAGTTCTTATAGGAAACCCTTGCTGCTGTCAAATTCAAGTATGAGCTGAAAATAAAGACAAAAGGGAGAATAGAAAATTGCATCATTTTTATTCCAATTTGAAGGAGAGTTTTTTTCTGGCTCTCATCCTAAAACAGAGGACCAACATTTCACTGGATGCCTCCAGTAAACCCTAATCTCTATGAGAAGCTAAGCTATGAAAAGATGCTTTCTTCTGCAATTGAAATTTCAGGTGATTCACAAATCAGGCCTAAAGTGTGTGGCTTTTTGGCAGTAAAAGAGATCTACAACATCACACAGAATACTTTAATCCATTTTCAGGGAAAGGTCAGATCATTGGGTCAGCACCTAATTTCTGGGACTAGATTCTCTACTGGATTGTATTCTTCCTGCAAAGCCACTCACAACAAAGTTATGAGAGTCAACAGATCATATTGACTTTGGCCAACATTTATGAGCAGGGTCAGCCCAAGGGAAGGGCAGCCCAGCCCTTCTAAGACCCACGTTCAAATGGGAAGTGTGGATTTCATCCAAGGAATCTGCTTCACCCACGGGCCTGCAGATATCTTTTAAAACAGTTCAGAGCCTCAATTCCCCAGTCATGAGAAAGGACTCAAAAATAGGCAACACGGGTTTATTTTCTGGCGAGCAAACTGAGAAACTGTAAGACCATAATCACCATGGCCCAGGACAAGGAGGATGCAATGGCTGAGGATGAATTCCAAGTGTAACTAAAGAAGAGAAATGAGAGGATACTGTGGGCACAGCTCAGTGATGATAACAAATTAGTGCAGATTAACACTGTTTTCAGTACCTAGGTGTTGGTTTGGCACCATGAATGACTCAAGAAAGAAATCTTCATGTGTTATGTGTGTGGAATGTGCTCAGAAGCTAAGGGAAGCCACAAAAAATAGGCTGATACCTCTCAATTTGTAACACTAGCTGATGGCTGTTCCCAGTCCTCCACTTTCTCCAATGCATCTTAGCAAATAGCTTTTAAATTCATCAGATCTTGGACATCCAGCATGGGTAATGTTCCAGCAAGTAGCCGTTTATTTTATGAGAGGATTTAAATATTGTAAAACTGAATAAAATGCAGGTGTTTGCATTACAGACAAGTGAACCTTCTGCAAGCTCTGCAGAGATGTGACTGACTTCCAGATTAAAAGGGCTTTACACAGTTTGTGCTGCCTCACTGGAGGAGGTGGATTCTTGGACCTTCCTTCGAACTGGGACGTCCTGGATTTAAACCTCTGCTCTGTTTGCACACCAGTGGAACAGGCGCAGGGAGACAGATGGTGGCCATATTTACATCTGCACAATTCTGGTAACTTTGAAATTAGCCTGAATAAGTTCCACCATGCCCAAACATGAATAATTGCCACCTAGTGTCTGGAGCTGCCATGCTTGCTGAGAAGGAAGGACACTAACTCTGCATTGTGCTACTACTCAGATGCCTCAGTCCAGGCTAATACCAAAGGCTGCTGGGATGAACCCAAGCAGTAGCATAAATACACGTGAAAAAGTGGTTTTCACACTGGATTTCAGTAAAAAGGAAATGATTCCAGCTGCCTCTTGGGAAGCTTCCCCAGTGGTCAAATCCAACCTTTCTGGCCCATTCAGTATCAGCCTCCTCAAGATGAGAGATTATATGGAAAAAACCTTTCGATGAAGTTTAAAGACAATGAAACCTTTCGTGTCAGTTGATCGACTCCTGATTTACACCAGTGAAAGTGAACAAATAGCCAAGGTAATACTAGTTAATTATGAAATATATAACCAGTGTAACCATGCCCTCTAGAGGACTAAATTTACCTTCCTAGAGTCAAAACCAGCCCTTGGGGCTGAGCATTCTTGAAATTTGGGGGCAAGGCATTTTGGATTTTTGTATTTTGCTTCAACACCTGAATCTAGACATGATTTTTTATTTCCTCACCAGCACCATACCCTGCAGTGGGTTGAACCAACTCCCCAAAATGGCACCAATAGATGAGTTTTAACTTCTGTACCTACCTGGTATCTCTGCTAAACAGTTAATTCAACTGACTCCCACCCAGAGACCAAAGGACTGATCCAAGCTCTTATTCTCTACCAAATATAAGATCATTTCCATAGACATCTGACCACATTGCAAGGCCTGACCCAGATCAGCACATTGAACATTAAATAAACAACGTTAATTTTCTTACCTCTTGCTTTCCACTCCTTCCCTTCTCTTTTTTCTGCATTCGCTGGCAGTTTCCCCAACTTCCCTTGGTCAGAGTGGTTTACATTCCCAGTTGGCTTGAGCTGCAAAAACGAGAGTGAAATCAATCTGTGTGCAGCTTGCTTGCTGTGGATGTGATTGCCCAGGTTAGGTGGGATGCTAGTGGCAGGACCAGCTAGCTGGTACCTGATGCAGGCTGTAACAGGGTTCTGAAGCAGCCAGTTAATGTTTGTGGAATTACGTTTGAGACATTTT
This sequence comes from Psilopogon haemacephalus, assembly GCA_013396835.1. Lineage (NCBI taxonomy): Eukaryota > Metazoa > Chordata > Aves > Piciformes > Megalaimidae > Psilopogon > Psilopogon haemacephalus. Next base: position 753,230 of record VWZI01017594.1, on the reverse strand, counting down.
TGGCCTGAAAAGTCCACATTTTGAGATCAGCAGCTCACTGAGCCACACACCAGCAGCTGTGCAGACAACTACATCGACAAACAAGATCTGTAAAGAAACGGGGAAAGGGTCAAAGACGTGAGCTAATGGAAGGCAACAAAGGACATTCTCCCATATCGGTTCAGTAGGGTTCTCCCGGTCAGATTGGTCTGTTCAGACTCTAGATACTGATTTGACAGTCCTGCAGTCCAACCAGGGACATAGGGCTGGAGTGGTATCCTCCATTCAGGCTGGTGAAGGACAAGCACACACCAAGGAGGACATCCACTTGCCTTCTACCAGAGAATATTTGGACATTTTTTCCATGGCACCTTAGCTCGTATCTCATCTCATGTTCAATTGCTCTCCATTATTTTGAGGGACAAAGGTCATTGAAGAGCAGCTACATTTCAGTAGCTCTGTTGAGTAAACTGAAAATAGCTTGAGTGTGGGATTTTCAGAAACTGTACCACTAGCTTTGCTTTTCTCCTTGAGCTGTTGGGATGTTAGACACTGAATATACTGCAGCTGTCAGACAGCGGTTTTCAAACCCACTCTGCGGATGTTTTCTTTCTTTTTCTTTCATTTTTTAAAAAAAATCCCACTTTACTATATTCATTTTTTTTTTTCTCTTTGCCTTTTCTCCCAAGACAAGAATATGTGGTTTTTTCCCCTTGGTTATTTCCACTCTGCTGACATGGTTTCTTGCCTTCCTTTGGAAATGTTTAGATGTCTCTGCAGTGGAGAGGATGAATCAGGGAATGTTCAGTGGGTCTGGGAAAACCCCAGCTGAGAGGAGCTGTGGGGGGCAGAGAGGGTTGTAGAGCCCTTGGAAACAGCATGGCAACAAAGGGTGCTGTCATTTTCCTTTTCTCTCTAAGTTGTCGTTAGTAGCCTAATGCTACTGCATTACTGCTCTGAGCAGATGCTGCCCTCTCTCTTAGTCCAGGAAGACCTTTGTGCCTTGTGGCCAGTTTAGAGGACAAAACTGAAAACATTTTAGTAGCAACTGAAAGATGCATAACACACTGCAGGTTTTCCAGCAGTAGAAAGGTTTTAGCATGTTAGAAACCAAAGGATGATTTGTTGGGAAGGCACAGATCAAGCCATGACAGAGGAGTAAGCACAGAGGCAGACACTTGGCCTTTAGTTCATTCTCAGGTAGACCAAAGGCCTCATCTCATGATCATGTCTCCATGGTCCAGTGCTTAGTCACAGCCTACTGGAGATGCAGCTTGTTGTTCCAGCAGCAGCAAAGACACCTGAGAAACAGGCAGAGGTTTGTAGCCATTAACAGGAAATACAGACCACCTCTGTCAAGTAAATTGTACAATTTAAAGGATATTGAAGATCTGACACACAAATACTCAACAAATGCAGAACAATGTAATACAGAATCATAGAATGAACCATAAAACATTTTGGGTTGGAAAGAACATTAAAGATCATCTAGTTATAGCCCCTCTGCCTTGGGCAAGGATGCCTCCTACAAGACCAGCTTGCTCAAGACTCCATCTAATGTAGCTTTGAACACTTCTAGGCTTGGGGACTCCACAATTTATTTGGGCAACCTCTTCCAGTGCCTCACCTCCCTCATGGGGAAGAATTTCTTTCTAATGTCTGATTTAAATCTCTTTTTCCAGTTGGAAGCCATTAGCTTTCATCCTGTCACTCATGCCTTTGTAAATGTCCTTCTCCATTTCTTCTGTAGCTCCCTTCAAATTCTGGAAGGCTGCTGTAAGTTCTCAACAGAGGCTTCTCTTTGCTGGGCTGAACAACCACAACTGTCTCAGTGTGTCTTCAGAGAGGTGGGCAGTCCTTTAATCATCTTTGTGGCCTCTTCTGGACCTGCTCGAACAGTTTTGTTTCTTTCTTGCATTGGGGGCTCCAGAGCTGAACCCAACACTGCAGGTAAAGTCTCACAAGAGCAGAATAGAGGGGTTTGGTCTAACATGATGATCTAAATGCAAAATTAATATCAAGATGTGATCTTTAGACGCTCTCCCTACCAAAGGTTGGGAGCAATATTCCAACGTACTTGCTATTCTTCTTTCTTAAGAATACTCCACAGAAAATAGCGAAGGAACTATAATTTGGGCAAAAAAGCCAAATGTTTCCCCAGCATTAAACGTCCTGTACCTTGGCCCTGGGGCAGGAACGCACATTAGTTGAAGCATTTTGAGTCATCCCACTGATTTCAGCCAGATTAGTCATAAGCACAGCGCTAAGCACCATGTGCCATCAGACTTCTCACTTCAGAGAGGAATAGATGGGCCACGCTCAGCCCGTGCTCTGATTTCCAGAAGCTCTCCCCATCAAACCCAGGCCCTGTGCCCCTACCCCCGACAAGTGCATTGCCCAAATGCTTGTGGGCTTCCTGCAGACAAATCCTTTCCTTCTTAGGATGGGTTGAATCTGGATCAGATGAATGGGTGTGTTGAAATGAAGCCTGGAAAAGAGGAGCGAGTTGCATAAACTGATAATAGTGCTGGTAGGGGTTGAGTAACAAGCGAGACCTTTTCCTGAGAGCGGTAAACATTTTGTGAACACCGAGGGTTTGATACAGCCCCAGTGACTGACCTTGCGGTTTACAGCGTGACTAAAGCACATCATAAATGAAATTTAAAGGTAGTTAACAAAATCATCTTAACATCAAATAAGTGAAATGCGGGTTCGGAGCCTGAAAGCGGAGTGCTGGGGTTGTGCAGTGTCCCTTAAAGGCTAATCTAAAAGAAAATTAGATTAATCTCGTGCTCACCACCTTTAAACTGCAGAGGTGAAAACCTTTCGGGACTTGCCAATTACTTAGGAAACTTCATAGCTGGATCATTCCCAAATTGCACGCCCTTTATTTTAACCACTAAAGGCAAACACATGGTTTTGATGGGTCGTAAAAGAACAGGTTGCTTTTTCAGTACTGAAAGAAGCTGTAATTACTTCCCTTGTTCGGTGACTTCCTGATTGACTTAGGTTGTTAGGGGTGATACTATTCTGCTAAGGTAATTGGAGCTGCCTGAGTGAAGCCCATGACCTGAGGGAATGACCAGGGGCTTTTCAGTCCAGGTGACTTGCACCTAATGAGTAGAGTTGTGCTTCCCAGGAAACGAGGACACTATAACTGCTTTAAGTGCTTTGTATGTATACTTGAAAGGCTTAAGTTTCATAGTCCAAGCAAATTATGTCTCTGTATGATATTCAGAAACTAAGCTCAGTTCCAGATGCAGACAAAATAAAGGCATTCCCTCAGACAGAAGCATTAGGACAGGAAGGACAGATTCAGATATTTCATACTAACACACAAGGTGATAACCAAAAGATCCTGAAATCAGCTCCTGTCTCAACATAACATGTAATAAAATTCAGTTGCAATGAGTAGCAATGGGTTACTGTAATATGAATTAAACTCCTTAACTCAAGAGTTAGAAGAGAGACCACATTCTCACATGAGAACATATGTGAGACCACCTAAGTTTTCAAAAGCTGGCACTGACTTAGGGAGGGCATCATCCTCAAGCCATCTTTGGAACAGAAAGAGAAAGCTGCAGACAGTAAAATTCTCAAGGGGGACAACCTCAACAGAGGTCCCTTCCTTTCCCCAGCAGAGGATAAAGCAGCCACTGAACATCTTAGCAGTGCTCCTCAGAAACATTTCTCTCAGCTGGCGCAGAGAGGGTCTGGATTCAGGTGCAACTGTTTCTTGGTTTGGTTTTTCACATATATTTTCAGATATGTGTTATATTACCTCTCTCTCCGGAAGGACAAACTTTGACTTGCTGCATGTTGAGATACACAATGTAAACCCGTGGCTGCTGATTCAAAGAGAGATCCTAGGTCTCATGTGTTGTGAAACTCACACTGGCTTGGTTTGTTGTGCAAGAGGATATTTGCTCCAAGTAAATGGACAAGAGGAGGTTAAATCAGCCAAATCTGGGGATAAAGGTCCTGTATCATGAATCATACTTGGTTCTTCCCTTCATTTCTTTCCACGGTGGATCCATCCAGGTATGGAATCTTGCAAGGGATGTGAGTACATAGCGAAGCTACAATAAGATAAACACAATTTACATCATTGTGTAAAATCAGTTTACAACACCTTATAGATATTCTGTTACTTTAAGAACAACAGCTCATGCACTTTTCCTCCAGGGGAAAAGCCAGAACGGGCAAAGACTGAGTAGCAGCTGAGATACTGATGGTTAGCAATTAAGTTAATTTCACAGTAAGTCAACTATCTCCACAGATTCATAGTCTCTGCTAGAGGGCAACACATGGAGAGTGTGCAAGGAGAGCCCAAAGACTAGGTCTCCAAGACACTCAGCATCTATGGACTGATGTTAAAACACTGATGAAAGAGTTTAGCTATTAGCACCTCTTCAAAGTGGTCAGAACATGCTAGCACTTAAAATACCCAAATCTCACAGCATCTTCATTTTGGAAGTTATTTCAAGAGACATCTTGCCTCTTAATACCACAGGCTGCAGACAAGTACATTTACAGCTAAGACTCTTCAGCACCTGCAGGCACCAAGAAAAAGTCTCACATACGGCATCCAGATGTCCTGCGTGGCTGGAACAGGCACAGAGAGCACAGCATCCTCCAGCAGTCACCACGGAGAGTGCTCCTTAGAGAGGCAGACGGCCCATTAGTGGTTGCAAAGACTCCCTCCCCATCTTCTCTTTCCTGAAGTTCAAGTGCAAACCTGGTCAAAGTATCAGAAAACCTGGCCATCGTTTTAAAGTATCCTAACAAATTAAGCCTTCCTTGGGAAACACAACCAAATTACATTTCCAGTGTCTGGTACACAGATTGGATGCCAGGACTGCATTTTACTTGAACTGCAGATCAAAATTAGCGATAGAGGAGAGACAGCATAATGCAATGAGCTCCAGGAGCCTTTGTTAGGCTCCATCAAGGACTTAAAGGTGACCTGAATAACAAATTGTTTGAATTCATTATGGATTCTGAAATAGCAGAAAGAGAGCCACTCCTGATGACACTGAAAGAACATTTATGGAAAGCAGGAGTTAAACCTGGAAACCCGAGCCTGAGCTTGGGAGGGTATGTGGGGATCCAAACACATGCAACCAGTGACAGGGAAATTTAGAGAAGTGATAATGCAGAGACAGTTTGCGGAGCTGTGTGTCAGGGAAAAGAGCCCTGTCTACTAACTGGACCAGCTAAAATTCCTTTCCCCTGTGAAGTGAAAAGGTACATTTGGATACTCCATCCACCTGGGACTGGCAGCACCACCAAGGTCAACACCAAACTACAGCATGAGCAGACAAGTGGAGGTGAGCCCATAAGACAAGATGCCACTCACATTCTCTCATCTTTTAAAAGTAGTGATCTGGGGAAACAGAAATGTACCAGTCTCCAGGATGGAGAATGAGACACCAGAGTTGTTTATAACAGGCTGCCAGCATAGTGTCTGCCTTATTGGACTTCCCTATGATTCTTATGCATAAACACCCAACCCTATTGTGACCATTATTAAGCTCTGGGTGATGCAAACACTCCCCAAATGTCACCTCACTGCCTCTCCTTGCTTGACTGTCCCTTCTGAAGAGTTTAGAGTCATCCATTACAACACTCCACCATGGTTTCCATGAATAATTAGTGACCTTAAAGGATAAGTGGGGCAATTTTGGATTATCTCATCCAGTTGCTGTAGAATTAACACCTGAATTTCTCAATAAACTCACGAGGGCAGTTGTGTCAACAGCTACTCTGTGCTGTGCCTAGAGAAGGCATGGCACTGGCCAGGAATGACACAGCCAGTGCTCTTCAGGGCACACATGGGTTTGCCATGGGAGTCTTCTTCCCTTTAGCAAACATCCCTGAGGGAAAAGACATTGATGAGGATCATCACTGGGGAAGCTCTTGAGCAAGGAAAAAGATGCTCTCTGCTCCTCTGCCCCCACCTCCCCTCCACAATGATCCAACACGCCCAAGAAGGAGAGGATGAGAGATGATGATTAAGGGCTTTATTTACTCTTTCCTGATGTGATACAACAGACCAGGGGATAATATTTGTTGAAATATAGATCTGTCATAAAAGTAAGCAACCGAAAATAAAAGTAAAACAAAACAGACTTAACTTTCCAGATGTCAGTTTCTGAGTTCCCACTGGAGTTGTTACTATTATTATTATTACCACCACTATTAATGCACTAACAGGATTCCCAGGCATGGAGCAGAACCAGCACATGTATAGAAATGTAAGACTGGAGACAAGAGGCGAGTGCAGCCAGCCAGGGGAACAGGAGTCACCTCGCCTGCTTCTCTCAGCAGGCTGAGCACTTGTAAGCACCATGTCCACTGGGGAGGCTTAGCACTGCAAGCAAGCTGGTGAGAGACCTTGCCTAGCAGAAAGAACACCACATCCTTTGACACTATCCCCAGCCAGCTCCACAGAGAGCTGGAAGGCAGCTCCAAAGAGAAGGGAGTGCTGGTGAACAAGTTCACCATGAATGTACCCTTGTGGCCAAGAAAGCCAAAGTTCTCCTGGGGTCTTTGAGAAGAGTGTGACTAGCACACTGAGGGAGTTTCTCCTCCCCCTCTACTCTGCCCTGTTTAGGCTATGCCTAGATTGTTGTGTCCAGTTCTGGGCTCCACAATTCAGGAGAGACAAAGAGCTACTGGAGAGTCCAGTGGAGGCCACAAAGATGTTGAGGGGCCTGGAGCATCTCTGTGAGGAGGAAAGGCTGAGAGCCCTGGGGCTGCTGAGCCTAAAGAAGAGCAGCCTGAGAGGGGATCTGCTCAACGCTCTGCAAGAGCTAAAGGATGGGGGGCAAGAGGATGGAGCTGGGCTCTTGTCAGTGGTGCCCAGTGACAGGACAAGGGACAACAGGCACAAATTGAAACCTGGGAGGTTTCACCTAAATATAAGGTGAAGGAACTGGAGCAGACTGCCAAGAGAAGTTGTTGAATCTCCTTCTCTGAAGACTTTCAAAATCCACCTGGACACATTGCTGTGCACTCTGATGTAGGTGAATTTGATCCAGCAGGAGGGTTTGACTACATAATCTCCAGAGGTCTCCAGCTCCTCAAGAAGGGAAGGTTCAGAAGCAGCCTTAAACCTGTTTAAGAAAGAATCCTGCTCTCTATTGCTTTACCTTCAAACATGGGTTTAGCCTGCAAGACTTAGAGCCAGACTCAGGTGATTTGGGGCTCAACTTTGCCCCAAATGTAGGGTGAGTTTGATTTAAGGACTTGGCCTCTGAGAGAAGGGCTAGCTGCAGACTTTGGTTCAGAATTCAACCCTTCCCAAACTTACAAGGGAATGCTCCGACCCATCTCTATTTGTCTTGGGTAGGGGAGTCACAGTGATGCTATCCGCAGTGGAACTTTCCATTAGCAACATCACGAGATACAAAGACCTCATGCCCTGACCTTTATAAAACTATTCCTTCACACAATTTACTGAAATAAAAAGATCCACAATCCCCTTTGGTTTGACTCCTTTAATTGATACGGACATAAAATACTTCACGTTGTTTTAGTAATAGTTTGGTTTTCTGCTATTTCAAAAGAACTTCATTTCTCCAAACGTATTTTTAGCAAAAATATTTTGCTTGAACTTTTTTCCTCTGCCTTCAAAGGCTGCTGCACAGTTCTGGGGTGCTAAATACTAAACTCACATTCTACCACTCCATCTCCTCCCATTTGGATGGTAATCACAGGATCTTGATGCCAAACTCTGGAAGATATTTTTTCCAGCAGCAGCATCTGGCTTCTTGGCAGACCCCGCGAGCAGTTGTGTTGGCAGCAGCGGGAGCTGCTTGAGTCTGTCATGTGTTTAGGCTGCTGCAGAGCTGTCTGAGCCGCCTTGTTGCCTTAGACAGTATGTTCTCTTGACTTCCATTTCATTTTGATAAATCTCTCCTTGCTGTTGTCCGCCTGCTAACCCAGCTCTGCCAATCCTGAGCGGATCTATTAATAGTTTCTCTAATCGAGAATAATAACGGATGTTTGCAGAGCGCTTCGCAGCCCACCAGACCCAGCTCCTGCTCGGCGGAGGAGAGCTGCTGCCTGACCTCTCTGCCAAGGGATCTTTTTGCACACTGCTGAACTGCAGCCACCCCTCAAAGGGATTGCAGGAACCAACAAACTCACAGGAGACCCTCGAGGTCCAGCCGCTCGCTCCACTGTCCTGCCACGTGCCAGGAACACTCTGACTAATGCTTGTCATGGGAAGAGCAGGACTCCAGCCTGAGAACTGACTCACAAAGCTTGTCAGAGGAGCCCCTTTTTGCCTCCTGAGCACCTTCAATTTTGTGTTCTGGTGAAGGCACACCAGGAGGGATCTGCTGCTCCCGCTCTACAGACTGGCAGGGGAATGATTTTAAACTAAATAATAACTTTAAACTCAATAATAACTTTGGCTAAATGAAGACTGGATTTACTCCCTACAATGCAAATACTTAAACATAATTCCTGCCTCTGGAGAATGGTACGAAAAAAGAAAACTCTACTTACCTCTACAATCCCTTATTAAGCTTGAATTTTTCTCCCTCATTCTCACCCACTGAAAAACCCACCAGGGTGCTTGTACATCTCCTGGGCTGTGATTCAGTGCACTTTGCCCTGCTGTTCCCATTGCTGTAAAGCACTGGTTTAGGAGACATATTTCTTCTCCTCCCAAGGCTCAAAATGTTCCTGAGAATTAAAACTACTTTGATTCAAAAGATTAATACATTTCAATGCTTATGCCAGAAGACTGACAGCTGCCCTTGCTTACCTCTAGCAGTGCAGATGTCTCTCCATGTGGCTAGCTAAGACTCTCTCATAACCAGAGCACAAACAGAACCTGTTAACACCTTTCCAGTGAGGAGAAGCTCAGATCACTCCAGATTGGAAGGATTGGGCTTTGCTTCACCTAAAAATATGAAAATAGTAATAATTGGTGCGTCTTATAATGCCAGGTCTTGGACAGAAAGACCTGGTGAGAATCTTGATCTCAGAGGACCTGGGGTATGTGGGTTGTTGATGCCAAAACATCACATCTAAGGAGTAACCAAGCTCCATGGCACCAGCTGCAGGCTGTTGGGATAGGACATGCAGAGCGATGCAAATCATCGAAAAACAAATGGAACTTGTAATTTAGATGCTTTTCTTTAATGCTGTTATTTGTCCAAGAGCTATAATTAAGTCCTGAATAATTTGATCTATAATTAAGTACTGAAACATTTAATGTATCTAGGAGAAATTTGGGGTTAATTTGAAAGCAGCATGTAGGAGAGCCAAAATTTCCAAAAAATTCCCCTCATGAAGGTGCATGTAACAGTGGCCAGCATCCAGCCTTCAGTTACACCTGTCAGACTCACAGCTTCTCCTACAGCTGTCCTGAGGAGCAATGGCCAGAATCACCAAACAAACACTCAAGCATAGCTCAGATTTGTCCTCTTCCCTTCAATTCTGCTTGCATCATCCTTGAGAGTTAGAAAATGGAGAGATGTAAAACGGCAGCACACCCAGTCAAGGTTCCACAGGGTATCTGTGGCAGCAGAAAGACCCGCAACAGGTCTTCTGATGCTCCACTGAGGGCCTTCACCACAGGGCCATCCCTTCTGTACACTTGCAGCACACACAACACTCATCTATTGAAGGTTTATTTCTCTCTCCTCCTCATATTGCAAAGTTGGATGAGCTTCTCTCCAAGAAAACACTTCTGCAAGTACCACAGCGACCACATGGACATCTGCTTGGGAAAATACTGAGAAAAGATGGTGAGCATTTCAAGATTTCACAGATTTTAAAAAAATTGAAACAAAGATTCTTTCAGGAGCTCGCTGAAAGCAGATGGATTCTACTGTACATGTGGACACTGAGCCACAGACACCCTCCAAGCAGAGAAATTAAAATTAACTTCTATAAATCAAGTGACTGCTTGATTCTCCTCTGCTGCTGATCCCTACAGGAGTCAGGCTGAGACCCAGAGGTACACAGGATTATCACTGCAGGACTTCATGGGGTGTCCTCCAGATTAGTTTTTGTAAAGGGATTTATCTACACTGGATGTAGCTCTCAGTACTGGAACCCATAGCTTTTCAGACCGTGCAGTACTACTGTTTTGATTACATGTGTGAGCCACCTCACAAACCTGCTGTCGTCAGTGGGGTGGTGAGGGACAGCATTGCTTATCAGAGGCCCAAACCACCACACTCTATCCCTGTGTCAACTAGGCAAGTGGGGACCCATGAACATCCCACAATGGACCCCACAGGTTCAACATGTGCAGAGTGGTCTCTCTGGTGTCTGAAGAGAAAAGAACTCTCTTCTCTCAATTCCCTGCCAAAGGGGTGCAGCAGTCTCTAAGTAACCAGTCCTTTCTGTCCAGGATCCAACGATGTACAGTGGCCTCTCCTGGGCTGCCTGGGCTTCCCCAGCAGATCAGAGCCAGGCAGAAGAGCCATGCATACAGACCTCCTCTCTGAAGTGTGTCTGCTAGTCCTTTGCTCTTAAGGTCTTAAGTGAGAAGCTGAAATGAAGAGGTCCAATGTATAAGAGCACTGTGTCAGGAGGATCTTTGGCTTCAGGCTTCCTGGGAGAAAGGTTGTGACTCGGAATGTGATGAGAGTATCTACCCCAAAATGTTCTATGAGGTCTAAATAAAATCCTGCTACTCTGACCCCAGAGCTGACTTCTCTACAGAGACATTTGAAAAGCAACTTGTGGTTTGACAGAGAGTTTCAGAGGAAAAGAGAACAGAAGTCTGGAAAGCACTTCCATTGTTTATTTCTTTGGTTTGAACTGGGAACTCATTTTGTTTCCTCCACTTTTGCATTCTCATCCGCAGCTCTGGCACAGCTGAGGGGTTTGTGTGACTATCTCCAAAAGATCACAATCAAGTAATGTTTAGGAACAAGTTTGTTCTTGTTTATTTACCAGTTCAATTCAAGATCCCTGATTTCTTAGCACTTGCTGAGGTATGGCTCTATCCCACCTTATAAATCTGGAATTTTCAGGGGTATGTCTGAAAGAGAACCCAGGCTCAGACTGACTTCCAGGCAGTTCTGCTGACACACAGATTCAGAGAGACCTGCTCGGGTTTCAGACACTTTCAGCCCTTTCTGCAAGATGAACACACACGCCAGACATTTCGCGATTCACTCATCACTAATAAACAATCATTTGACTATTGCAAAACCTCACTTGCCTGCTATTGCCAGTCCCTATCAGGAACGCTGCTTTAATAAACCCAATTCATGCATTTTGGCTGAATTCCCCAGAGTTACCCCAGGGGTGATCCTGGATCAATGTATTTAATTTGTTTTGTGGGTCAGAGGAACATTCCTTCCTCATATATGTGGTTTATTTGTGTCTGTGCATTTTGCAAAGGAGAACGTAAGTCATTTAAGGAGCCAGCTTAGAAAATGTAAAGAACCACATTAAGAAACGAGGCAGATGGATTGTTTGGAGAGGCTCCTTCAAACCCCAGCAGAAGCTATTCTGTTGGAAGTCGTATGAAGAACTAAGTCCATGCAGCATCCCAACGCATTCCCAGAAATTCCAGAAATGCTTAATCAGATATTTAGAATTTCCAGTATTAACCAGAAGTGCTGCCAGTGGAAAGTTGGATTTCTAGCAGAAGACTTTTGTCTTATTAAAGCAGGTTTGCTTGTTATTAAAAAGTGTCACTTTCCAGAAAGTTATTATAGAAGGGATGGAGAAGCAATGGCTCATGGCAGTTGTGGATTTTACAGCTAGCCAGCAGGTAGAAGCAAATCTCAAGATGCATACCTAGTTTCAGACCCTTATCTCTGCACTTTTCTGCTGTTAAAAGTAATTCAAGGGATGAATGTCAATTCCATCAAGTCTGGCCATGACTGATACATGTCTCCTTTGGAAGTCCCATCTTACATCTCAGTGTTTGACATGCCTTCAGTGAAGATACTGGGTCCAGGCTGAGAAATTTGATAGAGTTATGAAGGCCTCAATGCCTTTTATTTGGGAACGAAACAGAGTCCACTCTGCCTATGGCAGGGGGTTGGAACTGGATGATGTTTGCAGTCTCTTCCAACCTAAACCATTCTATGATTCTTCCCAAGAGCTGCTTGACCACTTGTAGGTGTTTAAAAAAATAAATGGCTTTTGAAGTATGGCTCTGGGATGAGAGAAGGGGAAAGCACCCAAGTGGAATCTTCACTCCACTGACATTAGTCAATAACCTCCTGTGTCTTCCAATGGGAACAAGGTTCTGTGCAAATGTCTGCTTATTCCATAACTTCAGGAACTGCCCCAATTCCTTTCACACAGCTGACACATATTCCAGGTTGAACTTTTCTTACTTAGCCAGGCAGGTTCACTCCTGCCCACTCTGGCCACTATACATTCCCTGCCAACTGAAGGAAAAGTCTTTCCGGGCACTTCCAGGAATCCCATCATCTTTTTAAGTAGGCCTGAATTGTTCTGGCAGTGCAGCTTTCCATATGTGTGTTCAGAAAGGCTCAGAGCAATAAATCAGGCACACAGGGCAGGCAGGCATTTACTACCTAGGAATACAAGCAACGTATCTGACCTCTGCGTTTCCTATCTGTACTGTAAACAGGTGGTGGTAGAGCTTTGCCACAACGATTTACTGAGAGATAAATATAGAGCATGACTGAGGGATGAGACACAAAGCCAAAAGGATGCTGAAAGAAAAAAAAAAAAAGGTGCAAGTGGACAAACAGAGCTCTTTGGAAACGCAATCACCATCACCACACACAGGTTTTTATACTGCACTTTTCATCTGAGGGTACCCAAGTGCACTAGATCCTCTCATGGTACAAATCACCACAGCTTCACACAATTCCTACTGATTCAGCTCAGAAACCTGACCCATGGCAGTTTTTTTTCTTTTCTACCAGTCCTACCCACAAAGAAATCACCACAGAGTAAAACTTTTCTCTAGCTGAGCATCTACCCAAAGCTCTGGCATGGCCCTGTCCATCACAATGGCAGAGCAGAGGGCACCTGTGGTTCCTCACCAGAGCCTGGTCCAGCTGCCCTGTCAGCCCCCAGCAGATGCTTGTGACAGTCAGCCCCCTGCCTGACCTGCTCACTAACTGCTGCTGCTCAGAAAGAGCAGGAGTAGGCAGAGACAAGTTCTTTTAGATAGTCACAAACATCTCCAAGCTACCCTTGGTCAGCAGAAATACTTCAAAACAGCAAAGGCTGTGTAAGGTGAGGTATAAAGGCAGCCAGTACTTGTGCCACAGGTTGAGGTGTGCATCCAATGCATGCTGAGCTCAGAATTTCATCCCAGGATTTCTGTAGAGCACAGTGAGTTCCCTGCACAGCCCCAATAGCTGGCTTTGGCCAGGCAGTTGGGAATGGAGAGCCTAAATTAAAGTCTCTGGTTATTAGGAGAGCCCTGTGATTGTATAGGAGCCAGTTAACAGCAGTTGTGATGTCTCCTGCCTGTGAGTTTCCTGCTGTCAGGAGATAAAAGGTAAAAGATACCTCTTGAAGGCCAAGCTGAAACTCTACATTCCCACCCACCTCATGCTACTTTATCTTCCCAGTCTGGGCCACCTGTCCTGGAGCCCCTGGAAATCAAGAGATCCTTCTGGAATTGGAGGGTAACAAGGAAGTTCAGAGGCATTTTGTTGTCTTTTTCATCGAAGTGTCTTTTATATCTGTTGTATTATAGACTATGAACATCTCAAGCTGACATCTCCATTGTTTGACTTCTTTAAGCGTGAAGCTAACATTTTGTAGGCTAAGTTTCTCCACTGTGAACCATCTGCCAAGCATAGTGGGCATCACTGAACCAAAAGCCCCAGGAGCAGAACATCAAGACACAGATTATTCAAATAAAGAGGACCAAAAAAACCCCAACAAAAAAAAAGAAAAAAAAAAAAACCCACAACAACCCCCCCCAAAAAAAAAAGAAAACCCACAACCATTTCTATGTTTTACTAACTAATACTTCCACTGCTGATGACTGCGAAGTCTGATAAGAGTTATAGGAGAGCAGTTGGCTTACAATGCCTGCAAGTTATTCCCTGATGCAGTGCTGTGGTTTAAGCATCCTGATACCCTGTTGTTAGCAATTGCTTCTTCCTGTTTTCACTGCACCCCTTTCTGTGCTTAGTCAGAAAGGCGCCCACAACTTGGTGCTTATCTGCAAAGGCTGCACAGGAAGGTACAGACCTATTTTGACATAAACTTCTCTTTGATGGACAAATCCTTGATTTACCTCCCAGCTAACCACCTAGGTGTCCAATGTCACAAATCATGGGCACAAGAAGCTGTGTGATAAAAGGCATGAGGGACAGGATTCTTGCTTGGTATCTGAAGGGGCAATTCACTCTTCTGCCTTTATGAAAAGAGGAACGTTTGCACCATATATAACAAAGCATCATTGAAAGAGTTTTGGCTTCTTGAAAGCCAACAAGGCTGCTCACCTGGGCAAAAGCCCCAGGACAGACATTGAGTTTGCTCAAAGTATTTCCTACGTGCCACTCACTTCTGGCCATCCCTGGACAGCAGATCAAAACAAAGACCTCTGCAGCATGGGGCCAAAGTCACAAACATGCAGCAAAGGGTAACACATGGCACTGCCACAGAGCAGGTTCTCACTCCCTGGAGGTGAAAGATTTGCAGCTTTTGCAGAAGAACAAGGACAGATATGTAGAAACTAAGACTTTTTATGTATTTAAAGTAGGAAAAAACATCCTTGCAGTAACCTGTTCGTAGGCAGTGGCTAATTTAGCATTAAATCACATACTCTCCTTGGCACTGGTGCAGAGGAAGGTATTTCCTGAACAGCTCGTTTCAAGTTTCATTCATAGGTACTGCCTAAAATTAGATCCACCACTTTCATTCAGGTCCAAATCCTTTGCCTAGTGTAACATTTTTTAGAAAGAGAAACTCAGTTAAATGTGCTCCATCATCTGCACCCTTCCCCTGAGCTGGCTGAGGGCTGCAAGTCCCACCAAACAAAGCATGAGAGCTAGAGGCTGGCAGGAGAGGCTCATAAACCTGTGGCTAAATGCAAAGTACCTGTTTTTATGGGTGATGGCAAACTCAGAAAGGAAATAAACACTCCCTTTGACTCTGGACACAGCACATCCTGTGCTGCAGAGATAAACAAATGTTCAGTGGCCAAGGCCTTGATGGTGGAACCCTGAAATATGGCCAGAGGATGCTCTTCCCTTGACAACATGGAGCTGTGAGCTTCAGAAGCAGAACTAAACTGCATGTCCCAAAACATCTTACTGCTGGTTGAAACAAACAGCAATGAGGGAAGGGCTTCACCAACACAGAGCAGCCTGGATTTGTCTTGGCCCCAACTCATTCTTTCACAGCCTCCATGTTTGCAGATCATTTTTGTTTCAAAGTCTGTCACAGGGGTGTGAGTGGCCATGCCCTTCACTTTCCTCTTCCTGAATTAAGACAGGTCCATGCAGGTGACTCTAATAGTTACAGGTGGCCTTGTATGAACCAGAGGCCTCAGCAAAGCTTCCAGACAGCTTTCCCCTATCCCAGGTAGTGTTTCCCCACTTGCCACATCACAGAAAGGAAGAGCTAAACCCTGGATCACACACAATCACAGCATGATAGAGGTTGGAAGGGACTTCTGAAGATCACCCAGTCCAACACATCTCCCAGCACAGGTTGGCATTGAGGTAGGCTTTAAATGACTTCAGAGAGAGAGATTTCACCACCCCTCTGGGCAGCCTGTTACAGTGCCGAATCTCAAAGTAAAAAAGTTCTTCCTCCTGTTTCTATGTTCAAGTTTGTGCTCATTACCTCTTGTCCTATTGCTGGGCACCACTGAAGAAAGACTGGCCTCATCCTCCTGTCACTTATCCTTTAAGTATTGATAAACATTAACAAGATCTCCCCTCAAACTTCTTTTCTCTAGGCTGAAAAGCCTCAGGTTGTTCAGCCTTTCTTCATAAGACATATTCTAGACTTCAAATCATCTTTGCAGCCCATTGCTGTACCATCTCAAGCAGTTTCCTGTCCTCCTCCAACTGGGGAGCTCAGAACTGGATACATCCCTTGCAACAGCTAACTCAGGGGTATGGCCCTGGGAAGCACGAGCATCTCAGAGAGCACATTGCAGCTTCCATGAGGTTTGGAGATTGCACTCAAGAAACAGCCATGATGGACACCCAGGACTGAATTCCCCTCACATGGCATTTGTCTCCTAAGTGTGAAGCAGTTAGTCGTACCAGTTGGAGAAGTCTTTCCACAGGATGTCAGGAAAGAAGTGATTCCAGTGGAGGATTCATCCTACCTTATGTGAACACCTCCATGGCTGTGACACTTGCCTGTGAATACATTTGCTTCAGCCTAAATTATTAATCATACAATTGTTGAGGTTGGAAGAGACATTTAAGATGAAGTGACCACTGATCTGGAGTTCACAGTTCCAGCACTACTGCTAAGCTACCACCACTGTACCATGTCCCTCAGCACTACAGCCAGACATTTTTTGAACAATTCCCTCATCTCCCTGGGCAGCCTATTCCAATACTTGATAGCCCTTTTCTGGGAAGAATTTTTGCTAATGTGTAGAAAAGAAGCTTAAATTTTCACAGACTGACAGAATGTCAGGGGCTGGAAGGGACCTCAAGAGATCATTCAAGTCCAACACCCCCCATCCCCCCACCCCTCCGGCCAGAGCAGGATGACCTATACCAGACCACACAGGAACACATCTAGGCAGGCTTTGAATATCTCCAGAGAGGGAGACTCCACAACCCCCCTGGACAGCCTGTTCCAGTGTTCTGTCACCCTCACAATGAAAAAAATTCCTCATCATGTTTCCATGAAACTTCCTACGCCTGAACTTCCACCAATTGCCCCTTGTCCTGCCGTAAATTTTAGCTGATTACAGCCATTTGAGTTTTTTGTCCCAAATATTAGGTCAAAGCCCTCGATAGCAGCTCCAAAGCACACCTGAGTAGGATGTTCCTGGGGGAAATCCCAAAGCCAGAAAGGGTAGAGCACACCAGGCTAAGATGTAGGGAACTGTTCCTGTTTATACACTTGAGACGTTCCAAACCACGGAGTTGGGAAAGGTGCAGCCCTCGGCATGGCTTGCCTGGGGAGCCTCACCCTGCGTCACACCAGGACTCCTGCCCTGGCTTTGTGTGCCTATTCATGCACCAATTGGACACAGTCGAGTGTCTGCTTTTTGGAGAATGTGTTTCTCTCACATTTAACTTCAGATCTGAAAAGCATTCTCCTCCCTCCTCCCTTCCTCCTGGAGGCTCATGAATCACAGAGCCGCCAGACGAATGAGTCACCCAGCCAGTTTTTGGTCAAGCGTGCCAGTCTGGGAGGCTCTTCTGTGATCAAATGGCAGCGGGGCTGGCTTTGTCGGTGACTGCCCATGTGTTGAGTCTTGTAAACCTCTCCTAGGGGTCAACCCCACTCTCTTTGTGAGTTGTCTCTGTCAGGTTGTAATTGCTCTTTTGTCAGGAATACTTGTGAATGTCTTAAAGGGGAGAGACAGGGGCGAGGGTGGGGGGTTTCTGAGGAAGGAGAGCTTCAGAGGGCTTCCCAGAACGGCGGCTGCAGCCGGGGGAATTGTTCTCAAGAGTCTCAGTTCATTGAGCTTGAACTTCCAAGCAAACCCAGTCCATCCCTCACGTCTGTGAACCGGCCCGGAGGACTCGGCTCACAGAGCCTGTGAGCATCCCACCCGTCCCTATCAAAGGCTTCCTCCGGTCCCCAGCAGTTCCCCAGCGAGCAGCACACACTGCAGGTGCCCTGATCCAACACTGAAGGCTGAAATTAGAGGCTCCCCAGTGGTGATGAGACTTTAGGACTGGTTTAAGACCGCACACAGTCTATTAACTGAAAACATGGCATGCTAAGAAACAGTTGCTTCCATTTATTCCGGAGTAGGAAACTCGAAATCTGCCACCGGCTTGTCAAAATCTTTTTTCCTTTGATAAAGAAAAACAAAATAGCTGAAGTTCCAGTCCTCCCATGATAAAAATGCATAGTAGGGTCCTTTTCAGGCATTCAAAGTGAGTTTGATCTCCCCAGGAATCATCTATTTCATTAACACTGAATTAGGCATGGCCTCCTTTCCCCTCTGCTTTCCCTTTTCCCTCACCCCCTTGTTTCCTCTTTTTCTACTCACTTGACTCATGCTGCCAAGCATGGACACTTTCCTTCTCCTATTCTAGGAGTTCTTATTTCTTAGCACGTCCCTTTTTCAAGACAACACTTTCAAGACTTTAACAATCCTGTGGGAACAATCCCTCTCTACACCCCCTATCCCAGCCACCATCTCTAATTTGCCTCTAGCCCATCCCCAGGACCTCACAGAAGGAACCATTCATCTGGACTGAGATCTGATACCCAGGAGTGCTTTGTTTAAATCCTCTTGCTCTTTGTCCCTCCCTGTCACCTCTTGTCAGCTTTCTTTCTGTCCATCACCTCTATTCTGCCTGTTACCCAGCCCTGAAGCAAGATGGAATGGATTTCCAAACTGTTTAAGTATTGCCTATCTGTGTTCCCCTGCTCTGAAAATGTGGGATAGTGACCCTGTGTTTTCCACAAACAATGCCACTCTTCCCCTTTCCACCTTTCACACCTCTACCTACCAGATATACTCAGTTAGTCAAGAATGACATTAACGTTCACTTAAGCACGTGGAGGAATTTTTTCACTGTGAGGGTGACACAGTGAAACAGCCTGCCCAGGGGAGCTGTGGAGTCTCCTTCTCTGGAGATACTCAAAGCCCATCTGGATCTGGTTTAGGTGATCCTGCTCTGGCAGGGGGGATTGGACTAGATGATCTTTCAAGGTCCCTTCCAGCCCCTGACATTCTATGATTCTATGGCATTAAATATACATATATAAATAAATTAGGAAATATACCAGGCAACCAGCAACAGAAGGAGGGGACAGTCTCAAGTTGTGCCAGGGGAGGTGTAGACTGGATGTTAGGAGGAAGTTCTTGCCAGAGAGAGTGATTGGCATTGGAATGGGCTGCCCAGGGAGGCTGGAGGTGTTCAAGAAAAGCTTGGATGGGGCACTTAGTGCCATGCTCTAGTTGATAGATAGGGCTGGATGATAGGTTGGACTGGATAAGCTTGGAGGTCTCATCTAACCTGGTAGATTCCATGATTCAATCCAGGTATTCTGGCCTTGGGACCAAGCAGAGATGGTAGGGGTGCACTGAATGTATTTTTCCCAGCACTCAAAAGAGAAAGATAAAACATTCTGAGTCTCAGCTGTTGAACATAAATCCAGGAGCAGGGTAGGCTGTTTGGAACTAGGTGATCCTTGTAGTCCCTTCCTACCCTGGCTGATTCTATGATTCAATGCAGCCTCGCCAGTCAGGTGTCACAGGGGGTGACACTATTTACAATTTATTTCCTTTACCAACACTTCAAGCCAGTTACTGAACTATCTACTTTGTAAGAACAAGACTCCTTAGGAACATAACATTTGAGAGTTCATAGGTGTCTATGTCTTTATGTTGGCTTGGATTAATTTTGGTAGAAAACATTGAAACATTGGGTGGCAATTGAGACTAAGACAATTGGAACAGTACAGGAAGATCACAGTCAGCTAACCCCATGCTCTGTTTTAGAACAGTGCTAAATCTGCTGATTGCGGAATTTTCTCTGTCATTTACCTTGGGGATTGAGGGAGAACAGAAGATTTTTTGTTTTGTTTTTCTTTAGCTCATAGTGCAGTTGGAATGCACATTTTCTCTTTTGTAAGTTCATCTGAATGCCTGCTCCTAAGCAATTACTCTCACCAAAACCTGGTACTTGAGCAAACCAGGACTGAAAAAAAATCCTGCTTAGTAATAAAGGATTTCATAACACATGATAAAGTATCCTTTATATTTTATACTGACAAGAACAGGAATGATGAGACATTTCTTTTAGCACAGACGACTGATAGAGATGTCCTGTCTGCAGAGTCCATTTCAAACACCTCATCTCATTTTAGCTGGTATGTTACCTGCACAGGAGATGAGAGGATGAGATACACGTGCTCCAGAATAGACAGCTGCAATACTCCTGGTACTACCCTCAGTGCTTTCACAAGAGGCATGCTGGGTCTCAGGTTGATTTGGTTTACTCAATTACCAACTGGACTAGTGAGATGCAGTCCAGCCCTGGCAGTCTGGCCTGACCTGACTCATTGTGAAGGTGACTTTTTCTCGCAAAGTCATTAGTTGTGTTAGTGCAATGTTTGCTGAAAGAATGCTGCAGAAGTTCTTTGGAGAGAAGCCCCAAGTCCAGCAAGCTGGAAGCCAGGCTAGCCAATGAGCAGTGTGTACTGGTGGGAAGAGCCTTCACTTCAGCAGTGGACTTGTGCCCCTGTGTCAGAGAGGAGCATGGACTGATGACCATTTGATGGAGTTATGCCAGAAGAGAGAGAGTGAGCTTGCTCACAGAAATCACAAAATCACAGACTGGTAGAAGGTGCAAGGGACCTCTGGAGATCATCTAGTCTAATCTTCTTGCTAAAGAAGGATTACCCACAGCAGGTTCCCCAAGATCACAATGTCCAAGTGGAATCTCTCCAGAGAAGCACCTCTCTGGGCAGCCTGGCTCAGTGCCCTGTCAACCCTCACAGCAAAGTTGTTTTTCATCACATTCAGAGGGCACAAACTGGAAGCCAGAATGTCCCCAGTGCCCCTGATATTTAGCTCTTACTGGGTATTGATCAGATCCCCTTCTCAGGCTGCTCTTCTCAACAGCCCCAGGTCTTTCAGCCTTTTCTCATTGTTGAAGACTGGGTGACAGGAATAGAAAGGCAAATTGCTAAGGACAATGATGAAAGCAGCTTGTATTATGGGATAGGCGGCAGTTTGCAGCCATTGGATAAGTTACTGAAAGGAGTGGAGTGACAGAAACATGCAGCAAGCTTGGCATGTTGGCAAATACCCAGCAAAACATGAGGCAGAAGAGACTGAGGGTGCTGGTGGGTGAGCAGCTGGACATGAGGCAGCCCAGAAAGCAAATGGCATGCTGGGCTGCATCAAAAGAATCACGACCAGCAGACCTCACCTGCAGTACTGTGTCCAGCTCTGAGGCCCTCAACACGAGAAGGACATGGAGTGGGTCCAGAGGAAGGTCACACCAAGATGGCTGGAGCACTTCTCCTACAAAGACAGGCTGGGAGAATTGGGGCTGTTCAGCCTGTTGAAGACTCATTGTAGCCCTGGGCAGCCTGATCTAGTTGGAGGTGTCCCTGATGACTGCAGAAGGGTTGGGCAAGATGACCTTTGAGAGCCCCTTCCAACCTGATGCAATCTGTTAAGCTTAGTTGGGAATAAAGTAGCTCAGTGACAAAAATAATTTAACAAAACTTTCCTGCTATAAGTGGTGCACACTAGAGAAGTTCTTTACAAGCCTACAGTCAGATCTTCCCTCCTCTGATGATTGTACACCCTGTGAGGGGAGGTTAGGGAGACCAAGGGAAAACAAGAACTGATCTCACCACAATCAAAGGCATAGTTTCCCTGAAGCCAGAGTTTTACCCTTTGTGTATTGACACTGGAAGGTGATTTAATTGCAGTATTGAATGCTAAGATGATTCCAATAAAAATTATCCAACTCTTTTTGCTTTTTTTTGTCCACTCTGAAAAATAAACCAGACAAGCAACAGAAAAGGAAGCTATGTTCAGTGGAGTTTAAAGAATTCTGCTAGGCAGTTCTGTGAAGGGTGGGTTTAAGCATCAAAACATCAAAGTCCCACAGAAAGGTGAAGACTCAGGATGCAGGTAAAGACCAAGGATTTGGAAATTAATTTGCTAGAAATGAGATTTCTGATCATCCTTGGATGGTGAAGTTTGTGTCAGGGGTGCTTTTCAGCTCAATCTGGGTGCAGATAAATTTTTAGCCACAGGAGGAAAAAACAAGTCCCTCAGCAAAAATGACTTGCCATGTTTTCATCAGGTTGATTCAGTAATGAGCAGACAAAAAATAGAATCTAGGGCCAGATAGGCAGTCAAGAGCTTGTCTATGACCTAAACATCTATGAAATATTATCTAGGAGTGCTACTGTTGCCTGCTAAAGAGATTGAGCACACAATCAACAGCAGCGCTTTATTCCATGACTATTTATCTCCATCTCCTCTCAACAGTTGCAGGGCATAAGCAGTTGCAATAAGCCAACAGTTTATAGAGTCATAGAATGGTTTAGGTTGGAAGGGGCCTTCAAACCCCCTTGCCACGGGCAAGGACACCTTCCACCGGACTATGTTGCTCAAGGCCTCATCCAACCTATCTTTCAACACCTCCAGGGAAGGAGCATCCACAACCTCCCTGGACAATCTGTTCCGGTGTCTCACCACTCTCACTGGAAAGAATTTCTTCCTAATTGCCAGTCTATATCTCCCCTCCCTAAGCTTCAATCCATTCCCTTTCATCCTATTACTACAAACCTTTGTAGAAAGGTTCCCCAGGAAGTCCCTTCTTGGCTTTCTTGTAGGTTCCCCTTCAAGTACTGGAAGGTTGCTATTGGACTGGAGCTGAGCAACCCCGACTCTCTCAGCCTCTCTCCATAGGGGAGGTTCTCCTGCCCTCTGATATCTTTGTGGCCTCCTCTGGACCCACTTCAGCAGTTCCATGTCCTTCATGTGTTGGGAGCAGTAGAAGTAGATGCAGTGCTCTAGGTGGGGTCTCACAAGAGCAAGAATAGAGGAGTGGAATCACCTCCCTTGTTCCAGTGGTCAGCTGACAACTGCTAAGTATTTTCTGCCTTCTCTTCCCTGAGAACATCCTGCTTTACTTCCATGTCCAAACCTCCTGAGATGCTTTGCCAGCTCTGAGCTCAGTGGTAGTATAAACCAAAGATATTTGATGCTCTTGACATCCAGCAATAACTATTTTCCCCTCTTTGTTACTTTTCTATTACAATATGAAGAGATGATTGCTTTTAAATTTAAAATCTGTACATTAGAGAATATGGCTTCTGTGCTTCATCCTAAATATTCCTGCCTGGGGCAGGAAACACAATATTTGTGCATGTAGACAGAGCTACCTTATAGTAACCTTCCAGTATCTGAAGGGGGCCTACAGGAAGGCTGGGGAGGGACTATTCACAAGGTCTTCTGATGACAGGACGAGGGGGAATGGGTTCAAATTGGCGGAGGGGAGATTTGAATGGGATGTTAGGAAGAAGTTCTTCACAGTGAGGGTGGCAAGACACTGGAACAGGTTGCCCAGGGAGGTTGTGGCTGCTCCCTCCCTGGATGTGTTCAAGGCCAGGCTGGATGAGGTCTTGAGCAACCTGATCTAGTGGGAGGTGTCCCTGCCTATGGCGGGAGGTTGGAATTGGATGATCTTTGAGGTCCCTTCCAACCTAAACCATTTTATGATTCTACAGACAGAAAATTAATCAAAGTCTTGTTCAACTACCGCTAGCAGCTGAGATGGATAAAGCCATTGAAGCCCTGTCCTCACATCTAGGAACTCACTTTTATGCTCAACAGAAGCTGCAGATGCTGCATATCGTTCAGATTGTTGGCAGAGGGGACAAGGGGGATGTTGGGTTTTAAGCTGAATGGCCATCATTTGGCACTTGTGTAGTCCTCCCTGCTCATAGCTATATGAATCACTAATCAGAAGCTGAAATGTTTCCTGGCAGATTGCAGCCTAGAAAGGACCTTGGAAAGGTTGAATTGCAGTGATCCTTGGCTAAACCTCTGCACGTCTTTGTCATGGTTTCATGGACGTTTCTATGATTTTTGTCAGAAGGAAAGACTCAGGAATGTCCAGCTCATGCCAGTGAGCATCCCTAAATACATCTGAATAAATACTGGAAGGTGATCCAAGGCAGAGATGCTGTTATGTGCTGCTCAGTAGGATTTTCTTTTACTCTCCATTGAAGCTCTGATTATTTCCTTCTCCCAAGCAAAAGGTCAGTGTAACATAGACAGACATTCACATTAATACATTAATGCAACTATAGTATTTCATTGTTGCCATGGTCTTATGTGTTCAAATGATGACAAAGCAACCACTTACACTGACAAAAAGCAGTTAATCACTGGACAGGAGGCAGACGCTGCTAAAAAGTTCCCCTGGTGTAAGTAGTATTTCTTACTTAAAAGCAAGTTTTGCTTGGCTTGTGTCTGTGGAGAGCTCTGTCTTTATAAACTTTTAATCTCAGAGCTGTCAGACCTTCTTTGACCTGGAATTTTACAGTAAATGAAGAGGGGGGGAAAAGGAGAAAGAATGGTCCTTGGTGGAACAGCAAGCTAAGGAAAGTAGTTCAAGTTGTCACTCTGCTTGACAGTATAGGTGTCACTGACAGAATTTGATTAACATGAAACTTTTCTGGAACACTCCTGGATCTCTACAGCCAACGACTCAGAGAAGATAATAAACTGCTGTAGGTGCAGGATCTTCCAGGAGACTCCTAGGGTGGCCTCTCTAACAGCATGGAGTAAAAGGACACAGCAAAGTGGAGTCACGCAGGAGACACAGCAGCACAAACTTCATCACACAAGCAGGCAATCCACGTCACGTTCCACACAGAAGAGTTCTATAACTAAACAAGTTCCTTGCAATGTATTTTTCTTAGCCTTTTCTCCTGCTTTGCCCATGACTGTGATGGAAGGAAGCTGTGAAAAGATCTGAATCGGTCTTCTAACCTGGTCCTGCAGCCATGCTCCCTGGGACCATGCCTGTGTTCACTGTACTGGTCCCAGACTCACTTCTGGATCTCAAACACCTCCAGTTTCCATCCACCACCTCAGTGCTTATAGCAATAGGCAGAAATAGCCAATGGCATGATAGTCATGCCAGGACTCCGGGCTTGATCATTCTCCCAATAATAGAGAGGTTTAAGAGATGGGCAATCTTTTGAATGGTGACACAATGTGCCTAAAGCATTTCTTTTCATTCAGAAGGTTGACTTAGAAAGGTTAGTCATACTCTGGAGGACTAGTAGTGGCCAAATCCTTAATCTATGTTACTGAGTCCTTTCAAAATCCATTCTAGGCCTCCATTCAGCTCCCTGGAAACTTCACAGTTTGGTTACATTTGCAGACAAACAAACAAATAGACCTTCCTTTTGTTTCTTTTAAGCATGTCAGCTTATGCAGTCTCACAGAGAAAAGAATCACAGAAGTAGCTAAAATCCCTGGGAACACCTGGGGTTGGTTGCTGGTGGGATTTAAAAAAAAAAAAAAAAAAAAAAAAAAAAAAGAAAGAAACAAACCCTCATCTCCTTATTTTAATTTCTAAGCCCCAGGGGTGAGGTTTTTCTTCAGAAAAGCATTCAGTGATACTGCTCTTGCTGCACCTTTCAGTTTTGCTAACCTCCACAGAGTAGATGGCAGAAATGTTAGCATAAATGTTCAGGATAGTTGCTGAAACAGCGACCAAAGCTTCACCTTTTTAAGATGGTGATCAGGGAACTTCTGACATGCAAAACACAGGGAAATGATACCAAATCACAGGAGAGAAGGGATGATAAGCAGCAAATGTCTGTTTAGAGAATGGGATCACTTTGCTCTGCTCATGAGATCTTTGCAAATAACTTTTCCTTTCCATAAGCTGTGAATCTAGTGGCAATCATCTCTTTACTATAAAATAGCAATTGGTGGATATAAGTAAGTACTTATGTTTGTTTATGCTCTCTTCTCAGCTATTACAAATCCACCTACCTCAATTTTCATGTAGGTGGAAAGCTCAGGGCTGTAAATTCTGGAGCTGTGAGTGTGCAGATAAAGCAAACCCATCTGGTCTCATTTTAGAGTCCCTTCACTTGAGAAACAGGCGAGGGCAATGTACTATCTGAACTATTCCTCCTGATGAAATGGCAACCAGAGCACCATCTGGGATGGTCCCTGGGAGTCAGTGAGAGCTCACCAGAGGGAACCTCCCTGTAGAGAATCTATCAAAGTCCTGAAGCTCTTACAGAATAAAATCACAGTATTGTTTTGGTTGGAAAAGACCTTTAAGAACATTGAGTCCAATAATTAACCCAGCACTGCCAGGTCACCACTAAGCCGTGTCCCTCAGCACCACATGTCCACAGGTTTTCAATCCACCCAGGGATGGGGACTCCACCACAGCCCTGGGCAGGCTGGTCCACAGCTTGACAACCCTTTTGGGGAATAAATTGTTCCTCATGTCCAAAATAAACATCTCTTGGGGAAACTTGATACTCTTTCCCCTTGTCCAATCACTTGTTCCTTGAGAAAAAAAAACTAACCCCACCTGGCTCCAACCTCCTTTCAGGGAGTTGTAGACAAGCCTTCCTTCAGCCTCCTGAAGGACTAAACAACCCCAGGTCCTTAGTTGCTCCTCTCCAGACCTGTTCTCCAGACCATCCACCAGATTTATTAACCTTCTCTGGACAGGTTCCAGCACCACAACATCCTTCTTCTAGTGAGGGCACCAAAACTGAACCTAATATTCAAGGTGCAGCCTCACCAGTGCCTAGTACTGGAGGACAATCACTGCTCTATTCCTGGCCATGGGCAGACAATTGACTGCTGCCTTTTTTTTTTTTTTTTTTTTTTTTTTTCCTGTAATGGTTACACGCCTGGCATCATGAGCTAGGAGAGAGAAGTGTAGTTTTAGCCAGTGTTTCAGTTGTGTGGGTAGTCACAGACATCAGTGAGTGCCCTGCAGAAGGTGATTTAACCCACATACCCTGGCATGGGCTGAATCAGCCCCTGGAGGTGCCAGCTTTGGGGGGAAATCAAATCACCAGTCTCTTAACTCGTCTCTTAACTTTCAGATTTCTACAGTGAGAGGAAGTGAATCCTACTTTTATCTTTCTGTGTGGAAAACTGGAAAGGGATACAAACACAACATGCTCTGGGAGGGAGGGGTGTGAGTGAAGAGCTGGCTTGGGAGGCACAACACCTGGGTTTTGTTTCTGGCTCTGCCAATGCCTCCTTTCAACAAGCTGCATTTTGATGGTGCTTAAGATTGTGTAAATGGAATAAAGAGAATTGTCTTGTCTCTTTGGATTATGAAGCCTTTGCTGTAAGAGCATGCACAACACCTCAAAAGTCCTGAGTCTTACCATAAGGAAAAAAAAAAATCAAAACCAAGAAAACAACCAACACTTAAGAAAATGGTTTCATGACTATAGGTATCAGAAGGATACAACAGACAAGGAATCAATGAAAAGTGTCAGTGACAGCCTTATCCTGAATCAGCACAAACAGCTGGCAAAAGGAAAGGAAACAAGCCAGTCACTACGTCACCATTTACCCACATGAGCTCTGCAAGCAGCCCAGCATTTGCTGGCTGTAGCCTAACCCTCACCCAGTTCTTCCAAGTCCACAATGTCATCCATACCTAATGATCTGGGGTTTGTTAAGATGTTTGCCATCCAGGGCTTCTCTCCTCAGTTTCTGAAAAGACATTATGAGCAAAAACTGAGCCAGGAGAGTGAGAAGAGTACAAATGAGACACCTGACACTAGAAGGACTGAGACCACCAGTTGAGCCATAGATGTACTGTGGCCACAGCAGACCACATGTCTGTTGCATGTGTGCTTCTACCAGGTAACTAACTGTGATTTAAAAGTCTTGTGAAACCAGAGACTTCTGCCTCTAAAAGCAGTTGTAAAGGACAAATGGTTTAAATTAACGAGTGAGCCAATCCAAATTTCTCTTGGAGAGAAAGGAAAGGGATGAAACCCAGCTATCTGAGAGCAGCCTTTGGGATTACTGGACTCAACATAAAGCACTTGCAGGTGCCTGAGTGAGGGATATTATGCGCTGTGCTGACTTATCAGACCACATGAATTACAGGGATGTGGCTCAGACACTTCTCGAGCCATCTCAAATTTAACTGGGCTGAGCCCATCCCTTTTATCTTCTGAACAAACCCGAGCTTGGAGTTCCATCCCTTACTAGACATAGCTTACACCCTGTGGAAAAAAGGGGATGGATCCTGTCTGTTCCGTTCGAGATTGCTCATAACCGGAATTTTAGTCAACAGGATGCCTCTGGCTCTGCTGGGATAAAGCTTGGTTCTGGAAACAGGTGTGGGAAGCAAGGAGGATGAGGATAAAAAGGGATTTAAAACACAGAAAGAGAGGAGGATTTGAGGCACAAATTCAGCCTCCATGAATCACGTCATGGAGACACATTCCCTAAAAAGAAACCTGGTGTGGCAGGTAACCTAAGATGTCAGTGACGTAGTCCTATTTAGCCATTTTATTTGGATCAGAGTTTCCCAAACAAATTTCCCACTTTTGGGAAACATGCCCTTTTTCAACAGCAGCCAAATGGGTGTTGGTGGGTGTGGTGCGACAATCAGCAGCACCAAAGACTCTCTATCCATTATTGTCTCAGCTGCTGCAGACCAAATTGTCCACTTGATACTGGAGTACAGAGTTTCCCTACCTACTTGTGTTCACAACACGTCCTGGGATCTCAAGGCCAGGCTGTTTATTTGTTGTTCTCTATTCCCACATCAACCCTATCCATACCCTCTGCTAGAGCATCTGGCACTGCACAGATGAGAGCAGCATTTTGATTTTGGAATTTTACTGCATCTGAAGGGGTAAAACAAAGCCCAGCAAGTTCCCAGCTTTGCCAACAACTTCAGTGATGGGAAAAGCATGCCACAAAACCACAACACACATTGAGGAAACTCCTGCTCTCCGCTGTCGTTCAGCTGAGTGTAACTATAAGTCAACATTCAGTGGACAAGCTAGAGATAACTTAACTTCCCACTTTGGTCCTGTGTCTTAATCTGTGTCCATCCATGTCCATGTACAAAGCACTGTACTTTCTCTTGCCTTGATCTCCGTGCCGCTACCGAACCAAAGTCTGATGACCTCTGGTTACCCTCCACTGAGTCATCACCATGTTCCCTGGGCAGCTCAGAAACTGGGTGGGATACTGTTTAAGTTGGAACTAAATAACACAAACATTATGTATAGAGAAACTGGGCTACATCCACTTCTGCTTCTTGACTAGGTTTCTACAGGAGTTCAATAGTTAATTTTTACAGCTACCACAAATTCTCTCCTGGGTTTCCAAGAGCCAGGAGCAGCGCTTACTTGTTCTCTCCACATCTGATAGATAGAGCAAAAAGATATATTATTGGAGAACCTCACTTTTCAGCTCTGGCTTCCCAGGTCTGCTCTTCAGTGAGCCAGTCAAAAGCCAACCTGCGTGGGAGTTTGCAGCAAATTCAGAAGGCAGGGGCCTCAGACATTTGGAGTAACCCTGTGGGAACAAGCCAGTGCTGGCACAAAAGTTACCATCTAGCCTGCTACTTAATGGATTACATATTTGTTTTCTTTAGTTATTTTATTAAAGGGGGAAAGGGTTTTAGGGGCAATTCTGTGTTAGCGATCCTCACTATTCTCTTGTCCATCAATCCCTTTTTCCTTGTTGTTGCTATCTTGCAACAGCAAAGGAGAATGCTCTGTGGATCTTTGTTCATGAGCTCACAAGTTAGATGGTTTCCTTCCAGGGAAAATTAAGCTGTATCCCTGATACCTTCAACAATATTGGCTTATTTAAGATGGGAGTCTCTCTTTTTAATTATCCTTAATAAACCTGGAGCTGAAATCAGTGGCTTTACCAAGGCATATGGCTTTCAAAGAGGACATCTCTGCTACTGAGCAGGCAGTGCCAGGACATGGGTTTGACCAGAGCACACATGGTAGAGCTCTTAGTTGGGACCGCAAAGTCCAAGTGGAACTAGTGTGCACCAAGAAGACAGTGCAAGCAAACTCTTAAAAAGATGATTACTTAAAATCGGTTCCTTTTCTTCTCTGATGCTAACGAAGGTCTCTGCAGATTTTGAAAGCTGTTGCTACAAGTTTTGTGGAATTTCTTAAAGACAATAATGAAGATGTGGGTGGAGATTGCCTGCTGCTTACATCGAGATGAAGATATTTTGAAATGAGACTGACAACCACCAGCAAGTATTGAAAAACAAAGAGGAATTCCCTGAGCTAAAGCAAGCAGGAGCAGACAATGCAACTTGCTGCTTACATTCACGATGGATTTGCTTAGTTAGGAACAGTTTGACTTTTCAGCAAGAAGGACCTTCAAGATTTCAGTTTCAGAGACAGCAAAAAGAACTCCCAGACTACAATCGTCCTCACTGTGCCTGCAGAATAACGTGACTTGCATTACTCAGCTCATTTTTACAATAAAAAGCTGTTTTCCTGGGTCCAACACAAAGCCACTGAGAAATTCTACTCTACCTTTCATAAAAACCCTATTTTGCACCTAAATATTCCTCTTTCCATAACTTCAGGAAGGCCTGATCTAGTGGGAGGTGTCCCTGCCTAGATTAGAATGGGATGATCTTTGAGGTACCTTCCAACCTAAACCATTCTATGATTCTAAGGCAAGATTTCACCCACCAGAGCTACAGAAAGTACTGTTTAGGCAGGGCTGATGCTCTTTTCTGTAGACTGGATTATTTTTTAAGCCCCATCTTTTATCTCCTGAAGAACAAAGAAGTCCCACATTAACTAAGTAAAACTGGTAAATGCATTCCCAAACAATTTTAGTACTGCTCTTGAGAAAGGAAGGGTGTTTGACATGTTTAGCAAAAGTGAGAAAAGCAACAAATCTTTGCTTCAAAGTACAGTTTCAAAGAGAATGACACAGTAATATTGGGACTGATGCTTCAAAATCCTCAGCCTTGTCTATGGAGCCTGAACATCAGCAGCTGAGTGCAGTCGCTCCTAGATTCGCCTCCCGACAGTGTTTGTTTATTGAGACTATCTGCTAGAAATTCACCACAATATTTTGACTGGATTCTAAAACTAGATTGAAATTCCCACAAAATACTGTATTACCTAGAAAAACACTCCCCGTGCCAGTCAAAAAATAACCACAGATATTATTCAGATCACCTAGCAGTACTCTTTAAGCGCAAATAGAGGGGAGTTCCACCGAGCAAAAACAAGGTTATACTCTGCTTTGGGAGGATCAATCTGTAGCAACGATCCTGAGGTTTTTGCTTTTTTATCTCAATGTTTTTTCCACTCGTTATTTCCTTCTCTTTGAATGAAACTGAGTTGACAAATTGGCCTTGCTCATTTCCAAACCACATGCTGCTTGACTTCATGGCACTTGTGGTTTTTAGGGGATTCATTGTTTGCAAAGAGAATATCTTTTGCCGGGAAGATCAGACTTCTGATGCAATCCCGTGAAACCCACAAACCACCTCCCTGTTCGGAACTTCAGAGCTGGGGTATTTTTCCTTTTTCTGCTGAATTCTTGGCAAACATGTCAGATCACAGGCCATGACTAGAATCCTCAAGAAATCTGAAAAATTTCTTTGGCAAAACCTCTGGAGATTGTTCTGCTTGATCTGCAGAAGGCTTGTTTCAGATCCTTCACTACTGTGGAAAATGGCTTTCCTCTGAACTGATGTCCCCACCCCTCTCACCAAGGATACGTTTATGAGGAATGAAAATAGATGTGTGCCTGGAATATCTGAGGACTCCAAGAATAATTCTTACCACCTGTATCAAGCACATTCCTCTTCAGATCATTTAAAAGTCAAAGAGGCACCTAATTCCCTTTCCAACACACCAAACTGAGATTAAAATTCAACAAGTTCTACGTTCCCCAAAAGTGCTGGTTGTAGCTGTGCAGTAATGACCAAGCTCCACCTTGACACACAGGTTGAGATTCTACTGACTGCTGAGCATGTCAACCCTCTTTAGCCAAGCAATCAAGTAGCCTTTATACCAAGATAACATACATAGGACAACTTAAAATCACAGAATGGCTTAGATTGGAAAGGACCCCAAAGATCCTCTAGTTCCACACCTCTGCCACCCCTTCAGTCTCAAACTCCCTCTTAAAGAATCATGGAATGGTTTAGGTTAGAAGGGACCTCAAAGCTCAGCCAGTTCCAACCCCCTGTGATAGGCAGGGACACCTCTCACTAGAACAGGTCACTCAAGGCTTCATCTAAATTAGTCTTGAACACCTCCAGAGAGGGAGCATCCACAGCCTCCCTGGGCAAGCTGTTCCAGTATTTCACCACCCTCACTGTAAAGAGCTTCCTCCTAACATGCAGTCTAAATCTCCCCTCCTCCAGTTTAAGATCCCCAAATCATGTAGCACACTCTGCAGCATCCCTGGTCTTTGTATCAAGTTCCCTTCTGAGTGTAAGCTTGACACACAGAACAGGGTCTGGTTTTTAACTGGTGCCTTTTACCAGCAGTCATCAGAGTGCAGACAGAAAAGAGAGGTGACTTTCACACTGTTTATATGTCCTGAAGAAGAATGACATATGGTTTCTGGACATTTTAGGAGAAAGCATGAAGGTATGGGTGAGTGCATGGCACTTTGGGACGTGGTTTAATGGTCGTGGTGGTGTTGGGTTGATGGCTGGATTCAATGACCTTAGAGGTCTTTTCCAACCCAAACAATGTTTTGATTCTGTGTGTGTCAGATTCTGACCCTTCCTGGGGGTCTCTAGTCTTGGTTTCATGAACAGTGCCAAAAAAAGGATCTGAAATGTAGACTTATATAATGGTACCTTACCCACAGGTACCAAAAGCTTGGGCAGAATACTGCAAGCCTACTTGCAGCCTATAAGAATCATGCAACAAACATTAACTACAGAATATTTTTAACAAATTAGAGACCACTGGGGGAAAAAAAAAAAAAAGTGTTTCCATTGCCAACCTTAAATCTTAATATTGAACAGTAAATTCTAATCATTCTACAAACAACAATTCACAAAGAGGCTCTTTATAGCATTGTGTGAAGACAGACCTGTGATGGACTTCAGAGAAGGCTGAATTGGTATCCTAAATAATTGCACAGCAAAACTGTGGTCACTGCAACAGCATGGGGACAAAATACTAGCTTCTGCACATCAGTACTGCTCCAGATGAGCTGTGCTTTCTCATTTAAGCTGTTTGACATATCACTGCAAGCAGAGATAAACTAAAACACATCCACTGAGTAGCTCACCACAGGTCAATCACTTTCAGCCAAGGGTTACATATATTGGAGGCCCATAGTGCAATCTCTGTTTCCACCCAAAATTTCCCAGTAATAATACCCCCTCCATATATTTAACTAGTAGAATGCTATTGCTAAAAATGTAGAAAAAGAGTAACAAGAATGATGTAGAAAGTATTTCTAATTGAAGTATCACAGCAATTATTGAATGGAGCTAGGCTAAACCAGGAGCTAGGCTAAACCAGCTTCTAGGATGGAGGAATTTAACAAAACTTCTCCAAATCTGACTGTAAGGTCAGTTCAGACTTTTCAGCCTTAATCTGAATTAAAGGGAATGGGAACTTGTCTAAAACTTCAGCCAAATTCTTAATTCCTTCTCCAGTATGAATTTTGCAAAATGGTTCTTCACTTGGGAATGGTACCCTGGATGAACTGAGATTTCAATGACTGTGTGTGGTTGGACACTGCTGTAGATACAGCTGAGATTCACATTAGCTATTATGGTGTCAAACCAAATTCAAATCCCTTCCCTTCTTGTCCACAGACCAATGTACAAAGACTCCTAAATAGTGCCTGGAACACTGGAACTCCATCCATACAAAATGCTGTAATGTGTTTGCATTTGAAAGACATTTTCCTTCTTCTAGAGATCAAAACTGGCCAGACCTGGCCCAGTTGAGTCAAATTTTCCTGACCCACTCACCTAGTAGACTGCAACATTTTTGTAAGTGAATGTGCTTAGCAGAGTCTTTCATACTTTTTACCCTGGAGCTGTAAATCTTTTTTACTTCAGTGTTAAAACTCAACAGGTCCAACCTGTTCCATTCATGGATCAAAATTTCAGATCGAGTCAGTGTATTTGGTAGAGCTCCAATATTTTATCAGCTCCTGTGAGCAAAACAGGAGACAGCAACCTCCTGTTGGAGCAAAACAGGAGACAGCAACCTCTGTCCCCATGGGGGGACAGAACTGCAACCCTGGCAAAACAAAGGGCCCTGTTTGCTTCCTCTCAAACAACTTAGCACTAATAGTAACCATTATGCAACACACAAATCTTGGAGGAAACACTCATTATAATAAATTATGAAAAATGTTAGGAATTCAATTGCTTTCCATTTTTTGTCTGGACATATCTGACTGCCAAGGAAGCTGTTCACATGTTTTCCAACTGATTGGTGCAAAGTATCTCAAAGCAGACTGAGAGGCAACACCTGTTTTCTGTCTACGAAGGAAGATTTAGACCAGATATTAGGATTTGGACTGAATATTAGGAAGAGATTCTTTACAGTGAGGGTGGTGAGACTCCAGAACAGGTTACCCAGGTTCGTCCTAGATATCCCCTCTTTGGAGATGTTCAAGGCCAGGTTGGATGAGGCCTTGAGTAATCTGGTCTAGTGGAAGATGTCCCTGCCAATGACAGAGGGGTTAGGACTAGATGATCTTGAATGTCCCCTCCAAATTAAAACACTCTCTGAATCTGTGGCAGAGCCTTCTCAGGCTGGACTTCCTCTCCTCTAGACACAGACCCTGGAGACCTGGCACACCTTCTAGGACACTGATCTAACATGCTCCCTAACTGGAAGAAAGTTCTTATTGGCTTTTTGATTTTTTTTTTTTTTATGTATATTTGAGGACTCTGTAAAAGTGGCAAAGGAGACACAGAAAGCAGCCAGTGAGGGAGAAAGCAGCATTGGCAGCAGCACGCAAGGATTGTGCAAGATAATCTATAGTTGGAGATGGTTTGTAGCAAAGACAGCAAGCACCCCGTAAAATGTTTCAGATCTCCAGAGCACAGCTCCAGTAGGCTTTGAAGTGTTGACATCACATTAAATAGAATGCATTGCAGTCCAAATTATAGCACTGCTTCCCCCCTCCCTGCACTTTGATGGCTTCTACAAAGCATTTTGTATGCTCGAACAAATTCGAGTAACTCTTTACAAGTAAATCAAACCAAAATGGTTTGAAAAGGGGAAAAAAAAAAAAAATTGGATGCTTCTTCCTATCCTCCTTTGAAAGACTAAAGTGTGTTTCCAAATACACTGCCTACACGATGGTGTGGTGCAGCCACACCATCTTCATTGGTGATTGGTAAACAGCAATGAAGATGAATACCTCTCAAATGCACTGCAATTTTTCATCCTCAGACAACCACTGCCTCCCAAATTAATGACCAGTTTGGTGATTAATTGACAGCCCATACCTAGAAATCAATTGTCTCTACTGTCACTTACGTCCTGCCTTTTCTGTGCAAGCGGCTGCACGAGGCTTCTGAACATAAAATTTGCAAATGAAGATTAATTTATAACGGGATCCTTGGCCAGATCTCCCTCTATGTTGCAGCAGATGGACTTTTGTGTGAAATATTTTTCCTTAGTTGCTATAGAAACATGCCAACATATTTCTGCTTAAGTGATTTGCTGGAGAGCTGTTTGTTGTGTTGCCCAGCGCTGACAGGAGTGAATCATTTTTAGCCTTCAGTCAAGGCTGATTAAAACCTGGTCTCTGGGTGTCTTACCGTGGCAAACTGCTACTTTCAGGAGGGACACACTGCTAAAGTCATTACTTCTGGGACACTCAAAGTATGTCTTGAAGTAAACCAGGCAGGTGGAAGGCTAAAGTTACAAAAAATGTCTAAAAGCTGAGGAAAAAAGCCAAGAAACTGCATGCAAAGAAAAGGTGGAAAAGTTCTGATCATTTCTTAAAAAGAGGGATTTGGGAGATAAGTGGTTCTAGAAAACAATTATGATGGAAACAAGCCCCAAATGGTATTTATTGTGCCCAAAAGACAGGTGATACACTTTTCTAGCAGGGATTGTTTGAAGGAAAGATTGAATCATGTTCACCCATGTCAGGTACTGGCAAGGAGCCTGCCCACAGAAAATAGCAGCAGGTCTGGTCCCATGCAAGTCTCACATCTCAAATACACAGCTCCAGAGAATCCCACTGGTGATGTGAGGCACAATCAGTCCTGCAATCCTTTGGTTTTTGGACTACACTGAACTTCACCTCAGTAACACCAAGCTGAAGACGCTAGAGGCAGATGACTCAACCCATCTGTGCCCATGCTGCTTGTAGAGTCAGAGCAAACCTGTGCGTGTTCAAGTTTCCCTCTCTGATGAGCCAACCTCAGTCACAGTAGTAGTACTTGTATCTAAGCCATGCAGCAGAAGAGCTTTCAGGTACTGGCTGTGGCACAGCACATGTCTATGCCCGGATCTGGGAGGCAGGATGTTAAAGGGAGAATCAATATATAGGTAATAGGAACCATCAAAGCTTTTGACTTTCTGTGACACTGTGTCCTGGGGTAAGCTGGCAAAAGGGATACAGCCTTGGAAACTCACATGACAAAGCTTTGGCTAGGTTTCTAAGGAGATACTATGAAGACCATTTCACCTGTTCTTCCACTCTCCCTCTGTGTTCTTCCACTTGTATAGCAGGGCAGAAGACCCTGACCTCATGCCAGTGCTGTGGGACCTACCACTGATAGCTTTCTGTAAGAAACAGATCTAGTTTCAGAGCAACCAGAAGCTTACAGCACCTCAGAAAGCTCCATCAAAAGAAGCAAATCCTGAGATTAGACTGAGGAAACAATTCTCAAAGCTCTCAGGAGCGAAACTGCAGGTATGTCCATGTTACTAAAATGCTTGTTAAAGTTACAGACAAATGTCTGTTTTGGAAACAATCTGATGTCATTGAATGTTATAAACTAGGTTTATTAAGAAACTTTTCTCCAGAATTACCGCCAAGCCTCCCTCCTTTTGTTAGCTGGCTGCAAGATCTGCTGCTCAGTATTATCACTTACACTGGGGAGCCTTCCAAGGTGTTTATAACAGGCTCTTTAACTGGCATTTTCTCTCCATTTTAACATTTTCCTCATTTCTGTCCTCATTTTGAAGTACAATCCCACAGTGGCAGCTCTCCAACTCCTCTTACCTCCAAGTGAAGGGCAAGCTACCAGCCACCTTTATAGTTAAAGCCAATTTTTCTGCTTGGCCAGCTTGCAGGGGATCTTAGCCCATGGAATAGTTGATACCCTGCCCATGGCAAGCACATGAGTCATTCCTCCAAAAAGTATAACCTCTGCTGTCCCTCACTGAGATGTCTAGGAGGCCTGAAGGGCCAAAAGGCTCTCTGGATACAGCTAATGTTATTTCAGGATGCCTACAGCTGTATGATTTAAGGAGAACTTGTAGGAGATGGAGGGCCAGGGAAGCTGACCTAGAAAGCAGCTTGATTCTTGAGTGCAAGCCTTCAGTAAGCCCATAGACTTGTAGAGAAACACAAGCAGAAGCAGCAAGCACTATTCTAATCCAGGCTCCTTCACTGCCCAACTTGGGTGTTCATCAACTGGTGCCTCTATGTCTCCCAGCACACACAGACTCAATCCTCCATCCTCTGTGCTGACTAGGAAAGTCCAACATGCCTGAGGCATAAGAGATTGTCTTCTCCTGCCAAGCTCTTAGAAATAAATTACTTGATGTGCCCAGCACTGCTTTGCTGAGACCACATGTCTAGGAGGGGACATATTCCTATTAGCAATAACTTCACCTCACCGCAGAGTTTGTGAAATTACAGCAGGGCTTTAAATTTGGGGATTCAAGTTCCCTTTGTCTGGGGGAAGTGGCAACGTTTGGGACATGTCACATTCATTAAATTTATTCTCCAGGTGTTGCTAAAACATCAAAGAGGTCAAAATTCCCTTCCAGCCATCATATGATCTCCAAGGTTGTGGAGCATGAACTTTTCTGGAGGCCCCAATACTGGAAACTGTTATGCCTGTTAATTTGGACAGGTAGATCATCCGACTGAACTCCACTGGACATCTTGCAGATTGATGGAAAACACTGCTCTGCTTTCTTTGGCACTGGGCAGTTGGTTAGAATGATCCTTCAAGAACTTTGAAAAAGGCTGGCTGAGTATCCAATTTGTGAGAAGAAATGAAGCTTCAAAATGTTCTTCCTCAAAGATTCCCTTGCTGTTAGAGGTGGGGACTGATGCAGTCCCTTGGACAGATGCAGGACGGGATCCTCATACTCCTGGGTCCTTCAGTTTGCTATAAATCACTGTGTGCCTGCCATGAGCTTCAGGGAGCACCTGCACTAATGAAAGCATAGTTCTGTTTTCAGGCTGTTTGCCTTCTGGCACTGATATAAACCCTGATGACTAGAGACAGGTAAGAGACGGATACAAAGCAAGAGGCTCCACATTTCCTGTGTAGCTAATAATGACAGATCATCTAGGAGGGTTAGAATGCTCCTGCCACACAATATGAAGCATAGATTAGGTCTCATTTAAATTACCACAGGACTCACTTTGCTTTTAAAGGTTTCTTAATGAGAGTGACTGAAAATACCAAACAGACTTATTTCAAGCTCTGAGGTTTCTCCTTGGCCACAGGTGGTGGTGCATGTTGTGAAGTCAAGTGCTTCTTGATCCTCTTAACTTATGTTGCTGGGCTTTATCTACCACAGCTGCAGAACAGAATAGAACAAAATAGAATAGAATAGAACAGAACAGAACAAGCCAGGTTGGAAGAGACCTCCAAGATCATCCAGTCCAACACATCACCCAGTGGATATCAGGAGCTACCAGGAAAGCACCAACAATTGATGTCTCAAGCCTCTAGGTATATTAAGTCTTTCTATCCAAAGCTATGACAAAGGCAAAATGGTTTCCTATTTCCTCCAGCCCTGGTCCTGACAGTTCCTTCCTGGCTCAAAAGAAAAAAAAAAAGAAAGAAAAAAAATCCAAAGCAACAAAGTTCCTGAGTTGCCAGACCAACAACACCATAAAAACACATCATCTACAGTGCAGTTCCTAGGTGGAACAGACAAACAGGCAGGCTCCAACCTATTCTGATAGACCAAATATCCCAAGGAGTCGTTTCAGTTCTGGTAAGCCTGCAAAATAAAAGAGCTCTTTCCCATCCCAGAAGTCTTCTGCCTGCTGTCTGTAGGCTCTTCCTCAGTAGGTTTCTGTGGAAGCCCTTCAGCTCCTCAAATGCTGTTGCGCTGCCAAGAGGAATGCCACCTCATTAGACACAAGGTCTCTGTGAAGCAGTGATGGCTGTCTCTTGTCCAGGAATATTTTTGGTGTAGGCAAATAGGAAGCATGCTTCTAGCCTGACTTGACTGTTTTCCAGGGACACCCAAGTCAGAATTTTTCAAGACTAGAGCATATCGTCTTTTTCCATGTTTGTACCTATCACAGTAACATTTAGTTCTGAAAATGGCAGTGGAAATTTAATTTCAGAGAAATCCATAAACAAAAATGACCTTCTCCAGGGCAGAATTACCTAAGTTTTTGTGTGTTTTGGAGGTAACTTGGTGACTCTTTACACCTGTAACTTCTTGAAGGTTTAGTGGAGGGTGTGGGAACAACCTCCCACCACAACATGGCTTGCCTGAGAAGCCTCCCTGGGCTATGCATCAGACATTCACAGTGACAGCAGAAAAGGACAATCCTCATTTTGGTTTGAGTGGGAGGCTTTTCTGTAAATACTAATCATAGAATGGTTTAGGTTGGAAAAGACCTCAAAGATCATCCAGTTCCAACCCCCTCCCACTAGAGGGAGGGGACACCTCCCACTAGCACAGGTCACTCAAGGCCTCATCCAGACAGGCCTTGAACACCCCCAGGGAGGGAGCAGCCACAATCTCCCTGGTCAACCTGTGCCAGTGTCTCACCACCCTCACTGTGAAGAACTTCCTCCTAACATCCCGTTTAAATCTCCCCTCTGCCAGTTTAAACCCATTCCCCCTCGTTCTGTCATTACAAGACCTTGTGAATAGTCCCTCCCCAGCCCTCCTGTAGGCCCCCTTCAGATACTGGAAGGCTACTATGAGGTCTCCCCAAAGCCTTCTCTTCTCCAGGCTGCAGAGTCCCAACTCTCTCAGCCTGTCCTCATAGCAGAGGTGCTCCAGCCCTCTGATCATCTTCATGGCCCTTCTCTGGAAGGGCCACTTTTTACGAGGAGAATGTGAAGAATTCAGTATGAGAGAAGTTAATGCTTGGTCACCACCAGTGTGCTAGAAAATAGGTTCCAGAGTCTCTCGGTGTGGTCCACAACAAACGCTGTCGGCTCTAACTGCGGAGTTAGCCCCTGACCCACCTTGCAGGGCTTTGGGGACAGTCCGACAGCTCTCATTTCCTCCACAGGCCAACAATCTCAAAGTCACTGGGACATCAAGCTGTGCCCTGTTGAACTACTCATGTTTTCTTTATTCTCACATGAGTTTTGACTTGGCTTGCCAGAATTATTTAACAAGAACGCAGGATCTCATCGCCTCTGGCCCTCATGAACATCTATTTCTCCACAAGGAAGATGTTTAGAGATGTGGATTATTTTCCTCTTAAATCTCTCCTTTCGATCTTCAGCAGATTAAACCTCATGTAACAGACTCACATCATCAGACACTTTTAAATACCCACTGATCTTTTCACAAGAGAGTTGTACTTTTCTGAAAGCCCTGCTGCTCTGCAGTCTGAATCCCCTAAAGACACTCCCTGAGAGTTTCCATGTCTCCTTCATCAAAGTACTTGTGGCAGGTTGGCCCTGGATGGATGCCTGCCTGGACAGAAGATTCCAACCCCAGTGACTCCTCTCTTCAGGTGGACAAGGAAGAGAAACTATAACCAAAGGCTAATTACTATGCAGTATGGTTTACATTCATAGATTCAGACTGCTTCAAGTTAGAAAATACCTAAAGATTATTTAGCTCCAACTCCCCTGTCATGGGCACCTTCCACTAGACCAGGTTGCTCAAAATATCTTCCAACATGGCCTTAAACACCTCCAGGAAAGGAGCATCCATAACCTTCCTGGGCAGTCTGTTACAGAGTCTCCCCATCCTCACTGTAAGAATTGTAAAGAAGTCTGTAAAGAATTTCTTCCTAATCTCCAATCTAAATCTCCCCTCCTCAAGCTTCCATCCATTCCTTCTCATCCTGTCACTGCAAACCCTTGTAAAGAATCCCTGGCTTTCTTGTAGGTTCCCTTCATGTACTGGAAAGCCACTGTAATATCTCCCTGGAGCCTTCTCTCCAGGCTGAACAGCCCCAGCTCTCTCACAGCCTGTCTTCACAAGGTAGGTTCTCCAGCCCTCCACACTCACCTTTCATGGCCTCCTGTGGACCCTCTCCAACATTTCCATGCCCTCCTTGTGTTAGGGGCCACAGAAATGGATGTAGCGCTGCAGGTGGGGTCTCACCAGAGCACAGCAGAGAGGAAGAATCACCTCCCTTGTCCTGTTGGTCATTAATCATGGAAGATGAGCTTAAGACAAATCTTCAGCTCATGCAAACACCCATGGTTCTCCTAGTTACATCTGATCTGCCCTCTTTCAGTTGAAGATCTACCTCATTGCATCAGAAAAGCTTGGGAGTTTGAGCTGCTGTCACTCTCCAAAAGCCAGGCAGACAAGTCAGCTAATGTAAATCACTTCCACTACAATCACTTCTGTTTCCTTTCAATTTACATCTCTCATGCAGATGTGTTATTTCTTGCCATGGAAGGCTAATAGGCCTATTAGATGTCCTGGCTTGCTCCACACTTCTGCTGATGTTGGAAGCAAGGGCAGGAGGAAAACAAAGGCATGGGCCATTATGTCTCCTCCCAAAGTGATAAACAGGTACCCACAGGTGTTTAGGTA
This sequence comes from Psilopogon haemacephalus, assembly GCA_013396835.1. NCBI lineage: Eukaryota > Metazoa > Chordata > Aves > Piciformes > Megalaimidae > Psilopogon > Psilopogon haemacephalus. The sequence continues at coordinate 711,698 of VWZI01017594.1, read as the reverse complement.
CTCATTAGTGTCTTGCCCAAATAGGGGTAAGCATCCCTGTTTCACCTTTGCAAATGCCATTCTGATTGGTGAATCAATGTGGCCAAAGGAGCTGTTGCACTTGGGCAAGTAACATAAATGAAGCTAAGTTGCAAGCAGTAGAGCTGCTCTGTGCTGCCTCTGTCTCACTGCTCTGCCTCAGTGTGTGCTGCTCTGCTCTACATTCTGCTCTATGGACTGCTCGGCTTAGACAACGTGGTCTACTCTGCTACCTGACTCAGACCAGCTTAGCCCTGATGTTTTGGGCTTCAACGACCTGGAAACTTAAGTGCCTGAAGTTTACCAGGAGAAGGGGTTAAGTGCCACCTGATGTGGTGAGAAGCGCCACTGACATTGTGCTCTTTGCACATCTGCAAGAGATCCTGCCTGCACCTCTGCAAACCTCCATGCCAAGAGGAACCAGGATCACATCAGAGATTATCTGCCTCTTTCCCAGCACCCTGCTATAGTCAGGGAAGATCTGGAAGCCTCTCAACAGCTGTCAAGACACCAAGCAGTTCCAACACTGCCACAAAGGAGCAAGGAGCTATCTCTGAATTCTACTCCACTGCTGTGAGTAAAACAGACTTTCCCTAGGGCTCCAGGCTGCCTATTTATAGGTGGAGCAAAGCCATTCATGGCTAAACTTTTCCAACATTCCAATTTTCCCAAATTACTAAATTGCCTGTAAGCATCCTTGTGAAGATTTTTCCCAACCAAATTAGAACCTAAATTTAACTGGTTTGTACATAGTTTGTGGATGGGGCTTTTTGGAAACAAAATAACTATGTATTTTATAATTCCTGCCTTGTTAATTGCCCACAATCAATTCACCTATGTACTAAAAACTGAACTCTCAGAGTGTTCCAGGCTTCCAGGGACAAGCTTAGAGCTAAAGTAACAAAAACTCTGGGGGTTTAACCATATCCCAGCTCAATACACTGTATTTATTAGTAGTCCCTGAACCCACAATCTTCCACCAGTTTACAAACAGCAACAACCAAAGATGCCGATGATACAAATATGCTTCCTTCAGTCTGGTCCTTGAAATTCCTCACACTTATCCTTGGAAATCTTAAAGGAAATATATTACTTATGAGGTTCTGCAGTAAGAACACAGTCTGTGTGTAATAAATTTCTAGTAGCAAGCTAAAGTTTTAATTGTTGTCCCAAACACAGAACCCATTCCCTCCCGTTAACTCTCTCCACACTATGGCTTTGCGGGAGAGGGCTGTCTGCAGGAGTGCTTCCCTCCACCAGGCTCCCCAGGCTGCCAGCAGTCATGAAGAGATGAGTCACAGCCTCAGGGGAGCACCTCTTGTCAGAACATTATGAGAACTACTTCAGCAGGAGAGGGGTCATAAAGCAGTGAGAGAGAAGGCAACAGGAAGGAGAGCAGAAACTATCCCCACGTGGAAAGATTTTCTCATATGATGGCTCCATACATCTCTGAATCCAACATACATGCAAAATCCAGAGGTAATAAACACATCTCTGGAGCAGATGTTGGTGGGCATGGCCAATCCAGCTGCCAAAAATGCTGGGTTTCCTGAAAGCAGCTCATGCTATGGGCGGTTTATACAACAGGAGCAAGCCAAGTGCCAGGATCCAAAGTGCCAGCATGTCCCCTCCACTGTCACCAAAGGAGTTATGCCAGCTTTTAGGCACCAAGGATCTGGACAGCATTTCACACCTAATGTTAATACTAAAAATACAAATGTGAAGGCCTTATTTGAGAAGCAGAACAAAATTCAGGGCTGTAAGTAGCCGTGCACTAAACACTGCAGAAGCATCCATACTTCTTGAGCAAAGCTGTCACTGCAGTCTTGGGACAAGATGACAACCCCAGCTTGTATTCTATGTTCACTTTGACCCCAGGATGACAAATTCACCACAGTCAGCATTCAAAATTAAGAGCAACTGACACCTCTGAAATTATTTTGAGACTCATTCTCCTGTCTTTTCTAAACCATGCATTTCATTCATTCTGGGGTGGAGCTATTCTCTTCCCTGACTAGAAAGGGCTTTCATAATATTTTTTATTATTCAGGTTAGTATCCTAGATGCCTGTTAACTATGACTCCCAGAACCACAGAATGTTAGGGGTTGGAAGGAACCCGCAGAGATCATTGAGTCTAACGCCCCAGCCAAAGCAGGATCACCTAGAGAAGCTCACACAGGGACACATCCAGACGGGTTTGAAAGTCTCCATAAAAGGACACTCCACAACCTCTCCAGGAAGCCTGTTCCACTGCTCCACCACACTCCCCATGAAGAAGTGTCTCCTCATGTTGAGGTGGAACCTCCTGTATTTGGACCCCTTGTTCCTTGTCCTATCACTGGGCACCACTAAAAAGAGCCTGGCACCTTCATCTTGACACCCACCTCTCAGGTATTTATAGATATTCATATGATTGCCTCTCAGCCTTCTCTTCTCCAGACTAAACAGCCCCAGGTCTCTCAGTTTTTATTCACAGGAGAGATGTTCAAGCCCCCCATTCATCCTCGTAGCTCTCCATTGGATGCTATCCAGCAGGTCCCTGTCTCTCTTGAGGAGCCCAAGACTGGACATAGCATTCCAGGTGTGGTCTGGCCAGGGCAGAGTAGAGAAAACTTTCCCAACACAGTCTTATTTCATATTCCATTTGTGCAGTGTGGTTATGAAGTAGGTTTGAATGGAAACTGTGTGGGAACAGAAAGCTGAGCACATTCTGCACCCACGAAATTGAAAAAATGTAGAATTGGGAAAGGACAAATCAGACATATGATGTTTACATGTTCCTGTAATCTAACTTGGTCTAGAGACTATAAAGTTGCACAGTTCAGATCTCAAGAAGTCAGCTTAAATTCATTAAGCTTGTTAAAACTTCCATGTGTATAAGATGCACTTTAGCACAGCTGTACTGCAGGGCAGCCCACAACTTTCAAAACACCATTCTCCTCCTCCCCCTAAAGATGAGAGGCTCAGAGTACCAACCTCTTAACTGAATCATGTGTAGCTGGCATAACTTCTAGCATGAAAAGAATCGGGTTCTACCATGTGAATGGTGTAGATTAACAGCTAGGAGATGATATAAATGTCCCTGACATGGGGCATGTCACTCTTCTCCCAGGGAACACGGGATAGGGTGAGAAGAAATGGCCTCCACCAGTGGAGGTTTAGGTTGGACATCAGGAAATTTTCTTCACTGAAAGACTGGTTAAGGCCTGGACCAGGCTACCCAGGGAAATGGTGGAGTCACTGTTTCTGGAAGGGTTCAAAACAACGTGTAGATGTGGTGCTGAGGGACACGGTTTAGTAGTGTCCTGACAGTGCTTGGTTAATGGTTGGACTTGATGTTCCTAAAGCTCTTTTCCAAACTTAATGATTCTATGAATTCTATGAAGGAGAGTTTGCACACAAAAGCATCATCAAGCCTGTTTCTTTGTCTGTAGCACAAATGTCTGTACTGGTATGGTTCCACAAGCTGGTATGAGACTGACAGGAGGAGAACCAACCCCTCCTATTACTACAAAATGCAAAGAGATTTTCTTTTTTTCCTGCAGAGTAAAAGGTATTTCCCTATGTGATCCACTTTAAACAGATGTTGCCATAACCCTGTTTTGTCAGTCAAAAGGTCAAGTCATCATTTCTTCTATGAGTATTTTGGGTTAGCAGTCACAGAGGAAAACAAAAAGCTGAAGACAGGAACAACACAACTACTGCTTGCATGGAACATGAAAGAAAACAGTAAAACCTAGGAAGAGAGGGAAAGCTGTAGGATTCCACTTGGCAAATCACCAAGACCTCCTTTGATTGGAGATGAAGAGACAGACTTGGAGTCTCCTGAGGACAAACAGATTCTATGAATAGAAGGGGGAAACAGAAGGATGCCCTTTGGTTTCAGCACAACTTTCCAAGTCCTTCTCTGCTGCATCAAGCAAAGCTCCATCTTGGAGGCAGAGTACCACCTGCCTTTCTCCTGGCATCCTCCCAAGAAGTGCTTCTTCTCTGCCAAGTCACCTCCTTGGCATAATCCACTCCTCCAAAGGAAGTCAATTCTCCAGTGACACACAGACACTTTTTAAAAGAAGCCCCCACCCCAACACCTGATATTCTCACGCACATTCCAACATCCCATCTGTAACAACATGGATTTGTTCATCCGGGGTGAAACCTCTGCTTAAATGGTTTGCTCCCAGAGACCGAGAGGTTCTCAGAGGATCAATCTTTTCTAGTACGCTGACCAGGAAACACTGTGAAAACTCTCCAAACACGGAATACCCTGACCCTGAAAACCTCACTGGGCAGTGTGAAGTTGTCTGCAAGTAGCAGCTGATGCTAGGGGAGCATGCTGGGCTGATGACAGCTTTGGAGACAGGGTTCTCCACAAACCCATGAGAGAGATGCAGAGTGAGCAGCACTGATTCACATATCCTCTGCAATTCTCCTCCCTAACACAGCTCGCTCCTGCACTGGTGGCTCGGTGGAGAGTGGAAATTAATCCCAACTATTTTTATTAGACTGCTTGTTGCTACACAACACATCCATCCATTAGAAAGAGGAACATTGGAGCTCCTCTCATCCCCTTCCAGAGACATTTCAAATAGGTGGAGGTTTAAATACCGCAAGTGAAAGCTGCAGACACAAATTCCATATTTGTTTGTGTGAATCCACACATGGCTAACCTTACAGAATGTAAACCAAACCCCAATAATGGGACCCAGATTGAAATGGAAACCAGCTCTCCACAATGAGATACAGATTCTCATGTCTGAGAAGTTTGCAGTCAGCTACAATAAAAATCAAGAGCTGCAGCCCAGCCTGCCCCCAAGTCTCCATAACTATCAATTTTCCCTTGTTTTATTGCTAGCAGGAGCAGCTTGGCAGTGCTGCCACCACACTATTAGTAAACACGCAGCATTATAAACACGGAACCGAGACCATAATAGCAGTCAAGAGAAAAAAGAAGGAAGACATTGCCTAACCAGCCAGCTCTTAAGGAACCAATTTCATGAATACAAGGCAGTTCTAGGTGGGAATGTCACTGTGGGACCCCACACTTCCTGCTACTGCTGTCTGATGATGTGAGAAGCCAGAAAAGAAGCTGAGAAAAGTACCTGGTGGGGTTCATAGAATGGCTTAGCTTGGAAAGGATGGCAGAGATCATCTACTTCAAACCTCCTGCCATGGGCAGGGATGCTAATCAAGCAGACTTGGTTTCTCAAGGCTTCACCTGATCTGGCCTTAAACACCCCTTCAGGGAGGAGGCATCCACAACCTCTCTGGGCAGCCTATTCGAGGCTCACTGCTACAGCCCTCTGAGCCTCTTCATGGCCCTCCTATTGGACTGGCTCCAACAGTTCCATGTCCTTCTTGTGTTGGGGGCTCCAGAACTGTACAGAGTACTCCAGGTGGGGTCTGATGAGAGCAGAGTAAAGGGAGAGAGGATCATTTAATTCCACTCCCCTGGCAGAAGCCACCTTCCACTAGACCAGGTTGCTCAAAGCCCCATCCACTCTGACCTTGAGGCAGGGATGAGGCATCCACAACTTCTCTGGGCAACCTGTTTCAGTGTCTCATCACCCTCACTGTGAAGAATTTCTTCCTCCCATCTAGTCTAAATCTCCCCTTTTTCAGTTTAAAATCATGATCCCTTGTCCTATCCTTACACTCCCTAACACAGCAATCCTCAGTCTTCCTGAAAGTCCCCTTTAAGGACTGGAATGAACAGTTGGAAGCAGCTAGTTTGAAATAACTAAGAAGTGTCTGGGGTGATGCAGATGGAGGCTGTGAAAAGACAGACTTTGGGGGAAAATCTGCAGTGATTTTCAGTATGATAATCAGATTTTTTTCTTGGGAATAGTTAGTTCTGAGGCATACATATGTGGTAAAGTGACTTACTCTCATTTGGCACCTGACAAGGAAGCAAAACAAGTGTGCTTTGCACAGAGAGGGCTAAATGGGAGCAGTACAGAAAGAAGGGTGTGTGTGACTTTCACTTCTGGTATCATTTAGAGAAGGTTCTTCTTAACTACATATTTCAAAGTCCTTTTGGAGCTGTTTTAAACAGACAGCCTTGCACAAACCTAAGTCAATGTTTGCCTTTATTTCTAAGAAAATGAGAGGAAAATATGTCTGCAAATCCTCTCCCCCTCTCTGCCCAGGGGAAGGGGAAAAAAAAAAAAAAAAAGAAAAAAAAAACCAACTCCATGACTTCTTAAAGTTCTTAATATTGGATGCAGATGAGCAAAAATTGCTCAGCAATTTTAGCAACATCCCTATGGAATCTGGAAAAATGGTTAAAAGCAGCAGTACACATGAGGAATTGCTGGAGACAGTTTATAAAGTCAGCATCTGAGGATCAAAAACAATACCAGTACTGGCCTCAGCTGGACAGAGCCAGTCTCTTACCTCTGTCCTGCCACTGGACTGTGCCACCAGCATTGCCACTGGAATGTCCACTCCAGTGGCAGGAACATCTGGTATGTCCATATGGGGTTGGACAACAGGTGCATTTGTTGGACATACTGTAGCAGGAGAGGTTAACACTAAGCCTTTAAGTGGTCACATGCAGACTTTGAAGTTAGCAGTCTATTAAGAGGAAGAGGGAAAATTCACACCTCTGGGGGCTATTGTTTTAGTTGGTCTCCAGCTCAGGAGGACAGCAGTGGTGTGATTTACATTAAGGCACCTACAGGAATGCTGGCAACCAAATGAGCTATGGAACGCACAAAAACCATTCAAAACATGGCTGGATCAGCTGGGGGAAAAAAAGAAAAAGCTAAATCCACAGGATCCATAAGTATAGCAAAGCTGGATGCCTTCAGTCTCTACTAGAAAAAAAGGCCAAATGAAGCACCCAGTTGTTCAGTGGATGACTTGAGGTTGACACAACACACCCCATAAATTGGCTGCTGCAGTGTCTAGCTGAGCGGGCTGAAGTAATAAAGGCAGATGGCAACAGATTAGCAAACGGGTTTTACTACTTAGCAAATGGTAGATCTTCCCTGAGCAGCTCCAGAAAACCCAACACTTCTGCAGTTTCACAACATTTTCTTCTCTCGTTCCCTTTGCTGACAAAAGTATCGGGCTGTCAAGGGCAGGGATGCATTCTCAGTGCAACTCTTACTCTGAATCATAGAATCAGTCAGGGTTGAAAGGGACCACATGGATCATCTAGTTTCAACCCCCCTGCCATGGGTAAGGGCACCCTACCCTAGATTAGGCTGGCCAGAGCCTCAGCCAGCCTGGCCTCAAACACCTCCAGGGATCTGGCCCCAGACACCTCCCTGTGCAATCCATTCCAGGGTCTCACCACTCTCACAGTGAAGAACTTCCTCCTCACATCGATCCAAGTATCAGTTAGACCTTGAGCTTGTAGAAATAAGTGAATGAATCACACTAATTGATCCTTGGTACTTACTGTTTTGTGATGGATTTGTAGTTGCTCCTCATCTTATATCAATATGACAGTTAGACCTTCAGTGTTAATTCTGTATTCAAAACACCTGAATCCACCACAATTTCACTTGGATTTGATTGGAGTGGGCTCACAACAGAATTCAAGGCCAGGTTGGACAACTTGGTCTAGCGGAAGATGTCCCTGCCTGTGCCAGGGGGCTTAGAACTAGACGATCTTAAAGTTCTCTTCCAACCTAAACCATTCTATGAATCTATGAAACTGAGGTGTTGTTGCTTGTAAGCACAGCTGCATAAGGGAGGAGATAGCAGGACATCTGCACACATGCAGCTTGGCCCCTCAAATACTTAAGCAAGCAGGCCAGAAGAAAAATAGTTATGAAAACACTGGGGCAATTAAGGGTAAAGAAAATTATTAGTGTTGCAAAAAGCAGCAATGTTTTTAATGCTGTTTGTGAGTCACTCAGTAACATACCATCAGTGACAGGTAGCATATCAATGTAATTTAGACACAGAGTTAGGTTGAACCTGCCTAAATTGAGTCAGCATCTCCATTTTGACAGCAACTTATGATTTCAAATGCACATTCTGCAGATGTTTCCCACTCAAGTGGAAAAAACCCAAAACACCAAACCTCCTGCATCCAGATTGAATACCTTTGCCTAGATTGAAGATTCTTTCCCAGCATTTTCATAATTTTCTGGCTACCACAACTAATGTCAAGAGCTGGATAAATTATTTCAGGAACATGAACATCCTGCCCCTTTTCAATAAAGTCCAGATTTCCCACACACAGTCTGAGGCCTTAGTACTTGGGAGTTATGAGACTGGCTGACACAGGCAGCTCCCAGCAGTTTTCATCACAGGGAGGGTGCTAGGAGAAAGTGTTCCAGATAGGAAAATCAAGGTGATTTCATTTATAGAAATTATTTGATCTATACAAGTTTAATTTAAATTGTGGAAGTGACGCTGTGTTGAGATGAGCACAGGTCCAACTAAAATTGAACTTTCTCCTACCTTGGCCCTTCCTTTCCTAAGGTCCTTTCTGATGCACAGAGAGGATTATTGAGATTTTATCACAGAGTCAGAGAACTGTTCTGGCTGGAAGAGACCTTTGAGATCATCAAGTCCAACCACTCACCTAGAGCTCACAGTCACTACTGCTAAACCATGTCCATCAGCACAGTATCCATGCATCTCTTGAGCACCTCCAGGGATGGTGACTTCACTTCCCTGAGTAGCCTGTTAATCCTTTTCCTAATATCCAACCTGAACCTCCCCTGGGACAACAGGAGCCTGTTTCTTCTAGCATGGGAGAAGAGACCAACCTCCACCTCACACCAACCTTTTCTGAGTTACTTGTGCATGTTGGCTTCTCATTCATGATCACAGGATATCAGGGGCTCAAGCGGACCCAAAGAGATCATCAAGTCCAACCCCCCTGCCAGAGCAGCACCATAATCTAGCTCAGGTCACAGAGGAACACATCCAGACAGGCCTTGAAAGTCTCCAGACAAGAAGACTCCACAACCTCTCTAGGTAGCCTGTTCCAGTGCTCTGCAACTCTTACAGTCAAGAAGTTCCCCTTTGTGTTGAGGTGGAACCTCCTGTGCTGCAGCTTACATCCCTCCTTGTCCTAGCCCAGGGAGCAAGTGAGCAGAGCCTGTCCTCCCCACACCTCCCCCCACATCCAGCACTCAGATATTTATAAACATGTATTAAATCCCCTCTCAGTCATCTCTTCTCCAGACAAGGCAATTTAATTTGAAGTATTTAAAGCTACTGTGGGGGGAAAAGCTGCTGCAGATCTTCGAGCTACAGGCTTATTGAGACTTGTATTTATTCATTGACATCAATTTATTATTTAGTCTTTCTAATAAAGAGGTTAAGACATTAGAGAAATGTAGCTTTCTGCTAGAGGAAAAAGGAGAAAGAGAGAGGATGTGTGTGACTGTGGGGTTAAGAAAAGCCTGGCAGAGCAGACAGTATCTCTAATGCCATAATGAAGATAAGCAGATGAAAAGGGCCACTGTGGGTTGCCACTAGCTTGCATTTAAGTGGTGGGTTTGTAAAATAATTCCTCCTGATTCATTTTCTAGTTACGTTATGGTTCTTCAGTCAATTATTTTACCGCATAGGGTTTTAACCCAGATGCCTGAATAAACAGTGAACAGCAGACAAATTAGCTGAAAACCCCAAGCAATGCTCTTTATCACACAATTTGTGATGAGTATTATGATGGATGATAGACAATCCCTCTGCTTCCTTACCACTGGCTTCAGTCTCACACAAGCTTTACGTGCGCAGGCCCCAGAGAGGATTTTTTTCAACTATTCTCAATGTATCCACAGTGCAGAAACCCCAAATATACAAGTTTTGTGGGTTTTTTTCTTTCTTTCATTCTGTGAAAATCAGAGAGTCAGGACAAGGAAGAGAAATGCAACCATCAGCTTGACAAAAGTGTGCTTTGGTGTTAAGGAGCTGGGTGAACTTCTCATTGGGGAGGAAGCCAGCAAGATCTCTCAGGGTTTGTTCCAGATGCTGAGAACCTGGTGCCTTCCCCCCGTCAAAGGAGCACTTGTGTTGTCCATATTGCCCAAGCTCCTCCTTTGGCTCTCTCAAGGAGCTTTTTCAGAAAGAGAAACTATCTCTTTACTGTAATTCACTTTGTTGAAGAACTTTCTCTCTGTGTAATTAGAGTGTTCAGCCTGCATGGTCTTGCCCCTTGCAGTCTCAGTGTTGTGAACAAGCCAGGACTAAAGGTAAGAGAAAGAATGCAGACTAAGGGAGGGAGCTCAGCTGGTTTCTCTTTACTCCCAGGGCTGCCAAGAAAGAGAGCCTGGGTACCTGGGGATGTGCCAGCCTTTGCCTCGGAGCATTAAGCTTCCACATCCTCCCAAGGTTCAGATAGCTCCACCTACTTTGGTGCATCCCATAGCTTCGTCTTGGTTGCAGAAGCTTTGTGGGACAAGGAACTTGCCCTCACAAGTCCTGCCCGTAGAGAAATAAAAGTGAGCACAAGGCAGCTCATCCAGAGCTCCAATGTGAGGTATTAGCACCGCATCCAGATCAAAGAATCTGGGGCTTGCACTGAAATACTCGTAATCACAGATGAAACAGCCAACCAACTACAAAAGGAGAGGTTTAGGCTTCCAGAGTTTTGTGTGTGAAAAAGGAAAATTGTAAAAGGCAGTAAATTAAATCTTCTTCGTATTATTAAAACTATTTACCAATCAAGGTCTACCTGATTAGCATGAAGATTAGATAAAGCTTTTGCTAGAGCTACAAAGCCCATGGTTGCAGCTCAGGAGATATTCTCTATGATCAGAACCATCCCCTGAAGCCAGGCAAGCTGCATGCCCATACCCAGCACAAGATGCCATCGGGCAGGAGAGACTTGCAGGGCACTGTGCCATACATTCATCCCCCTGACACCGCAGCACCTTGCTGCCATTCAACCTACCACATCTGGCAGATATTAGTTCATCCTGTGCTCCCTGGGGAGCTGTTCCAACACCGTGTCAGAACCCAGTCTGAGCTGTTGAGATGGTTTTTTGGCCACATTTTTCTGTTCCTCTTGGAGTGAACATTTTATGCAATCAGAGAATGGTAGGGTTGAAAAGGACCTGTGGAGATTGTCAAATCCAATCCTCCTGCTAACACTGGTTCACCTAAATCACCTTGCCCAGGACTGCAATATCCAAGTGGGATTTTAAAGTCTCCAGAGGAGACTCCACAACCTCTCTGGGCAGCCTCACCAAGTGGTGAGTCATAGGGCTGAGAGCAAGTCTGGAAGTACGCAGATGTAACCACCTCCTTTATAAGTTAGCAGGTGACAGAGGCCACAGGTTGGCGTATGATCCTCACAGTCCAAGCTATCTGCACACTTACATCAACTCTGTTTTGGAAACATCTTTGACAAATGGCATGTCTTTCTTAAAAATCCTTTCATGCTTTGAACGGTAGTGAAGAAATATGGAGATAACTGTAGTCATGTAAATTATTGCCACTCCCTCCTGCCCCACTGCAGCAATAACTCAAAGTAACCTCCCAGTAAAACCAAGGCTCTGGTTTTGTCATTTGCCTGGCTGAGAGATGGGTCATAGGGCTAAGAAGGCTGGAAACCTCCATGGTGATGCAAGCTGATGGTATTGCTCTCAGCACAGAAACCTGCTCCAGAACTCCTCCTGCTTGCCGCCCTGATGCTGTGGCTATTTTGTACATCTGACCACTACATTCACACAGTGTGCTGCTCCTCTGGCACCAGCCCAGGAATGCTGTGCTCCAGACTGTCTCACATCATCTTTTCTCTTATTTACACATATTTTGCATTAACCCAGATGAAGCACACACAGAGATATGCACTCCAGCATTTGCTACTGATTATAACCTCAGCCCTCACTTCACATTCAGTGCTGATAGAGCCAGAGCCTCTGATGTTGATGCACTTTTAGACTCATGCAATCCTTGTGCCATTTCACTGCCATTTGTACCTGCCCAGCACAGGGAGGTCAGCCTGGGAACCTCAATGTGGTGTCCTGAAGGACTGCCATGCTTCATCCTTCTACCCGTGAGGCATCAACGTATGCTGTGCCGGTGCTTGAAGAGGGTGCACATAAATAAACCAAGACTCTGATTACCAAATGTACAGTTTTAAAACTTGTAAGAAAGAAGAAAGGAGTTTACATTCCAGCTGTGACTTTAAACAAATATTGTCATATTTGAAGAATGCTGAAGCCAAAGCATTTTATACCCCCAAAGTTATATCTGAACCCCTAAACATTCGCAAGAATTACAGAGTGACTCTGTCATCGCTGCACTCTCAAAATGACACCCAAAGACCATCAACTGGCCCAGCCTTGTGCCTAGAAACATAACCTAACCACCTGGAATCATTTGGCATCCTTAACTAGGCTTTTCTGCCCTAAAATGCTCAGTGCAGGACTTGTCCTTATAAGAGGAAGGAACCTGACAGGCACTCGGCTGCAGAAGGGACAGGACACATTACAGCAAAACAATTTGAGCACTCCTACAATGCTGCAGTCACAGAGCTGGGGACTATTTCCAGCTGAATGTTCAGTGCACAAATGGAGTGCAAAGAGTGATGAGGTTTATCACCCGTACCCACCCAAACACTTCTCTCGTTTTATAGGGGACCACTTAAAGCCAACAAGGGAGAGGGCAGAGCCAGGTTGTGACCATCAGATACAAGCGGGACACTTTCCTTGCTATTGACTTCTGCTAGATGTGAGTTATTCACACACAGGGTTTATTTTCCTATGGCACTTGCTTTTCTGGCCAGCTGGATGGTGCTGAGGGCAGGCTGGGAGAGCTGAGGCCAGGCCTCCACCGGCTTTAATGTACAAATGAAAGATGCTTTCAGTCAGCCACAGCCTGAGTGCCAGGTTTTATTTTCTCAGTGCTCTCACTTCGGGGTGGAAAGGGCTGGCTCTCTCCTTCCCATGCTTCCTTCGCTCTCGCACAGTCTTTGTGGAGCTGCAGAAAAGAATTTTTCCCATAAATAAACAAAAATATTGAGTTACACACCATGCAAGTGACGACAGAAGAGAGCCCCAAGTCATCTTCTTAATTTCTATGCACAACACAGCGTGCCAACTCTCAGATAAAAGATGCATGAAAGAAAATCGCATTGCTTCCAAGACCACATAGTTTTGAGCTCGGATCACCACGCCATCATTCTCCCTCTGCACACGTGCACGTTGGGGTGCAAGGTTCAGCCATCTGCCTGCCCACCTCCACCAGCTCAGAGCTGGCTCCTGCTCACCCTCCCCTTTGCTCCCCCCAGCCTGCAGATCCCCCTGCTTTAACTCTTTCAAGCTAGCAGGTGATTTTTTTTGTTAAGGGTCAGAAGGTGAATTGCTAACTTGAGACCTGGTGCAGGCAACATCCATGTCCCACTGAAATCACAGCTGCAGCTTTCCTTCCTTGTTGGAAATCACAACTTGGCTCTAGAAACTTTAATTGGGGATTAAGTGCTGCAACAGTCTTTGAAAAGTGCTTTTTCGCAGAGCTGGGTTCTTCAGAATCCCAGCATCCCAGACTGGTGGGGTTGGAAGGGACCACTGAAGATCATCTGGAGTGCAACCCCTGATAAAGCAGGGTCACTCATAGCAGGTTGCTCAGGACCACAATGTCTAGGCAAGTTTGGAACCTTTCCAGAGAAGGAGATTTCACAACCAATCTGTGCAGCCTGGTCCAACACTCCTGCCACCCCCAAAGAATCAGGCAATTTACAACTAGGCTACCTTCTAAAAATAATCTGATGGCAAAAACACTTATATTGAACAATTGTAAGGCTCACTACAGATTTTTTTTTTTCCCATCAGAAAGCAATTTAGAATAATTAAGACAGAAACAGGACATGATCCTGATGGATTTAATTTCTACACAGGCCTTGCTACTGCTTTTGGACTCTGATTGGATGTGAGTGTAAGTGACCATCCTAAAGGTCAATGTTTTCTCAGTCAATACTGTTCTTCACAAGCCTCTGTGGCAGGAGGGTCGGGGTAACTCTTCACACAGTGTTAATGAATGCCACAGGGATCTCTTGAGTCCTGAACAGAAGCTGTACTGGCCCAGGACAACAGACAAGTAAGAACGTCACTGCACTGGAACATCAGAGAAGTTTCTTGTATGAATCCAGGCTGAAAAGGAAAATTAATACCTGGGAAATGTAACAATTTCCAACTGTTCCTTTGGAAAGGCAAAGGACTCAATCTGTGCAGCCCTGGGTCCAGTGCAGTGTTTAAAATCATGCCAAGCCTTCTGCCTCTTTACACCTCCCTGTACCATGCCTAAAGTCACAAACGCTCCTGTAAAAGCTTTCTAAAACTGCCTTTATTAAGAAATTCTGACTTTATTGACATCAGGTACCACTTTGCTCTCTCTTCTCTAGAAGATGCACCACTGATTAGCATTCAGGCCCTGCCCTGAAGTGGCAGCTAGGAAGGTTCAATTGTGGCTCCACTCTGCTGCGTGCATGTGGTCCCTTCAGAGCATATATGGCTTTATCAGAGAGGAAAAACACAGATAAGACCCATTCACCTAGCATGGCTCCATGGCAGGACTTCTGAAGAGTTTTCTGCAGCACAAGCTCCATGAGCAACGTCCAGAGATGACTACGTAGGAACACATCAAGCAGAAAAGGGAGCAGGAGCTCCATAGATTAAAGAGAAGCCTTACAGAGAAGAAAATGAACTTCTGACCAAGCCTGCATGGTTTTTTATCTCCCATGTTTACCAGAAACTTGCTACTCATTGATTTTTTTTTTTTTTTTGTGTGTGTGTTACTGAGTTCAGCAACATTTCACTCTTGTCGTCCCCTGTATATCACAGGACTACTTGAGGAATATATCAGTTGTGTCTCATCTCCAGGTGACCACAGGAAACCCCCATGGTGGCATCAGCTGGAGGGAGCACTTTGTGCTCTGGGTGCACTTTGGCCCTCCCAAAGCAAAACCAGAAGGAACTGCTGCCAGCTTTGAGAGCTCATGAACCAGTCTGCTTCTGACTGATGAAATACAGGAAAGGAAAATGAGTAAAACCCAACTCTTTTATTATGATTTGTTCTAATGATCTCTGAGCTTTCAAGACAGTATTTTTGTTCTTCTATTCAAAACTTGCTGTAAAGCAATGAAGAACTGGAATAGGTATGTTTGGGGGAGTTGGGAGTGAGAAGAAAGAAAGAAAAAAGATTAAAAGGCAGGGGGAAAGGGGAAATCAGGATAAAGAAAAAAAATTAAATATAAAAAAATAAAAGCAAGAAAATTAAAATAAATAAAAGGGAAAAAAAACAGAATTTATTGGTATTGATGTGAATGCAGGGAATAGGGATTTAAACTAGGATTTTAATGAAGTGGAGCTTAGTATGTGAGAAAAGCTCCCTTCAGAAAGAGATGTTAAAGAAATAGGACAATAAACTAATTTTTAAGGACCCTTCCACAGCCTGTTGGGTACACAAAAGCCCTTGGCATAAGCAATGAGCAGTGCTTCTCTGCACTCCTGACAGCTCTGGGGGCATCTCTGGGCCAGGGGAGACCAACTGACAAGAAAAGATTGAAGAACAAAGGAGCTGGGCCAAAACAGTGACTGAAGAGCTGGGCTTAGCAAGCTCGAGGGATTTTGGTTGTGCAGCCACCCAAGACAGAGGTGGAACTGTTTCAGATGATTCAAGGAATTATACACTGCTGTTCCTGGGCTCGACTGAGTCTGAGTTTCCTACCCAGGAGGTCTGTTAGACACTGAAATGGTTTTTCCACGTAAAAGGTAGCAGAAGCACCAGGGCTTGAATTATTCCAAACTAGACAGGATCAGGCTCCGGTGAGAGCATGGCACTGGGAGGAATTCTGTCAAGAGCCAACAAAATGAATGACCTAATAGGTCTCTTTTCACTTCTGACTTTCAGCACAAGAAACAGAGTAGCATGGCTTCTGTGGCTCACAGCAGTGCGACCGTGTGCTCCAAGACCCAAGAGAGACCTCTAAAAGGCTTGGTTTAGGAACGGTCTCTCCATCACTGCAGCAGCACTACAGTCAATGGCACAGCCATGGGTTAGTGTTGTTTCTTTGTCTAGATTGTTGCATTGAGATCAAAGCTTCCCTGTAGTAACCACCGTGAAACTGCAGACTGAGATACTTTCCACCCCAGGCAAATGGTAGAGATAAAAGAAAAAAAATATTCCTCATTCAGCATTGTTAATTGGAAAGCCTGAGAGAGAAGCAAAGCCCTGTTAGACTGTGTTTGCTTCTTTACTCACCCCACCAAAGGCACCTCTCGCTGCACCATCAGAAGCACACCCAGGTTATGCTCTCCAGACCCCTAGCAAAGAGTTCTGGTGCCACAAGCTTTAAGTAGTCACATCTATACAGAGCTGCTGAACACAGTAACTGTAAACACTGGGCCTTTAAGTAAAAACTTCTTGTCTGAAGGCTTTTTTTTTTTCCTGAACAATGGGCTTCAGGACATTTCTCAGCAGCTTTCTAATGGCTCTTTCTTCCACATACATGAAGAGAAGTTGTGATAACTCAATCTACCACGTGTAGTTTATGTTCCTGTAAGGAAGTTGCCTGCATAGGATACACACAGTCCCAGTAAGACAGTGGCCAGTACATGCTACGCCCACCTCTAGTTTCAGTTTCCCAATGCTATAGGAGCACCAACAGCCATAAAGGACCCAGGCAGCCTCCACTGGGCATCCATCACCCAAGCTGCTGTATGGAGCTGACCTACTGGTACAGGTATACCCAACTATACGTGCATCCAAACCAGGATGCAATCACAGCAAGATGTTTCTAGCTGCAAAAATCAACATAACCACCTCCCAAATGCAGAACAGAGCCAGGAATAATTAAAATTGGCTTGCAATTAGCCTGCAAAGTACTTAGGGCATTCAGACCATATCATGGACATCATCCTTATCATCATGGAATAAGACTTTTAGATTTTTTTTTTTTAACATCTTAGAAGATTGAACTTGATGATCTTAGGAAGAAGAACTCACACAGAGAGTCATTTGCTATTGGAATGGGCTGCCCAGGGAGGTGGTGGAGCCACTATCCCTAGAGGTGTTCAAGAATTCAAAAAAAGACTGGATTGGGGCACTTAGTGCCATTGGATAGGGCTGGGTGATAGGTTGGACTGGATTTGCTTGGAGGTCTCTTCCAACCTGGCTTATTCTATTCTATTCTATTCTATTCTATTCTATTCTATTCTATTCTATTCTATTCTATTCTATTCTATTCTATTCTATTCTATTCTATTCTATTCTATTCTATTCTATTCTATTCTCCAATCCTAATGATTCAATGATGCAACAGGATGAGGTGCAATGGAGCAGGGGACATTTGTGTTGTAAAGAACTTCTTCCTGATGTCCAATGTGAGTGTTAAAATATTGGAACAGGTTGCCCAGGGATGTCGTTTAGGTCCCATACCTGGAAACATTCAAGCTCAGACTTGATGTGACCCTGGGCAGCCTGCTCTAGTTGGATGTGTCCCTACTAAGCACAGGGAGGTTGGACAAAATGGCTTTTGAGGGTTTTTTCCAAAGCAGTGCAATCTGTGTATTCTTTGATAAGAGGGCAGCAGCCTGGAGTTAGACAATCTTTAAGGTGCCTTTCAACCTTCTTTCTGTGATTCTCTGATCATCACCATTCATCCACCATAGATGTGTAGATAAACAACGTGCCACAGTCAAACTGACTTCCTTAAGGGCTTTTCAATACTGAAGCCAAACTTTTTTTTTTTTCCCTTTTACTTTTTTTTAAACCCAGGCAGTTCTAGAAAGTCTTTCTGCAGAATGCAGGCAATAGTTGGACAAAAACGCTACGCAAATTCTTACACTTAAAAGAAACGAGATTAAACATATATAATATACATACAATGTTTCTCCACCCACTCTTGGATGAAAGCTTGAAACTTTTCTAAAAGGTCTTACCACACAGATCCTCCACGTATCAACAAATAGGTTCACCAACATCAAAGCACTGAGAACATTTGAAACATCTCAGAACCCCTGGGTAATAATTACATACCAAAAGCACTCACCCACGTTTACAGATAGGAAAATTAAGATATATAGGGCCATACACTTCCTCATTTACTCTATCAAGTGGAATTACAGGAGCAATGAATCTGGCTCAGAGACATTCAAATGATTTGCTTAGGGTCACAGAAGAAAGTCAAGGGCTGAGCCAGAGCAAGAAGTCAGGAGTTTCCAGTCCTATTTGTAATCCACTTGATCATACTGACTTTGTAATTTGTCAGAGGGATGAATGCCCAGTGCTGCTGTTAGTACTCAGAAAAGCCTCCTGACATGTACTTCCTTTGAAAGAGCTGATATGAGCAGAGAGCAGAAACCAAGCTCAGCAGAGCCACGGCCCCAGCTGGTGCAGCCTATCTTGGTGTTTGTCTTTAAACCAAACTGCCTGGTCCCTGCAGGACTGCCATGGTTGCTCAGCACGTTCAGTCGAGCTCATTCTGAAATACACTTTGCCCAAGAATTGCCCACAGAGGCAGGCTGCAAATGCAGAATGGTTGGTAGTTAACAGCCCAGCAAAAATGACACTCAAAGACCATTAACCAGATCAGCCCCACACCAAGCAAAACGAGCATCCCTGCCTTGCCAGCTGTATTCCATGGCTGGTGATGCCCTCATTACAAATGCTGAATACTCCAACCACTTTTTCCTGGCAATAAAACCTTGACACAAGCGTAGGAAACCTACTGTACTTGTGAGAAAAGTGAGGTAAGAATATGTTTCCATTTACTCTTTGAAAGAAAACAAAAACAAATGACCTGCTACTGAATGTCCTTTTTATTCAGAAAAATAAATCAGCTGCAGTGCTTCTAATTTATGTTTCACTAACTTTTCCTTGAGATTATTTAAAAGAGAGGGAGGAAAAAAAAAAAAAAGGCTGTTTCTATGGTTAGTTGGGAGAACATGAAGGATTTTCTGGTCCTGTTTGTTCTTGTTAGGGGCCATAAACTTCTCCTTCTTGCTGAGTTCCAGTCACTGCAAACCCATCTAGATTTCAATGATATTTCATAAATTAAATGTAAGAACACAGTATTAGTGACAGGTTCACAGCAGAAGAGAAGGAGCAGGGAGTTAGCCTCAGCTGGGATCCTGACTCCTACTAAATCATTAGGCTTAAGCTTCCTTTTTCAATTAAGTCAATATCAGAATTATTTTTCCTCTCTTTGAGGAAAAAAAATTAAATAAGAAAGATAAAACTGAAAGATAGGGGAAAAAAACATTAAACCATACATGCCCTTCAGCTGATGATGTATTGAGAAGGAGAAATTATACTGAGAGCACATGAACAAGGTGTAAATGCCTTTCCAGAGGAGTCTGGGGAGGGCAAGCCAGAGGGTGGTGATGCTCCTGCAGGAAATGGGGAAAGAAATGTTAGGATAAGTTAGACAAGAAGGGGAAAAAAAGTACAGAAAATTAAGTAGCTTCTCCACCACTATGGAATCATAGAATGGGAAGGGACTTTAAATCTCAGTTAGTCCTACTCCCCTGCAGTCAGCAGGGACAGCTGCAACTGGAGCAGGCTGCTCAGAGCCCTAAACAACCTGACCTGGAATGGTTCCAGGGATGGGGCAGCTCCCATCTCTCTGGCCAACTTGGGCCAGGGTCTCACCACCCTCGGTGTAAAACATTTCTTCCTTGTATGTAGTCTAAATCTCACTCTTTCTTAGTTTCAAATCATCATCCCTTGTCCTGGTACAGCAGGCCTTGCTCAAAAATCTGTCCCCATCTTTCTTACAGGCCCTGCTAAGCACTGAAAAACTACCCAGAAAACACCATCCAGTAAACTGTTTGATGTGCTTCACTTGCTCACAGGGATCCCTTCCTGCCAGGTACCAATTCCATGGACTGGAAAACAACCATGTGTTTTGCAATGCACAACACAAAGCTCAGAGCAACAGAGGATCACACAAGGACTCTGGAAAAGCAGGCAGCTCGAAGGAACAGGCAGACAACAGCTTTTCACCAAAGCCATTGTTTCAGCAGGGAACAGTGATCCTAACGATCAGTAGACAGCCTCCTGTTGGTGACATTCTTAGTTCAGAGACATGCCATAACGGGTACCTGGTGGTCACACTGCTAACAGCAATGTTCTCATAGCTTCAGGGCTCGAGGTCTGTGTTTTATATCAAAGCCCATGTGACTGCCAGCCACAGTGACCTGACGGAGGTTAGCGAGCAGTAGGGTGGCTGCCAGCAGCCTCTGGTCAGGACCGGCAAGGCAGAGTGGGGATTGTAAACTCATTAGGACACTGGAGTCTAAGCAGGAGACTTGTCCCTCATTCCAGTGTAATGGGAGGCACACAGTGCAAGGCTTTAATGAGAACAGGACACCATTATTCACGGGGAAGACTCCAAACACATTGTGTTGCTGTAAAATTATTATTATAAATGTGTTCATGTTGCACCTTCCGTTTCGCTGAAGGTCCCACCCCTGAGAGATTTAGCTCATTGAAGGTCCCACCCCTGAGAGATTTAGCTCA